>JBAGKO010000011.1:5626712-5645122 GCA_037177275.1 Acacia concinna
TATATTGTGTTTTATTACATTATATATTAGTTCATAAGTCAAACAACATAATTTGAAGAAAAATGAAAAATTTTAATGTTTTAAAATAATATAATTAGCTTTCTTAAGGATTCTTCAAAAAAGTCAACGGGTATAATTAGGACCGGAGGGAGTATATCAATGTCTGTTTTAAGAGTTGCTTTTAATTCCTTTTAGTGTTGACTTAATTGTGCAATTCTTATTATATAAGGGGGACCACGTGGCTCTTCTGTCTGCCTTTGCGGAGATGGGGCTTAAGTTTCGGCTGGACTTGCCAGAGCAGGCCATGGAAGTAACAACTGTATTCTTCCGTGCTACAACACCAGCAAATGAGTCCCATGTAAGTATGCAGCAATCTCTCAAAATTATACTCGTCATTGCTTTAAGTTTTCTATCTCCTATCTAATTGTGGTTTATTTCTGGTGTTACTAAGAAAACAATGAAAGAGTTGACCGATCAGAGAGTGAAAAATATGAAAGTTATTCAGGAGAAAATGAACCTGGACCAGAAGGAAATGAAACGCTTCAATCCTGTGAGTTCATATATAATATTGAATTTTAGTATTTTAAAACTATGCTATTCACTACACTTTAGATTCACTGTCAATGTGAATTCCTTTTTGTTTTTTCAGGTGGATGCATTTCCTGGTGACATTATTATATTTGGAAGGGTTCTTAATCTCTTAAGAGGTCTGTCCCCACCACCATGATGCCAGAGTGATGTCTTTTTTTTTTTTTTTTCCCTTTTGATTGAAAAGGAGTATATTCACATATATGTACAGAAGAGGTACAAAAGCGCAAGTAACTAGGCAACAGGGAGCCTGAGTTGTGTGATTAACAAGAGTGCAGACCAAAGAAATGATGTTCTCAGGAGTCATAGACTCCAGAGATGTTTGATTATCTACTTATAACCTTTTTTATCTACCTGGCTTTGATTTAGGGCTTTCATCCACCATGAATGTACGCATTGTGTATTTGGACATAATGAGGCCATTTGCAGAATCTGTTTTGAATGGGTGTGTCTTTTGAACTCTTATGATTCTATCTTCAACTTCTTTGGTTTATTTTTGGCTGAATTGGGGAGAATGTGGTCAGGTACATTAATCGGGGACCATCAGTAAATAGTAGGTGGATCTATGATGCACCTGTTCATTCTGATGTAGAAGCCAAACTGAGGCAACTTCTAATTGAACTGGGGAGCAATGATAAAATACTTGGAATCCAGGTGCATGCCCCTATTTCTTATGGGTGACATTGTATATTTTAACTTAATTTTTTTAAATCTAATCAATTTTTGATTGTGTTATACCTTTTCTTTCTGTGTGTGTGTGTGGTGTTGAAGTCATTTATCCAGTGTGAATGGATTCTTTCTTAGCTGTAGTAGGTCATTTTAGTATCGGTGTGCCTGTGTTAGTTTCATCTGTTCCTTTATTTCCATTAACTGTATCCTCCTGGTTAGTTCGTACACTGGAGCAGGATCTTTATTTTAATTTCTTAAATTTGATTTGGATAATCTTTTGTCAAGGTTTGTGCCTATAAAGATGGAGAGGTGATTATTGACACTGCTGCTGGAGTGCTTGGTAAATATGATCCTCGTCCAGTTCAGCCTGATAGTCTTTTTCCAGTGTTCTCTGTCACAAAGGGTATCACAGCAGGAATGTTACATTGGTTGGTGGACAACGGGTATGTTTAAAGATATACTGTAACTATGGAGCTTCAGTGTCCTTAAATCAGTTGCATTACACTCTTTATTGGTTTGGCAAAACAGGGTTGTTGCTTCATGTTTGACCACCAGGGCTTCACTGAATTTCATGCCTATAATAGACTTAATTCTCTTCATGTTAAGTTATCTTTAGGTAAGGGATCATAAGTGAAAATGGAGAGGAAGTGAGTCACAAGATCCCAAAAATATCAGGGTCTGAATTTTCAGTGTTAAAATGCCTTTTGCCATTGATGTAGGCAAGCTAAAGTAAAGGTACGTTAGAGAAGGAGCCTGGTGATGACAATTGGTCATTTTGCTTTTTGATAGGAATAGAGAATTTGAAGAAGAGAATAGCAATACAAAAGTGAGTGCGGGAAGTCCTCCTAGGAAAAAAATATAGATGGAATTTCTAAAAAGACCATTTGTGTAAAGTCACGGTTGGAACCACCATAAATAAACCATGAGCTTAAGCCTGCAAGAGGCCAAAGAAAATAATTCTGCCAAGTCGGTCATGTAGGATAAAACATCTGATTTATCACTTTTCTGTTTTGTTTCTGGTATAACTGATGAAGTGATGATATTAAAAACAAGCAAGGACTGAACACTGCCAAAGCACTTATTCTCCTTTCAACCAAAATCATTTTATATAAGTGTACAAAGAAAAACTTATGCCAAGCAAACTATTCCAAATCTGCAAGCTAGCCATACTGGGCCTTTGAGTTTTGAAGTATATTATTTGTATTGATTACATTTAAGCAGTGTAGATTACAAATTTAAACCTGTATAAATGTGTGATTGCAAATTTTTACCTGCTTATAACGGATTTGACTTCTCTCCTTTACATCTTCTTGTCCTCTTCCCTCCTTTTCCCTTTTCCATGGCTAGACTAAGATCTTAACGGTCCAGATTTAACAGATTATAAAAATATTATTATATTTTACTTTAAAGATATAATTTTTTGATACAAGATACAAAATAAATTTGAACTGCTAAAAATTATTTTTATATCTTTTAGATAAATAATAATAATATTTTTATAAGATGTTAACTCTGAACCGTTGCGATCTTAATCTAATGGTGAAAAAGAGAAAAGGAAGGAAAAGGATGGGAAGGGGTAAAAGAAAGAAGCCAGCGCCAGTTATAACACTTCCAAGGAAAACAATGGCAAATTACCAAAATCATGATTTCTTTGTATTTCGCTTTTAATTTTTTATTTTCACACCATATTGATATTTGTCTCTTGCTAAAAACGAAATCTGTTGAAGATGCAATTGAAACAGTGGCAGTGCTGTTTATGTAATATGAGAACTTACGTGTGATTTTGTGGTTAAACAACCTCCAAATATTGTAACCGCTTGTTGAATTTTAAGTTACTCCGAGCATTACTTTACACATATGCATTCAAAATTCTTGCAATGAGTTTTAAGTTACATTGTTGATAGCTCGGTTGGTGTGCAGAGTATACCTAAATCTAGAGATATTCTGTCATCTGTACTTTGAAGCTAACAGTTTTTCATTCATGCACTATTTAACATAATATAATTTTTCGTGGTCAGATGAAGTTTTAATATGTAAATTAAATATCTCATTTTGATTCCATTGACCCTTCAAATACACTTTCCCATAATCGTTGTAATTTATATTATATTACAGAAAAGTAAAGCTTGATGAGAATGTTGCAAATATTTGGCCAGCATTTGGATCAAATGGAAAAGATGCTATAAAGGTCAAGTCTTGATTCCCTCTCTCCCTTTCTTCCCAAACTTAATATTTGAAGATCTTGTGAATATTTGAATTTTCTGCACGTGAAATTTACTTGTGCAATGACCAGTTCTGCTGGTATTTTCATGGACAGACAATATCTTAGAGGGAACACAGCCGTCTTGTATGGCCTTTAGTGTTCTTCCCATGATTTTATTGGGGGATTCTGTTTGTCCAGTGGGACCAGTGAGCTCTTTGGCACCATATATATGTTCTACATGTTGCATTTTTTCTTTCTAGCTGTTTAGGAGGATACCGTTACTGCCCTCTTAATGTAAGCTTTCTCTTTTCTAAGAACAAGATTTCTCATTTCTTCATTTTCTTATCGAAAATTATTTATTTCAGGTTCATCACATTCTTAACCATACATCGGGTCTGCAGAATGCAATGGCAGACATGAGTCAAGAAAACCCATTACTGTTGCTTGACTGGGATCAATGTTTAAATTGCATTTGCATGTCAGCACCTGAGACTGAACCTGGAAAAGAGCAGTTATATCATTATGTATCGTTTGGTTGGCTGTGCGGTGGAATCATTGAGGTATGACTTGGTCTCTCACTCTCTTGCTCATAAGAATTTTTAGAATAGTATACCAGTTTAAACTGAATAGAATAAAATTTTGCTGCTAAAGATTTATTTTGACCTGATAATTTATTTGGATAAAACAGCATGCGTCTTGTAAGAAATTTCAGGAGATCCTGGACGAAGCAATAGTTCGCCCCCTTCATATTGAAGGAGAGCTATATATAGGGATTCCCCCAGGCAAGTTATCATAACTTGATTTTTTTTTTTATAATATGTTGTTTTGTACATAACTTGATTTTTTTTTCCGTGCAAATTAATAGTAATCAAATATAAAGTAAGTATTAATTTCGTAATTTTAGAAACATTAATAGTTTAAACTTTGATTTCTTTATATAAATCATTTAGTGATTTTAGATGTACATGTATGAATAGTAGAAACTGAATATACTCTTTGTACGGTCATCAGGAGAAGTAAAAGAAAATGCTCAGATGACCTGATTTCTATTTTGCCATGGTTCATTGCCTTTGTGTAGGGGTGGAATCACGTCTAGCAGCTCTCACTGTAGATACAGATGAATTAAGCAAGCTCTCAGGGATGCCTGGTCGTCCCGACCTCCCCTCCACCTTCCAGCCACAGCAAATTGTTAAAAAGGCTACCAGTTTGGTTCCCTTTCTTAATGCGCTACATGTCCGCCGTGCCATCATACCAGCAGCAAATGGACATATGTCTGCCAGGGCCCTTGCTCGTTACTATGCTGCCCTGGCAGATGGTGGTAAGATTCCACCACCTCATTCTTCCGCTTCTGAGCCTCCTCTTGGAAGTCATCCCCTCAAACCCAACTTTTCTTCTCCCAAGAACCCCACAAATGATAGAGGTTGGAGGAGACTAAAGAGAATAACCATACCTTCGATCAATAGAACTAACGATTCCGAAGACTTGGAGGCTAATAGGGGTAGTAATACTAATAGAGATGGTTTCACTAGAATTCCCACTACTGACAGTGGCTCTAGTTATAGCAGCAGTAACGTAGACCGTGATTCACACACCCATTCTTCTACCAAGATCTTTGATAATCCTAGGATTATTGATCAATTCTTGGGCTCAGGGGAATACAAGAATTTCGCTCTGCCTAGTGGTGGTTTTGGTCTTGGATTTAAGAGGTTTAGTTCAATAGACGGCTCAACTCTTGCGTTTGGTCACTCTGGTATGGGCGGGTCCACAGGTTTTTGTGACGTGACAAACAATTTTGCCATTGCTGTCACTCTCAACAAAGTAGCAATCGGAGCTGTCACTGCAAGAATTGTGCATCTTGTTTGTTCCGAGTTAAATATTCCTGTGCCAGCTGATTTCATGAGATTTGCAGCTGAGCCCGGAAGGCCCGATTCCGTATCCAACTCTGCAGCACCTATAATTAATTGAGGATCAAAGCTTTTTTGCTTTTCTTCCTTTTTATATGTATTATATAATTTTTTAGTCGCCTGCATATAATTTATCGGTAGAAATGTATAATGCATGCTTCCTTTCGAGGTTTTTTGTCCTCCTGCATGATTATGAACATCTCTTTTGACTTTCTTTTGCTTCAGAAATTTTAACTGCGCACGGGCCAATGCAGAGCCCCCTATCACGGTCCAAACTGTAATATAGTTACAAATACTACTTTTTTAATCGCATCTTAAATTTTGGTTTACCGAGTATGCTTTCATGCGTTTGGCTTTGGGTATGCCATGTTGCTTTAGCTATTGATGCAGGTTCATAATTTGAGAGATAATATGGTTTGAATGATGAACCCCCCAACCTAAATTGACGCGGCCTAGCCATGCTTTATTCAGCTTATGAGTTTTGGAAGGACGTTAATTTTCCTCATCGTGGTTTGCCTGGGATAATACCATATCATCTCAGAAAACTTGGTGGTTCTTGTCCTGGACAGGACAGCCAATGTGATTAACAATGCACAGCAAACGTAATGGTTTTCGTTCCCCACCTTCCAAGTTGAATGTGGCGCAATTTAGTATTACTCAGCGTATTAACGGTAACATAAATAATAGGGTGGGTTGGCATTGAATCTAGCATTTTTGCCAGCACATTGAATCCCCAACCTTATAAAATTAAGTTTGAGGAATATGGATTAATAAAACCTCCACGTGATGTAGGCCGCTGTGGGAGCAGGATGAAAAGCTAGCGATTCAGCCATTGAAAGAAACCAAGTGCAATATTGATGGTACAACTACAAAACGCGGTTTCTGACCATGAAACTAAGTTATTTGATTTGATCCAGATCTCTTCCTTTTAAAATATTTCCGACTGTTACATCGTGCACTTTTAATATATGAAACACTGCATTACAGTATTGGTGTCTTCAATGAAGCTGCTTGGATATAGCCTTAGCCAAGTAATTTGATCTTTCCACTTTCTCCCCCTTTTGACGTTAGATTAGATCTCTTGCACGTCCTAAAAGAAACAAGATTTATTACTTTATTTTCCTGAACCCTACAAAGTATTCACTTGGTGGGGAACACGAGTATCTCATTTGAAGGACATAATGAATTCAAGAGACCACTTGAATGATTTCCACAATGTTAGAAATAAGAGCATAACAAGGCCCCGTGGAAGAAGTACAGTTTACAAGATGGTTCTCTGGAACTCCCCATCGTCCTTAATTACACTGAAATGAAAAAATAATAAAAAGAAACATGAGTCTTAGAATATGGCATTTTTACTAAGATACAACAAACTGTATAATAATATACCAAGATGTTACATAGTGAGGAGAATTTATTAAGATACTACCGTTAAATTGTTCTTCAGGTGAGCAATTTTTGAAATCGTTCACCTGAAGAATGATTTCTGGCATTCTCTCTCCTAATGAAGACAATTATTAAAAACGAGAAGGTATTTGTAGGTATTTAAAATAATATTTTATCTGTCTCAAATTATAAGAGACAATTATCACACATGCTCCGTTTCAAAGCATTAATACATTGGTATTAAATATGGGCAAAACAAGAAAAAAACGAATTAAAATATAAGACATTTTTTAAATGTTTCTTATATTTTAGAACGGAGTAAAGGTGGCAATTGTCTCTTATAATTTAGAATGAAGAAAGTATTATTTTAAACACTCACATATACCTTCTCATTTTTTAATAATTGTATTTATTAGAAAACAAATTGTCAAAAATTGTTCTTGAGGTAAACGATTTTAGAAATCATTATTCAAGTAAACGAAGTTAGAAATCATTCACTTGAAAAATAATTTCTGGTATTCTCTCTCTTAATATTTGAAGAAATCATTTTTTAGGTGAATGATTTCTCTCGTGAAGGACGATTTACTTATAGTAGTTTGATAAATTATTCCTACTATGTAGCATTTTGGTATATTATTATACTGGTTGTCCCTCAGAATATCCATATTCAATGCATATTGCCCCCATTATTTTATTTAGGTTTGTATGCCAGCTTCGGAGTCCATAATGTCAATCAGGCGCACACACAATTATTAGTATTATTTAAATTGCTATGGTTCTACCATATAATTCAATATAGTATTTCGGTGGCAAAATAATAATAATAATAATAATTCAATATAGTATTTCAGAATGGTGCTATCACATGGATCCAACTATAAAAGTAGGGCACTTAGAAGTAAATAATCACCATACTTATTGCTTGCATCGCCCCTCTTCCTATACTGCTTCATTACCTTTAAATGGGGATAACAGAAGCTTGCTCCAGGATCATTGGAGACTTTTTACAAGCTTTTAGTCGTTCACAAGAAAGATCAAATCCTCAAGTACTTGATCACAATAATGATCTTCCCTGCAAGCCTCAGAATGTGATCAAACTTGACGGCAAGATGGTCAGTGCTCTCATCACTGTGTTTGGCATGGAAAACAATGGAAGAATCAAGAAGGAAAACGCAAGGCAAGTGGTAGAGAAGCTGGGTTTGCTGTATGGTTCAGAGGAAGATAAGTCCTCAGGGTTTGAGCTTGCTAGCCAAGGAGGAGGAGGAGGCTTGGAAGATGAAGAGATTCCTGTAGAAGAAGTGCTCGACGGATTGGAGGATATGTCGAAGCGTAGCGAGCTATTACACGAGGCCTTCAAGATCTTCGACGAAGATGGAGATGGATACATAGATGCAATGGAGTTGAAGAGGGTTCTGGATTGCTTGGGTTTAGATAAAGGTTGGGACATGAGTGCCATTGAGAAAATGGTGAATGTTGCTGATTTGAACTTTGATGGTAAGGTTGATTTCAGTGAGTTTGAGTTGATGATGGGGTAGTATCAGTTTATTCATTTTGCTTTTAGGGAATAAATTATTATTATTATTATTATTCAGTATTCATCAGCCAATTGTATATTACTTCTTCCATAGTTTCTCTGAAATCAAAATCTGGAGATAGATTGTTTAGTCAAAACCCATTTGATGTATTCATCATTTTAGCTGCACTAGAATTGGGGTAACTAGAAAACACAAAATAAGTACTTCCATACGTAACAAAATACAGCAGAAGCCATACTATTTCAATGAACATAGAGATTAGAAAGGAGAGAAAAAAGGAAAAGGAAAAGAAAACATTAGACAAAACAGAATCCACTAACCTAACCAGAGAGGATATATGTATATATATATAAAAAAAGTGCGATCTAATTGAAGGGGGACAGAAACATTCAACGATAAATATCACCGATACAACTCATAGAATCACTAATAACAACTCCAGAGTTGAAATTGGTGTTGCTGATATGCAAGCTTCCAAGACCAAGAGGTGAATTGTGATCATCAACTGCAGCAGCAGCATATGAGACATCACTTGGGACAGCGATGGTGGGAGAGACGTGTGCCATGCCGTGTCGATGAAGGCCAGTGGTGTTGAGTTGTGATACTGCGTTTAGCTGATTCTGATTCTGAACAAGAGGGTTGCTTAAGGTGGAGAAGGAGCTCCTAGTGAGCATACCTTCAGCTAACTTCACCTAAAAAAAAGTACACACAATTTCTTTACTAATTCATATTTGATTATCAAATTTTCTTACCAGAAGAAAAGTAGAGACTAGTATGTATATATATACACACCTTGGCTCTCAAAGCTTCCACATCTGACTTCAGGACTCGGTTATTAGTATTAGCCTCGCGGAATTGCTGGCTGGCATCTGTAAGCTGCTTGTACAGACCTGCATTCTCCAATCTCAGCTGTTCAACCTGAAGAAGACAACTTCAAATTTCATGGTTGAGGCTCACAAAATACGATATTCTTCCTTTAGTTAGCTCCCTCACCTGCAACTCAAGATCAGTCAGATGTGCTTGTTTCCTTCTTCTGGATCTCCTGGCAGATTCACGATTAGAGACCTTCCTGAAACATCAATGAAGACCATGTAAGGCAGGGGGGGAGGATGATGATGAAGAAGAAGACGAGATGCTTGAGTTTATAGAGAACACACACACAAATACCTTCTGAGGCGCTTCATATCAACGGGGTTATTGCTCTGATCACAAGGACCAGCTACATCATCCTCATCAGACTGCTCATGAGACGAAGCACTTGTGGTTCCTTTGGCTTGATTATCTCCAAGGGTTGTTGCTTGATTAGCTGACACAGGGCTGCAAACTGCCCAGTATTCCAATTGATCCAAATATGTTAAACTACATCAACTAAACCCAAGTTCTTTATGAGCTACTTTATATCAGTGCAGGCGCCACATTTGGGTGCGTGACATGCAAAACTCTCTACTTTAAATCACAAAACATTTACACGCGCGCGCGCGCACACAAGTTTGCCCATATAGGCTCTATAATACATGATTACCAGTAGTACCACAGATGGATGACTGAGATTCAATGGTAGCACAGAGGGGTGAATCCTTGGGAGTATCATTCGGAGACCATAATAGTGAATCTGGGAGTCCCTCGCAACTTGAAAAGGCAGTTACTGCAACCTGAAATTACACATAAGCTTGAATTTTTAAGGATCAAGCTAGTTTACTTGTATATATGTATATATAGCAGCAAAAGGTACACTTGAGCCTCATGATTGACTCAGAAAGAGTAAAGTGTAAGAACTTTTTAATTTTCTTTTCTATTTTTTTATTAGATCTATTGTCTTAACAGGTTATATCTTCTTTCTTTTTTGTCCAAATAGCACTAGAGGAAGAAAAACATGAGAAAATAGGCCATAGAGGGAAGCAACAAAGTAAACCCCTTCATGATCAATCCCTCACTTAGATTGTGGACACTGGACACACCACAGTGGATGATGAATTATTCCATGTTCTTTTAACATCGCTAAAAATTAGAAAATATCTTATCAGCTACAATACAAGTCGGTGGTGGTTGAAGCAGCCAAAAAAGTATAGATTTTTATTGCTTTGGAATAAAGGAAGGTGGAAAAAAAAAACAAGAAAAGAAAAGAAAAGAAAAGGTATGCCATCTAATGGATGCTTTCCTTTCCTTCTTCATCTACCAAATGATGCCCAATTGGTGATTTATATATAATTTCATATTATTCGCTTCTATGTTATCAATAAGCAATGGAATATTGGAATTCAATTTCCCTTTCTTTTGCCCTTCCTCTGTTATTCATCTCAATACTTTAACATGAATTAGTGTGAGACAAATTACTATGGGCATCATGATAATCCACCCCCAAGGCAAATTATGTCCAAGTTTGATCAACAGTAGCATAAAATCATTTTAAAATAATTGAAAGGAACAATTATATTTGATTAATATTTTTAAAAAAAAACAAATGGCATTTTCACGCTGTTTACTGTGTTTGAAGGGAAGCTTGCACGCAATAGTCTTTCTTTAAAAGACAAGGGAAATAAAATATGAAGTGACAGAAAAATATCAAAACAGAACATAGCAAGGGGTTTTAATTTCATTTGGCGCATGCTTGGTGTGAATATTAGTGCTTCAAAAATTGATAGATATATTATACTGTACATTTGATGTGAAAACCAAAATTCGTCAGTGACTGGTAGGTCAAGTCTAACTAATATTCCAAATTAATTAACAAGTCCTCCTCGTGAAGACGTGTATTGTCCTCAATCTTTTTCTCTGTTGTTTCTGTTCAAACTTCCACTGTACTTTCCTCCTCCTACAAGACACCACTGTCTTCTTGCTTTTTTTTTTTTAAATTTTTTTAACAAAATTAAATTAAACTCTGTAGTAATAAAAGTCCGGGGAAGGAAATTTCGAGGCAAATTCCATAAACAGAAACCTGCAACTTTATTGACCCATCAAAGAAAATATTGTTACATCAGTCTTATAGCCAAGAAAAATCAAAGCTGAAAGTTGAGTACTACTATCTAGCTACCGCCACTACTTTTTCAATTATTATTTGTTGTGTTCAGAATTTTTTTTTTCCATGTTAATTTTCCTTGCCTGGGACTGAATCTCTCCAAAGGACATGTTTTCTAAAGTAATCACGTAATAAATTATATTATTTATATAATGATAATGATAATACTCTCAATCATTGTGGTTTCATAGAAAATCAGGAGTTGGTGGAGCAGCTGAGGGTGATGCCACTTCACTTCATTCTCAACGCGTGAAAGAACGAGGTAGCCACGTCATCAAGCCGCCGAACTGCGAGATGACGTGGCAAAAGATGGTTCTCGAACGTACTTGTTTTTTTTTTCTCCCCCTGATACAAGGGCCAGAGAGAGGGCGTTCGTAACGTTTGTTTAAGTGAAAGAAAGCAACTAACCGAGTTTGGGAAAGCGTGATCGAAATCGTTGCCGGCGAGAAATGCGTCCGCGTGGGCGAAACTTTTGTCTCTTAGATCCCAAAGGCCGCACGGTTTCACGTCCTCGTCGTTGGTCGACGACACCGCCTTATTCAGGAACTCCTCTAGGTCCAACTCCGACGGCGTCCGTTTCATGTTGCAGACGCCGGTGAGAGCCGACGACTCGTGCAGGGATTGGGATTGCAACTGGGATTGAGCGGCGGTGCATGCAGGCAAGACGGCGGCCGGCTTCGTCTCCATCATGCCGTAGAGAACAAATAGAGGAAGAAAGGAGGAAAAAGGAGGAAAAGGGAGCGGGGGAAGCAAGTGAAGGGGTATAAATAGGAAAGTAAAAAAAATTGTTTTTTTATTTTTTTTAATAAATTGTTAGAGGAAAAAAGATTGGGCGGCACATGAAGTTAAAACTTTAGTAGAAAGTCGTTGACAGACTGAAATTACGAAAATGACATTAGAAGTTACGTGTAATTACGCGCTCCACCCGTAAGGAGAGGCTCACTTCATGCCAATAATTGCTTCCTACCATGTTCATTCGTACTGTTTTTGAGTATGGTTTGCTAATTAATATTATGTGACCCAAAATATAAATCAGTTTCAAACACTCCATTAGTACTTGAAAAAGAAGGATTGGTTTAACTTATAAGGCGCTAAAACATAATTTATAAGTTTGTGGGTTCAAAGATTGTCATTATAAAAACTTTGATCGTGGTGAGCTGATGAGACATAACCGGTTTAGGTGTTTTTTTTTTTTTAAGAGTGATAAACATCAAAACTCATTAAATTTAGACTGTCCAAAAAGTAAAAAACGGGGGGAAATTTGGTGCACCAATCCGTGGGAAGGAGGGCGTTCCGGGAAACTAGTGATAATTTTGCAAATCTGGCCTGCCTACGAATCTGGGAAGCATCATCAAATCGCCACGTGTAAAAATAGAGAAATCTATGGGGTATCTCCTTGGAATCTGCCGATTCTGTGATTGAATTGAGAAATCGACTTGATTCCTTTTTATTTGGCAATAACTAGTAAATCAATTTGAAAATTTTAAATGAACGGTTGAGACTGATTTTTGAAAAATTATAAATTTATACTAGATTTATATTTTCAAACATTACTACTTATTTTGTAAGATTTTTTTTTTTGGCCTGACTTATTTTGTAAGATTTCAAACATTACTGCAGCATGACTTATGTTCAATGTGACAATAAGAAACAAAATCGGTATTAATATTTAATTTAAATATTAGTTTAGACTTTAGAGTGAGTAAAGGCGAATAGCGTCGGTTGATTGTGGTTTATTACTTGTGAGTTGTGACTAATTAAGATTCAAAACATAGGCTCCTATAGTCTTATATATAATGCACTTTTAATATTTTTTATACAGATTAAAGAAAATTTAAAATTTCATTAATTTTGCTATAAAATTCAATAATTTTTTAATTATGTCCTTACTTAATATTAATATATATATATATATGTAATATCAAATGGAAACAAAAGCAATGCGTTGATATATTGATGATAAAATTGTATATTTATATCAAAATTTTTATAAGATGTCTTATAAGACAAAAAAATGTTCTCATTCTGCTTTTTTAGTAATAATATAAAGTACTGCTGCTATTAATTATTTTTAGCCACTTGGACACTTGATGGGGTAGTGGTGAAGGCGACTATTATTCATATTTCCAAGCACTAATCATCTCTTCAATTTCACTTTCAACTTTAAGCTGATATTGTCTCACATGAGTTTATGAGGGGGAATTCACAAATTCTTAAATTTAATGAATAAATTATATGAAAAAGGTGTGTTGACCAATGTTATTAAACTCATACCGCATTGGCAATTTGACTCGAAAACTGGCAAACCGGACACAAACGGTTTGGGTGAGGCGTTAAATCCAAGCTACTCTTGACTTGGATCTGATTCAATTAACCCGAGCAAGTCAACCGAGTTAACTCGACCATGAAACTGATCAGAAAAATGCAAGATTTTGAAACTCAAACTAGACATTAAACTGATCCGATTAATAAGTTAAGGGTCAGTAGGTCAAACTGGAGTAAGGATGGGAATAGGCCAAACGGCCTGTCAGGGGCTTGGGCCTAGCCTGAGCCTATCATGAAAAAAAAAAATCAGGCTCAGACTTTTTTTTATGCCTGTTTTATTAAAAAGGCTAGACTCAGGCTCTCAAAAAGGCTTTTTTTGCCTATCAGGCTGGTTTGTTATTAAAAAATGGAAACCCTCAACCCCTCAAGTCCTCATTTCTCAATCCATACTCCCCCTCACTTCTAAGTCTTCACTCTCGCCTCTCGGTCTCTAAGTCTCTCACCCTTCACTTCAGCCTTCAACATTCAAAAAGAGTTTAGATCTCACCTTCTCTTTGCCTCTCTTCAGGTCTCGGCGACACTTCTGCTATCAACAGCACTTCGGCCCTTCACCGTTCCAATCCAGCCTTCACTTATTCCGTTCAGGTTCAGATCACGACGGCTTCGTAAGCTCCTAATGTTTAACTTCTTCTTCTGAGTTCAAACTTGTGACATTCGAGCTCCTTGGAAGATCTTGTCACATTTGAACTCAGACCCTCTAATCTCACTCTGTTCTCAGGAGTTGCGACACTGAACTCATATCTCACTCTTCATCTCTGGTTGATCTCGCGACACTCACCCTTCAACCCTCTGATCTCTGCAATCTCACTTCAACTGGTATGATTTTCTCTTCCTTCGACACTCACCCTTCAACCCTTTGATTCTGTGATTTTGGGTCTCTGATTAAATTATGTGATTTTGGGTGTGATTATGGTTCTGTGATAACAGAAATTGGAATAAGTAAGATGGATATTTTCATGTGCGCATGGTACTTATATTTTGGTTCTATGTTTATGGTGCTTGATTGTTTTGATTACTGATTTGAGCTATCAATTGGTCCTGTGATTATGTTCTGTGTGTATGGTGCTTATATTTTGGGTATGTGATTATGTTGATTAATGGTTATGTGATAATGCTTCTGCCTATGCTAACGATTATGTGATTAATGGTTATGTGATTTGAGCTATCAATTGATCCTATGATTATGGTTTTATGCGTATGGTGCTTATATTTTGGGTCTGTGATTATGTTGATTAATGGTTCTATGATTTGAGCTTTCAATTGCTGTGATTATGGTTTTGTGATCATGCTAATGGTTAATTTGTTTGTGCTTGTATCATTTTTTTTTGTTCATGTGAGAGTACTTACTATAGTATGGTTTAAGCCTCATTATTATATGTTAGAACCGAAATTTTTATTTTCTTGTTTTAAGATTGATTTATAATGTATCAATAATTCAACTTGTTGTAATGTATTTTAGATTCAATTATGTTTTATATGTGGTTTGTTTTTTATTTAGGCCTAGTAATATTGTTGTTGAATCATTCTTTATTTTTCTATAAAAAAAAAAGAATCAAGCCTCTTAACAGGCTCAGGCCAGGCCAGGCCATGCCTCAAAACAGGCCATATATATGCTTGCTTGATACAGATCAGGCCGGACTTGTTAAAGCCAAGGCCTGGCCTGGCCTATTCCCATCCTTAGACTGGAGTCAACTCGAAGTCAACCGATGCTAAACTGACAATGACTAAAATAACCATTTTTTTGCCAATAAAACCTTTTAAGCCATCATGGGAGTAATTAAGGGGATTACAATCATGTTAAATCATATTACAATTATACCATATCAAGAATGTTGTGCAATAAGTGAGAGGGAATAAGAATGTTAATCAAATAATAAATAAGAGAGATACGAGGGATTCTTATTTTTAAGATAAAATAATATAATTTAATTAAAATATATTAATGTATTCATATTTTAGGTCAGAGATGTGAGTAAAAATAAATTTAAGGAGAGTAAAAAAAATTAGGAAGGCAAAAATATTTCATCACTATAAAAAATGGATATTTTTTATTTTTTTAATACTTAAAACATGAATACATTAATATATTTTATTTAAATTATATTCTTTTATATTAAGAATCCCTCAAATCTCTCTTATTTATTATCTGATTAACATTCTTATTCCCTCTCACTTATTACACTTGATATGGTATGACTGTAATACGATTTAATATGATTGTAATCCCTCTAATTACTCCATTGATGGCTTCTTTAAAGCAATCAGATTTCCCATGAATAACACAAAATAGTAGAGTATTATTTGAAGTTCCCATTTTAATTACCATCGACTCTTAAAAGGTTTTGTTTTTTGAGAAAAAAAATGGTTATTTTATTAGTGATTCAAGTATTACAAATTTGAAATAATATAGTACTATCATATTTAGAATTTTGGATGGTGTGATTAGAAATTAAATTATTTTTCATTCATTGCCAATCTGACACTATGTGGACTCCAATATGATCTACTGATCATTGACCTAATAGCCAAACCAATTTAATATCTAGTCTGAGTTTCATAACGTTTATCCTGATCGGTAAATATATTGAATTTAATTTAATTAAAATTAAGATTATTATTAAGAGGGACCCGACGTATGAAAACGATGGGCTACTTTTGTGAGCAGCATGAAAGAGAAACAAATAATTTTATAATATGCCTCAGAGTTACTTCTTGACCAAGATAACAATATAATAAAATTGAAAACTTTAATAGAATTAATACATGGGCAAACACATAATGAGTGCCAGTGAAAAAGAATAAAGAGAAACAGACCAAAAGTGAGAGAGGGCTGCCACAACTTTGATTCTTTGGACTCTTGTGTGTGGTTAAGTAAAGTGAAGAATAAGACTAAAGCATCTTGGGGCGAAACATTTGAAGCCACATTTGCCACAATTAGGAATACATCACCACCACAAATAATGCAAAATAATAATAATAATAATAATAAAAAGTGTATCAACGCTAATTCAAGGAACGGATGAAGCCAAAGCAACACATCGCAAATGAAATAACGGGGTGACGATCTGAAAAAGTATAGTTTTACCCGTTAAATATAATTAGGCGCATAATGAGAAGTGTTATAGGAATTAGATTTTAAATTTAAATTCGTGTGAATGCAAAAGGCGTCTTTAGGATTGAGCTCAATAATGCTTTAATCTAACACAATATAGTCTTACACTCCCACTAGTTTTAAATGTGAGAATTTGATAAGGAGTTTATTTTGAATTCAAAAATATGACATCACTATACTTCCTTTTTAACTTTATAATTTTTTTTTCCTCCAAGTACCACCATTGATAATTAGAGAAGGACGACGACGACATCTTAGGGAAAGAAACCAGAGGGAGAGGACCACACACACAACACAATGAGGATGAGAGTGAGTGAGAGTGAGAGTGAAACTGAAAAGGGGCAGAGTGGGGGAGGGATGAGATGAGAGGGAGCTAAGTTACTTTATAACTTTTGCAAAAGCAGCAAAGGCAATAGATTTGGAAGGAAGTAACAAAGATTGAAAGAAGAGGAGAGGCACAGTGTGAGGGTAGAAAAAGGAAAGAAAGAAAGAAAGAAAGAAAGAAAGTCACTTAAGTCTAAGGCCTCAAGGAATGAATCTAAATTACCTAAAAGCCCCACGAGTGTATGTAATGACAACATATAGTGTGGAAAACCATAACATGTTTAATTGTTTATGTTGTTCAATGCTCACTTGTTATTTGGGACTTTTTGCCTTTTAGTGGTTATATTTATGGGAAAATTCTAGAAAAAGACCGCCAAAATATATAGAGGACGATTTAGTGCTACGAAATCGAGAAATTTCAACTTTACTTATTTATGTAAATGCTACTGGATTTTCACAACAACAGTATCCCAATTCACAATAAGAGCATTTCAATTCACAACAACTAACAACTTGAATAAATATTATTTGTTATGTAAATCAATGGGTCAGGGGCATAGCAATCAAACCAACGGTTTAAAGCGTATTCAAATAATAGCTTTTGTGCTGAGTATTTAAAGCGTTCCTTTGCTCCTATAAATATATCATTAACCTTCGTCCAAAATAAAATACTGCTAGGAGGTACACTGTTAAAAGATTGTGCTACACCATCAGCATCAGTATAAGTAGCTTCATAAATAGATTTATCATCCCATATTACTCTATCTCCAAAGTTATAAGTAGTAACACCATTATAATCAGAATAAACGCTTTCATCTTTATAATCTTCAAATATTAAAGACCATTTATTTTGAATAGGTTTAGCTAAAACATACAACCACGCTAAGAATTTAGTTTCTCTTAGTGCAGGTGGTGTTAGTTGCTCACTTACTACTTCTGTATCAAAATCGTATAATGCCATTACTGAGGTGTAAAAGTTAATTTATCTACAAATGTATTACTAGCCGTTGTTTCTTCTACTGCATAACCAGCGTATAATTGATATAAAGGGATTAATGTAGTGCTATTTTGTACCATATAAGTTTTACTAGCAAAAGCAGTTGCATCAGCTCTAACAGCAACATCTTCTAAAACAACATCATTAACTCCAGTAACGGATTGAATAGCATCTACTAAAGAAGTTAATCTAATCTTACCATCAAAAGGTAAATCAGATAAATAAGTATTTACTGAAGCAATTACAGTATCTGAAATAGTAGCAGCATATTGTCCATCAAAGTAAATATTAGCTTTTAAATATAATTTATCAGATGTTAAAGAAGTTGCAATATAATTAACTCCTGCAAAA
>JBAGKO010000011.1:5645222-5658440 GCA_037177275.1 Acacia concinna
TTTTAAAAACAATTGGATAAAAACAACATTCCAAACAAATTTTGTCTTTTTATTTTTTTTACAATAAACTGTTTTTAAAAACAACATCAAACAAGCTGTAAGTCTTATATTGAGTTTAAATACGTTAATGATGTTATTGGTAGGTTTTGACGGTGGTAAATGCAATAAAATCGTGTAGAGCCTCATATCCTTACAAATTTCATAGATGTTGAATGTTTTTCCTAATGATAAAAAGAAAACTAATTAGATCTTTCATTTGAATTTAATCTTCAGATTCATAAATTCATGACTTTGGGCATAATGTTCATGTCTTTATTAATTATTTGCTGACTAATTAATGATGAAAAATGTACCTTACTTTATGCTTGTGTTTGAAACTTACTCATTTTGGGTCAATATTAAGCATTTTAGGAGTTTAATGGTGTTAGATTATGTATAAATGTGTATAAAAGATGAAATCAAGCTTGAATGCAAGAAGGAAAACCAAAATCACAATTACAAATAATAGAAATAGGAGTGTGATTTATTATCAGTGTGTCTTACCCTTGGGCGACACTCCAATAAGTACTCATATATGTGCTTAAGGTTGGCAAATTTGTGAGTTTAAGTAAACTTATAAAAAGAATATGAATTCGAATCATTAACTTGGGCAGTAAATTTTTAATAATTTACCTTTATTTATAAATAAACGTTAACAATATATAATCAAATAATAAAAATATAAAATAACAACAAAAGTATCTCAACTCATATCTTGAATACATATTACCTAAATGCTGCTTTTATTATGAATTGAGATACTCTTATTATGAAAATTTAGGGACATTTACGTACTTTCACAAAATGTCAAAATTCCAGATTCTTACTGACGGACTGAATTGAATTTTTCCGATTTCATAACACTGAATCATTCTTTATACATTTCGATGGTATTTTTTTTAGAATTTTCCCTATATTTATTTACTGGATGTTATAGTAATTTAAAAACGAACAAGTGGGTTTCGTAAAGGAGTGTGGGGGAGGATTGATGGGGACAAGCACCGGCCTTAGGACAAAAAGCTGGTACTTAAAAAAATAAAAGAAAAGGAAAATGGAAGGGAGCTTTTAATGGGAGTGGTGTTAAAAAAGCAGGTTAGAGCTCGCTGTCTGGGTGAGTTTTTAAAAAAGTGGTTTGCATTATTAGTTTAATGGCATGGCATCATCACTTTCCTAACACAATGCAATAATACCTAACTTTGTGACTAGAGACTGCCCAGTGGCAGTGGCAGTGGCGTTGATTGAAAAGAAAAGGTAAAGCCACCATTTCCTAAATTATAATACAGAGTGGGGACGACACCACTCAGGAGGAGACTAGTTCTACATTTTGCTTTTCTTTTTCCTACATCACATCATATGCTCTATCATTTAATTTCATTTCATTTAATCCTCTCCATAAGTATATACTAACTATATATTCTTCATTATAGACTCTAGATTTAGATCTAGACTTAGACTAGCCTATCCATCACTACTCAATTCCACTTCTTCTTCCTCCTCCTCCTCCTCCTCCTCCTTTTCTTTTGTTGCCTTATCCATCTTCAAATCCAACGTGCTTTAACCTTTAAGCTGCCATTTGTATTGGGAACCAAACGATTTGTCACAGCTCAAATGTGTGCGTGTAATGGTATTCACAGAAGGTCGAGCTTTTGTTAAAAATAAAACTGACCATTAAGCTTTGAACGGCTGGCTAATGTTAGCGTCCCTTGGAAGGAAACATAAACACCAAAAAAACGTGGCGCGCCTTCTCGGGCCCCCTGGTAGGTATAAGTATTATTTTATTGGAGGTAACCTTAAAGCAGTATCAGGCACTACCACTTCGAATGAGAATTCAAACCTTAATCTATTGGCCCCACTGTCCCTTGTTTAGCAACCTTTATGTGTATGCTCCTTCCTTCCAAAATCGGAATGGGCAAGTAAACATTTTTCCAGTTTATTAGATTCTATAGTTTATTGTTTTTTTAAAAAAAAAAAAAAAACATGAAGTAAACATATTAATAGCGATTGACACATGGGGCTGGCCCTTTAAAATGATTTAAACTAGCAATAATCAGCTTTTTATTTGAATAATCTACTGATATCTAGGATGAATATCCTTTTTTCTTCTTCTTCTTAAGGTACATAAACCGCAGCCTCCAATAAAAAACGACAAAGATATCCTGGTCAATAATAATCATCATTCTAAGGCTATATTTAAGCTAAAAATATATTTATATCGGATATATGATAAGGAATATCTTCTCCGCATACATCCATCTGCCACAAATAAGGCCTCATCAATAATCATCTGATAGGCAACACAACGCTATTCGTGAAGCATAAATCTGTAAATTCAAGGTTAGACAGGTGGTGATCACCACCAACCCCTTTGAAGATTGAACACAATCCGATGCCTAACCGGGAGAGGTTTAGCTATTTAAGATCGGCACAATTTCCAGTATCACGATTCCAGAAAACAAACGGAAACAATACGAAGCTCATCATCAAGAAACAGTCAGTAACAAAGAAATGTCGCAAGAACATTAACAACATAGTTTTATGCCATGATTTTGGCAGACCTAACATAAAGGCTGTCCACAACCTTCCCTGTGTTGGAAATGGTTTCCAAGGTTGCAGGATATATGGCGTCACTCTTGGGATCATCGAATATGACGAGGCATCCAGCACCTTGATCCAATGTCCCAGCAAACTTCTTGTCCAAAATCATCTGGGACAGCTTCCGCTCCACATTATCAATGGGAAGTTCAATTAGCTCCGCAATATGAGCAATCTCGACCCTGGAGAATGGCTCGATTAATCTGCAGAGGTTCTGCTCCAGTAGGGTATCGTAGAGGGATGACAGGTGCCTGTGGACAATTGGGTCTTCCTCCAACTGTGCATTGTAGTCCCGCAAAGCAATTTCAAACAACTTCAGGGAACGTTTCGAGTGAGCATCTGCTACAGCTTTCATGGCATCCAAGTCAGGACCAACATATTGGAGGCCTGCTTTAGAAGATATTATACTCGCCACATCATCAGCCTGACTCACCATAATCTTACACAACAGCATGTATTTAAGGCTAAAAACAGCCTTGGGGTCTTCAAGTGCATTGAAGGACTCAAAAGCTTCAAAGAAATAACTATATGCAGTTTTATAATCCTTCTCCTCCGCGTGAAGAATCCCACTTTGCAGATCAATGGCACCTTGTTGAGCAGGGGGCACATAAATAGCATTAGCAGCTGTTCTTGCTGCTGTGAGGGCAGCTTTCGCCTTTGGAAGGTTCCTTAAGGAGAAGTGCAGCTTGCTTTCCAGCAAGTCTATGTCCACAAGAAGAAGCTTGTCATCCAATCTTCTAACCTCTTTGACCAGGCCAGTAAGGAGAGTCAAAGCTTCTGCATACTCCTTATTTTCCATAAGAAGAGCTGCAAGCCTTGCCTCAACCCGCTGCCTCAGAAAGGTACGTTTTTCAGCTCGAGTCCACTGCACCATTTCTTTGCAGAGTGCAATTTGTAGATCAGAAGTCCCTGGTATTTTAGCAACAGAATCAATTATTCCCCTCACTATCTTTGCAGTTTTTGCCTTAGGGATTAAGGAAAAGAATGGCCTCAACTGAGTGAGAAGGCTGCGCAGATCCTCTGCCCTATTCTCTTGCCTAAGAAGATCAGAGAGGTTTGTGATGGCTTGCTCTTTAATGCGCAGAGCTTCTGGAGATGCAGAGGGGTTCTCAAGCACACGATAGAGAATAGAGATTGCATCAGATGGGTTTTTGGCCTCCAGTGCCTGTGCAATAGTCTCTGTTGTAGCAGGGAGATACGAAGAAGACATTTTCACTGCTTCCACAAACTTCTGAAAGAACAATTTCATTAATTATAAGAAACAGGCAAAACCATACAGCTTTGAATTACTTTTGTTTTGAGTGGGAACTATTATCTCACTGTCATAGATATGTTTTCCTTTTAAGCAAAACATAAATGTCTTCAATTTTTTAAAATTGTTATATGGCATTTGCCAAGACCACAGGACACATGGAAAAAGAAAATTAAGACTCATGAGCAATCTTTACTTACTAACAAATATCTAATATGTGACTATCATTTGGCTTGCTCATAATACAACACAGACACGTGAAAGAACTCTCTCAATTAAGATTTCCATAGCCAACAATATGAGAGGAGTGATCACAATTCAATGATACATATACATCTTAAAGAAGATACAAGCAAAGGCAACATTCAAAATATAAAACTTGTAGAAAACTAACATAATTCTAAGGCATAATCAGACACACCCACACAAGCATTATAACAATCTTATGAATACTGAATGCAATGAAGATTAGAAACACAAGGTGAGGCAATCGCCTTGAAAAACAATAGACATATTCCAAATTTGCTAAAACTCCTTTCATGTGCATCTTTTGAGTTAGAAGCGATATTACTTATTGATTATCTTCACGCCCGCTTAAGTTCGGGAACTAGGAAGCACAAAGCTCAATCTTCTCTCAGATCTACCAAGAGGCGCTTTCTGAACCGTCAAACTTCACAAACTGGGGTTTGTTCTCCACATCTCCGACATTCTCTCTTTCACTATTTTTTTTTTGCCAGATCGCTCTTCAAGAACTTAAACCATTTAATTTATCACTTATTTCTACTAGTTTATTGCATTATTGCTTAGCCTATTAGTTGCTTTTCGAATCTTTATTAAATCCTTAAAATAAGGAACCCTGGAAACTTGTTCAATTGAATGGAAGAAACAAGTTTTACCGTAAGCAGAATAGAAAATGCAATGAAGAGCAGAGATTATGATAGTTAAGGAAGGATGCCAGGAGCCAAACAAACACGCACGGAAACATAAATTCGAGCAAATAAATTATATTGAATAACATATATGTACAACAGAGCAGTCTCAGCCGTAATCGAAGCAGAGAGTGAGTTTGTGTGTGTGAGTGAGACTCCGAAGTAATGAACAATCCCAACCGAAAAGGAGCCAAATAACGTACATTAGACCTAATTACCAAACAAGAGCCAAAAAACGCACGCAAAATAAGAGCCAGATCATTCGAAGAAGGGAAATTAGGGATTTTGGGAGGATATGGCCGCAAAACTCCGAGAAGTGTGGGAAGTGGAGAGAAAATTGATCCTTACCTCGACAATAGTGAGCAACGAAAGGAGATTAGAGAGGGGATGCGACGGCCGGCAACCTTGGAAAGGTAAGACTGAAGGAGTAGCGTCGACCAGACGGTGTGGACGCCAGCAAGGCCTAGAGCCGTATGGGAGTCGTGAAACTTATCCGTGAATGTGGAAGGAAGTAAAAGGAAAGGTTTGATGAGGGGCTTAAAAGTTAAAACGCAACGTGCCACCGCCCCTATACGGGATTTTTCTTAAAAATAAAATCACAGGTGGGCCCAGTCCTGGCTTTTTTTCTTGTTGCAGAATTCACCCTTACGGCTTGGGCTTCTCCGCCTTGTTCGGCCATTCGCCTTCCATCGCGGTAACTGGGCCACCTTCTGTTGTGGGTTTAATTTGTTCGGAAAAAAACGACCAAAGCCCAAATAAGTTTTTGAAAAATCTGTTTTCGGTTCCCCTAAACTCTAATAAGTTTTGATTCAGATCAACTCAGCCCTATAATTTTGGTTGCCACTTAATTTTTAAAACTTGACTAGCTATTCTTTAAACCATATAATTTAACCATTTTATAATTTTTCCTTATGTTTAAAAAGGGAAAATTATACACATACACAAATTAAAGGTCAGCTACCAAATTATAAAAAGGTTAAAATTATAGAAATTAAGATGTAAGGAATGAAAAGTTCATAAACTGAATGCTAATAAATTAAAATATAATTGAGTCAAAATTATAAGATTAACAAATTAATTTTCCCTTTTTTCCCACCATAGAAGTTCAATAACAAGAAGCTTCCTTCTGACATATTGAAACATGAGATTCCGTTATATCATTGCACTCGAATTAATGGTACAAAGATTGAAGGTGGATTAATTTACAAACAAGAACATAGGAACGGTCCGTCGTCTAAAACGAAAGGCAAATACATGTAATTAGTACTGACACATGCATTTGCTATTACAATTAACAACAAATTAAAGTAAATATGAGATGGAGCATATTCAGATACAGACGGCATTCTGATTGGCGTGATCGATCTTGTTATTGTTGTTAGAGGCAGAGAAGAGGAAGTCGAGGTTGTAAAGAACAGGGATCATAGTAAGAGTGCAGAGGAATACGAGGAGAGGGCCAAAAATCCACAGCAGAAGGGGAAGCGCGGCGTAGAAGATTCTGTTCCCGACGGTGTTGAGGGTGAAGCCTCTCTCTAAGATGAGGTGGATGTAAGAGGCTGTGACCAGTGACGTGGCGTCAAGTGGCACGTTGACCAGTATGTTGACTTGGTTGATGAACCTGATGGACAGAGAGTGGCAGAAGAAGGAGAATATGAACAAGGCCAGTAAGGTGACGTACTTGAGCGCCACCATGAACTCGCCGTGAGCTCCATACACGGCGTCGTTCAGAGGCTTCTTCATGCTGTAGGTGCTGCTTATCACCGCCGCCAGTCCGGTACACAGCAGCACCGACGTTGTCGCCATTAAAGTCGATCCCATGATCACGTTCCTCAGCGACTGAACGGCTAATATGTTTTTCTTGTCATTGTCCTGCCACAGAAAACAATCATATATCATTTTAACATATTGGTCAAAGCATTTAACATAGAGTGTCCGTGAGAGTAGGGTTAGTGCGTGTACACACAAACACATACATCCAACATGGCATGGACCCAGCTGCGGCGAACGGAGGCATTAACACCGATGGTGGTCCGGTGAGGCTGAGTCCGAACAGTGTGCCACAGCCAGAGATAGTAAGCAATGCTGATGAGTAAGGCGGATGGCACCAATATCACGTCCAGATAAGAATTTCTCCATTCCATATCTCTCTATTTTCCTGAGAAACTAATTAATTAGTTATAATTAAACTTCTCTTCTCGCGATGATATATGATGACGATGATATTCCACTTGTATGTATTGTTTGCGTGTGGTGGTGATAGATATATATATATATATATAGAGAGAGAGAGAGAGAGAGGGTGCGTGTATGAATGTGGACATGTTTGAATGGGACGTTCAGTTTTTACTGTAGAGAGTGGGAGAGTAGTAAAAACCCAAAAGGAAAAGGTGGTACTGGAAGTGGGATTCTCATCCTCAGGCACCTTCTTCTGTTTTTTTTTTTAAATAAAAAATTCTCTATCTTTTCAACTTGCTGCCTTTCAATCCTTGGCTTCGTCAGATCTTTTTATCTGTACTGTGATTTGTTGTATAACATGAGAGGCCTTATTATATGTGTAAATAGCTTTGCAAGTGAGTGCTTGAGGACAAGAACATCAATTTGATGGGTGAGAGAATGATAATAACCATGCTGCTCATAGAGGGTCGTGATCTGAAATTTGGACTCTCCATATTTAATCATTTATTTTTTTTTGAAAAAAATTATTTTAATAGGTACAAAATCTTAAATAAAGATAATATGTTATTAGTTAGCTTTTCAGAAAATAATACATTTATATTTAAAAATTATCCATGGGGATTTTAAAATCTATACCTTTCAAACGGAATTTAAACGGTGTAGATCAGATCTTGCTATATCGATGGGTACAAAAAAAAAGTTTGGTTTTAGATGACTCCTTGGATCAGTCATGGATCAGATATAGGCGAAAAGTCATAGATATATAGTCTTCTTATATGACAAATAGATAATGCAAAAAATATAAGTGAATGCATTGATTACTTATAATTAACATTAAAAGAATAATCATATTTTTTGTTTAAAAAAAACTCCTACTACTATTTCTAATATTAAATATAAGAGCTAATTAACTTTTTTAGAGGTTTTATTAGAAGTCGAAGAAGTTAGATAAATTATTTTAGAGTGTTTATAACTGTCATTTTTTCTTTAAATTAATTTTTATCACTTACAATACATACTGTGATTAAATAATTTATTTAACTTCCTTAATCTTTAAAAAATTAACTATGTCGTATGGTTAGAAATGGAAGGTGAATTTAATAATTAAAATTAAAATTTATGGCTCAGCTATAGATTACCGTTCAGACAAATAAGGTATAAAAAAAATAATACTCCCTCCTATCTAAATATAAGACGAGTTAATTTTTTAGAGAGATTAATTGTATTAGTTAAATTAATTAAAAGAGAAGTTATAATTAAAAAAAATTATAAATCTAATAGTTAATGCGGTGTCTATTTATAATTAAGGGAGTATTAACAGAGATAATTTTTTTTAAAAAAAGTGGTTATATATAATAAACAAAGTAAATAAGAGTCTTATTTTTATTATCAAACCAAATTTATAACTAAATCTTATAATTAAAATCGAAAGTAACATAATAGACAATAAGGAATTAGACTTTATGTTCACGATCAAATCAAAACTCTCAAACACACCTTTATGTTTATCATCAAATCAATACTCTCAAGCACGCCTCATATATATGTGTGGGACAAAAACAAAAGTATATTTTGTGTAATTTTTTTTTTCAAAAAAAAAAAGAAAGAAAGAAAGTAATGAGTGGGAGACTACGAGAGAGTGTTTTTTATGAGGAGGTGCATTCTACGTCAGACACCAGATAAAGGAAATGAACAATGTCCCCGTCATATTAGTGCGCATGAACACAAATAATTCACCTTATCTCTGTACTCCCTTCATATTAATTAAATATATAAGACTTAGTTCTTTTTTTATTTTTAAGAAATTAATGAAGTTAAATAAGGTATTTAATTATATTATATGCCATATCATGATTAAATTAAATATCAATTTATAAATCAAACAGATTAGTTTAGAGAAAATAATAAATATAAATATTTTGAAGTGATTTAACCAGCTTCCTTAATCTTTTTTTTTAAAAAAAAAAAATCAACTGGTTAATATATTTAAAATCAGGGGCAGCATGTATATATGTATAATTTCTGGGTTTTATTTTGGTTATTTTTACTTGCCATTTGATATTTCAATCTATGAACTCTCTCCGATATGACGTGCCAGTGCGTCTTGTTTATTATTTTTCACCGGGCTATCTAAATTTTGTTTAAATAACAGCATGTGATGATATAAAATTTACAAGAAGCCTGATTATGGATAATTCGTCTAACGATATAATATAATAGGGCTCACGTATATTTAGCTAAAGTATATATAAAAGCACAAATGGCCATGCTGTTTCTTGTTGACTTTGTCAAATAAAGCACGGTTACAGTATGAATTAAAATAAAATTGATGGCAGATTTAAAGACAACCACCTCAATAATTGAGACGAGATAATTGTGTTGATGTTTCAAATGAAATACGTGGTAGTTACTTTTAAAAAAAGAATTCGCACAAACAAATTCCATTATTGGTATACATCTTCCATGATTTCTGCAAAGCAAGCCTTACTTTCATTTAAATATCGCAAAAAAAGATAAAAAGAAGTGTAGTCAAATAACAAACAAATTAAATGCGGGAAAAAGGAATGGAAATAGATGCTGATAAATAAGGACAAGTTTGGTTCAATTCCATGCTTTAATTATTCCAACTATAGCCTTGATGCATTTTTGCAGGGCATTTGGCTGGCACAATACCAAAAATTGATGTGATTTATGCTGACTAATAAATTTAAGCTTATGTAAATTAACACGTGCGTGTGTCCATGTTTATGCCCTCCATCCATGGTGTTCACATTATTTTTATATAAAATGTAAATTTTATTTCATGATCTCTTGATCACATGCCAAACAATTCACTACACTACGAGTAAGTATAAACACCAAAATCAAGCCCTGAACAACAAGTTTTTATTTTGATTCACATATTTTTAACGACTTTTGTTTTTAATTTTTATACTCTTAATAAATTTTGTTTTTTATCTTTATATTTAAAGGTGTTAATTTAAGTCCTTGTGAAACTACATAGGATAAAAATCATAACTATAAGCTATATATCACTAAAATTAAAATCCCATTCAATTATAACGACTAGCAATGATATTTAGTTTATCTGCAATTTTTGTCATTTCGTTGGCTAAACTAAAGCCCAAGTTCCAATAACAACGCTATGTTTGGATCGAGTTCCTTGCTTGGTTTTTTCGTTGTGGCCCACTTTTTCTCAAAAACGTGGTCAATATATGTGGTTGGCAATTGACCCCATGCAACAAAAATTGGAACGAGGCATAGAAAATTATAACGATAGTGCTTGGAAAATCGTTTGCAGTGCTTTTGCAATATCCAACAATTTGTTAAATTTGGATGGCAAAAAAAAAAAAATCTGCTAAATTTGACAAAAGTCCATTTCAAACAGAAGTTAAACGGACTTTTGAGAGTAAACCAAACGTGAGCAGTTGGGTAATAATAGTTTGTTATTCTTGCTTTAACATGTTGTTGTTTGATTGATCCTTTTGTCCTGTAGCAGGAATGACCATAGACGTGATTTTCTTTTACTTAACTTTAATGAGAATTTGCTTGCTTGCTTAATTAGCAAAATTAAATTAAGACAGGTGACAGCTTTAATTTATATAGTGTAGCGAGTAAAAATTATTCTTAGCTATTAAATCACTTGATACGTTCAGAAAAGAAGTTCCTTAGGTTTTTTTTAGCGTGTTCACCTTTATAGAAGCACCACTCCCTGATATGACATTTAAACTACATCACGGGAAATAAAAGATTATAATTAAATCATTTAATATATCCTAAAATATAATTTTGTCTACTTTTATCCTTATTGATAAGTATGTTTAATTGCATTGGGAGTATTATTTTAGAGAGGGAGCTATATAATGAGTGGACAAAGTAAGAAAGTGAATATTAATCACAATGGCAAAACATGATAAAGGACATTGATCAAACTAAAGATGACCTGTATTATGGACTATGTGTTATATATTATAGATTTGAGGGAGTTTTTCAATTCCATGTGCTTATTATTGTTTATCAATTAGACAGACACTTGCGTCTGTTTGATGCTATCCAAAAAGTATTTATTTGCACAAATTGAGACAAAGCACTTATTATATATTCCCTTTATATACTGCAAATCACAATTGAAAAAAATGCTTTTGGAGGCTCTGCCAATGTTGGCATAGAAAAGTACACACCAATATATATTTTTTTTGAGAAAATTTTAGTCAAGGACCATTATAGATAATTAATTTCAGTTGGCACCCAAAATAATCTAAAAACTCACTGTGGTTCTAAAGTCTTATTCTTAATTGTGAGCGTAGCCGAGAGAGAGAGCGTGAGTTAGTCAAGAATAATCCAAGTGAGATTTATGCACGAAAGAGTTCGTCTAAACACTTCTTGAGTGGAATAGACAATTCCAATGTTGAACTAAGTCAAGTGCCAAGCACGAAAGAGATAAACAGAAAGAAGCGGAGTAGGATGGGTATTTGTTCCTAGCATAAGAAGAAGAAGAAATGAAGGTTGGAGTGACTGTAATAGATACCAATACAGGTCCAAACATAGAGTTCTCAGTAGAGGAAAAGCAAAGACTTGAAAGAAAATGGTCATATTCTCTCATTATCAAACTGCTATGAGGGACCATCGGATTTGTGCCACTCAAAATGAGAGTACAGGCAATGTGGGGCAGAGTAGGGCAAGTTGAGTTATCTGATATTAGAAATGGTTATATGATAGCCACCTTTAAAGCAATGGAAGATTATTTCTTTGCCCTTGATGGTAGTCCATGGCTTATTCAAAACCATTATCTCACTGTTCAAACATGGGAAAAAAACTTTAATCCCTGGACTGAAAAAATACAGAGAGTAGCTATTTGGGTGCGACTTCCAAGTTTGCCCAGAGACTATTATGATAAAAATTTCTTTTATCATCTGGGAAATAAAATTAAAAAAGCCATTATAGTTGATGAGATGACCATAAAAAGGGAAAAAATTATGTACGCCAAAATGTGTGTGGAGGTGGATTTGAACTCACCACTTCTTTCGACATACACAGTGGATGGGAACTCTCTGAAGATCGAGTATGAAGGACTAAACCTCATATGATTTTCTTGTGGTAAATTTGGACATGCTAGGGAATATTGTCTATCGAAACTAACAGTGGTAAAGAATGCTAAAACAAATGTCATGAACAATGCCAAAAACCCAGACTAGGCCGGAAAAAACACAAATCCGAGGAAGAAAACGGAGAACAGATTTGGTGAATTGATGATGGTACAGGACAATCAAAAAGGTAGAAGGCCCATTGTTTGAGACGAAAAATCTGGAGAAGGCCAGAGGAGAGAAGGAAAAATGGAGAAACAAAATGGAGGCTCTCAGTTTTAGATCTTAAAAGTAGAGGAATGTTAGAAAACAATAAAGGAGAAAGATAGCAACTGACCAACCACTCCTAAAAATATCCAATGTAGTGCCCAAGAAAGATGTAAAAATGGCGGAAAGTTGGGAGTTGAATTTGAGGAAAGATAATGAAAAAGAATTGGGGGAGGGATCCAAGTCAAAGAATGAGGAAGTAAATAAAGGGGGAAACAAAAATGGGAAAGAAGAAAGAGATAAAGGTAGTGTCAAATAAGCTTGTAGAAGAGAGGAAAGAAAGACAATAAAGTTCTAATGGGACCCACTAAGAAAGTATAAAAGGTAAATGAAGGAAATTTAGTTGGAAAGCACGTAGGCCTTAAGGAGAATTTTGAAAATGGGCTGAAAGAGTGAAAGGAAGGCTAGAGAAAAATAAGGAGGGACATTTAAAGAAAACTTCGGATGGGCCATGCACAGGAGCAGATGTCATGATCATGGATATAGAAATGAAGCAAAATGAAGAAGGGCCTCTAAATAAAGCAGATGAAATAATGATGACTAAAGAAAATAAACCTCCTGATCTTGCTGAAGTAAATGAGATGTTGGGCCTATCTGTTGTTGAGAAACAAATGTCAAGAAAGCCAGAGGCAGAGAAAAACGTAGAAAATACCCAGATGGAGCTATAACCTTCAAGCTTGAGCATGTAGACCACATTGAGTTCTTCACTTTTTTAAAAAAAACATTATATTATTAATGTTAATGGTCTGGAATGTTAAAGGAGCTGCTAGCAAGAAGTTTGGGCTAGCACTCAAGGAATTGCAAAAGCAAGTTAAACCAAGAATTGTTGTCTTAGTTGAAACTAGGTGTAGTGGAGATACTGCATGTAAAGTAATTAAAA
>JBAGKO010000011.1:5658540-5670266 GCA_037177275.1 Acacia concinna
GCATGGAGAAAAACTAGAAGAATTCCAGACTTCAAGAGGTTTAAGGCAAGGAGACCCCTCTCCCCTTATCTCTTTGTGCTTGGCATGGAAAACTCACCCATCTAATTCTTGATAGAGTGAGAGAAAAAATGGAAAGGAATGAGAGCGAGTCAAAAGGGTCCTCACATATCACATATGATGTTTACTGACGATTTTGTTCTTTTTGTAGAGGCTAGCAATGGCCAAATTGATATGATTTTGTAATGTTTACAGGAATTTGGAGAAATGTCAGGAGACAGGATTAGCTAGGAAAAAACTCACATATACTTTTCTCTAAATGTTAAGAATTCACTACGAAAGGAGATATGTAGTAGAAGTTACTTTGTCCAGGTAGAAGAGATAGGAAGATATCTTGGAGCTAACATCTCATTTGCACGTCGACGCAAAGATAAGTATAAGATGATAGTTGACCAGGTCAGAAAAAGGCTAAATGGATGGCAAGCATCTGCACTTTCATTAGCTGGGCATCTGAAATTGGTTAAATCAGTTACAAATAACATGGCATACTACCCCATGCAGCATGGAAGTCTACCCAAGAATATAGTTGAGGAAATTGAGAAGGAGCAAAGAAAATTCATTTGGGGAGAAAAGAAGGAACATAAAAGAAGACATGCAATTTCGTGGAAAATTCTCTATAAATCTAAAGAAGCTGGTGGCATGGGTTTGAAGAACTTGAAGGAGATGAATGAAGAATTCTTAATCAAAGTATTGTGGAGAATGAGACAGAGTCCCAATGATCTCTGGGCTCAAGTCCTACTCTCGAAGTACAGCAGAGGAAATAACATTGAAGACATTCTAGAAGCCAAGGGAGGTGATTCAAGATTATGGAAAGACCTTGTTAAGCAATGGGAGAAGTTTAATCAGAATGTAGTCATGGAGCATCATAATGAACAAGATGAGATTAGATGGAGGCTTGAACCAGATGACAGCTTCTTAATGGCAAGTTCATACAAGTTCTTTAGGGGAAATTGGGAAGAATGGCTACAGAGTAACCTTAACAAATAAGGGAAGGAAGAGAAGCAATGTGCTTGGCCAGAACTATTTGTGGTAGCTTGTTGTAAAATATGGCAATGGTGAAACTCCCAACTTCACGATCAGAATTTTGAAATTCCAAGAAATGTAGTTCAATCAATACGAGATTTCTTAATGTATTACAACCAGAGAGTAGAAGAAGATTCAAATAGTAGTTCAATAAATGATAACTTCATGGTTAGTTGGGCTCCTCCTCTAGCTAACTGGTATAAGGTGAATGTGGATGGTAGAAGCAGAAGTTCAAGAGAAGCGAACTGTGGGGAGTTATAAGAGGGAATGTTAGTGAATGGATAAGGGGATTTACTGTCAAGCTCCAACCATGTTCGCCTGCAGAAGCTGAAATGGAAGCAATTTTGGATGGGATGCAAATATGTTGGCAAATGGATTCTGTAAGATCGAGGTGGAGAGTGATGCGCTAATGGTCATAAATTCATTGAAGGAATATAAATATATGCTGGGATGTAATCAATATGTAACTCAAATTCGGAAGTTATTGGCAAGAGAGTAGGAAGTCAACTTTAAACACACTTATCGCAAAGGGAACAAGTGTGCAAACAAATTGGCAGCTATGGGAAAAACAATGATAGAAGAAAGAGTGATATGGCATCAGCCACCTAATGAGATACTAAGCATTCTAAAAGAAGACAATGAACGAGTCGCATACCCTAGAGGTGTTGTCATGTAGTTGTTTTGGGCTTGGCCCCTTTATGTTACCAAAAAAAAAAGTCTTAAAGTGAAATTAATTTGTTAGGGTAAAAGATAGAAATATCCCTTTCATAAAGAAAAGGAAAAAAGCTTTGATTTCAAATAGATTTCTCTCAAAATCTCAGTTCCATGCATTGCCGACTCCTCTCTTTGTATTTATGAATCGTCAGCTCCTCTCCTACTGCCTAATGCGAAGCTGGCTCCTTTCCTTCTCTCTGTACGTCAATGACTTTGTTTCCTTCTCTATATGGTTGTGCATTTAGTTATCACATATAGATGAACAACTTGCTCTGTAGTTGAGGAGCACCAACATTCAGACCGTAAGTTAGCCTTGAGGTCATTCTTTCATTCAAAATAAATGTGTTGGGTTAACTACTTAATTTTATAATTTTTCAGCCTTTTTTTGGGTATTATATTGCTATAAATTCACATCACATTAAATTTTGAAATTGAAGTAGACCATGTTAAATATGTTTCCTCCAATTAAAGTTATTGGAATTCAATATCTGTACCCCCTTTATTTAAGTCTCTTTTAAACTTGGATGCTCTATTTTTAAAATCGCAAATAGTTGTTCATAAGACTATTATATTTATTTATATGATTATTCCACTTGTTCATGATATTTGATATACTTTTTTTTTTGCTTTCACAAGGTATTCTCCAGCCCGGCAGGCCATAAAAAAATTAATTTATTATTTATAAGAGTATTTCACTTATTCATATATATATTCCACCAGTTATTTTGACATTTTGTAATATGTTAGAAATGGATGATCAAGCTCCTATATTTTTTTGTTTGCCTGTTAATTTATGTTGTTCATATAATAATTCCACTTATTTATGAGAAGTTAAACAATGGAAATTGTTGAAGATCATATGTTTTATTGTTCACCAATTTATTTGTGTTATTCTTGTGACAATTATACTTGTTCATAAGGAATTAGGTACTTGCAAATTGGATTTGTTCGAACTCCTATGTCTTGTTAACTAATTAATTTGTCTTGTTCCTATGATCATTGTACACGGTTTTCAGGATTTAAGTACTCGTAAATCAAACTTGTTGAGGCTCATATGTTTTATTGTAAAACATTTTATTTGTTTTGTTCATATGAAAAATAGCACTTGTTCATTAGGAGTCAGGCACTTGCAAATCAAAGGTGTTCAAGCTCCTATGTTTTTTTTAACCTATTAATATGTTTTGTTAAGTTATTAAAGTTTACATATTAATTATGTGTAACAATAAGAGATATGACTAGTAGTTATGGAAAGCAAATATTTTGCATCTTTCATATATGAGGGGAATATATGAAGACCTTAGACGGGAAAACAATATATGAGGGTGATATTATAAGTGGAAGATTGATAATAAGAAAGATGACATATGAAGAACTAAAAAGATTGATAGCAACATATGTGCGGTTTGAAAATAAGTCATACTATGAAGACATGCAAGAACCCCAAGACTTAGTGAAAAAGTGTCCCAAGTACCGAAGTAATATTACTTGCAAGTATTATCTATTGTAAAGGATGAACAATTTCAAAATGCTATCTCTTATTCGTGTGATTATTGCACTTGTTTATATAAATATTTGACTTGTTTATTTTGCATAAGACACTTGTAAAATGTGTTCTTACAATTTCACTTGTTCATGTGACTAATTCACTTGTTAGTATATGACTAGTGGACTAGTTCATGATGTGTAAGTTAAAACATATGAGTAATTGTTGAAAAATTAATTTTACTTATTCATAGATTATTACATTTGTTCATAGATTTATTCGACTTGTTCATGACAAGACAATTATAAACACGTTCTTTATTTTCTCTTGTTTATAGGACTATTTTGTGTCTTCATTGTATGTAAAACATTTACAAATGAGCAGTTCTTAAAGAATTAGTTGCAATTGCAATTGTTTATAAGATTATTTCACTTATTCATAAAGTGTAATATACTTACAAATAAAACTTATTCTTGTATGAGTAATTAGATAATCAACTTGTCATTTAACTTTTCTACTACTAGAAAAACAATCCTTTACAACAAAAGTTAGAGTTTCATAAACTAATATACAAATTTTTACACATAAAAGTTTGACTTCCAATCTATAAAATAAGATATTGTCATTAAAGGGAGGCACACATTTCTTCTCCCTCTTATCTCCTTCCAACTCCAATTCCCTCTTTCTATTTGCCTGGTTATTTGTTGCATCAATGTCCTGACACTCTTCCCGTGGAGCTTTAGACTTTATTGTATCAAATTCTATAATAGAAATAAAACCATATTAGAAGGAATTTTACTCATATCATACTAAATAAGTAAAATAATCATATAAATAAAAACAATATTTTTATCATGGCTACTAAATTGCAAGTGCCTAAATTTTTTTTTGTCTTATAAATAGGATTAAATTTTTCTTTCTCTTTTTACTCTATGTATAAGACCAAATGAGTATAAGGTAACATTTCGAAGTTCATTTATGTAAAAAAGTGAATAGTTCCACTAAAATATTGCCCGACGAAGAGTATTTATTGATTAGCTATTAATAAAACTTTGAAGTCCTACCATCTAAAGGTTAAAATGTTAAAAAAGTTATAAAGTTTGTTCAGAAGTATAAAAATAACTATAAACTATTTTTATGATGTAAAAGTAACCAAAAACTTTAAAAAAAAAAAGGTGTATAATTGTCAAAATACTATTCAAAACTATGAAATTATTGTTCAAAACCATTAAAGTAATGTTCAAAACTGTTAACTATATTATGATATTTTTAACTTCTTAAATGAGAAATTTAGGGTGAGTAAAATGCCAGAATCAATAGAGGAAAAATTCTAAATATTCCAAGACACTCTCATAAAAATTTCAGAATTTTTTCTCTGAAATTTTTTTATCAGAATTTGGGAGTTTTAGGTAGTAAAAAATTCTAAAATTTTTATAAGAGCTTTTTGGAATATTTAGAATTTTTCCTCTACTAATTCTATCTCCTTTACTTATCCTGAATTCCTCATTTAGAGAGCTAAAAATATCGATATATCACAGTTAACGGTTTTTTAACAGTTTGTACCTTTTTTTAAAGTTCATAGTTACTTTTGTATCTAAAAATAAATTATGATTATTTTTACGCTTCTGAACAAACTTCATAACTATTTAACCCTCTATTGATGAAACGGAAAGTTGTTCCCTGTATGTACATGTCCTTAATTAAACTTTTGATTCAGCAAATTTAATTGAGACGTTGAGTTTACTCGTTAGCTGGCAAAGGAATTTAAGCTAATTTAAATAGATGTTTTTATATTAGCCTAAAAGAATATGAGTTGTTTACGTTTTATTTATCAGTGCACGGTTACGTGTGCATAAGAATTTCTCAGTGTGAATCCTAGCTAGGAGTGAGACAGTTGGATTGCGACGTGTGTTCCTCCCTCTCACCAAAAAGGCCATGTACGTACTACTGACTCATTAATCATCAGAATTAATTAATTCCTCAGTTAGCTGGCGGAATAATTCACCTAAATAATGCACTAAGGATAATCATTTTCATGTTAAGCCCCCAGAAAAGGAAATTACATTTAATGTATTTAATATTTATACATGATATAAAGACTATAACTATTCATATCATTAATGAAATACAAAAAATATCATTAATTCCTTAAATTCGAAGCACGAAATTTATTTATAGATATATATATATATTGAAATGCGGATTAATTCTCCGTGTGGTTAGAGGAATTTCACAGCAGATTGTGTTTGGTTAATATTAGGTAGAGGGAAATCTGATCGTGGGAGGAGCATCCCACACATTAATTTTTTATATTATTAAAAAAATAAGAAACAAAATTGTTCTTCAATAATAATTAGCAAACATGACCAACTTTTGGATGACGACAGTGGCAACAAAGGGAATAACAGATCATAGAATCAATCAGGTGGCCAAGGCAATGATTGTTTAGGAAGAACAAGAAAAGGAGAGTGGCTCATTCCCATTTTTTAAGTTCTTATATAGCTGTCCATTAATCCATATACATGTTAATTGATTAATCAGGTGGCTACGCAAATGCAATGCTCCCATTAATCGAGAGGTAATTTTTACACTTTAAAAATAAAATAAAATAAGCAACACAGTGCATTACTAGAGAGGTGCAGTTACTACCTTAATGAAACAAAATACTCATATTGCCTCAAGGAAGCCCATAATATTTCATAGGAATGTGTTCATGTGTTTCCCGAACACTCATCTAAATGCTTAAATATTGACTCTAAACGTTTTATATATCTTTATCTTCCCACACTGATATAGTGATATACCAAGTACTTCTGGTCATAGTAGTTAAAATTTCATGAATTTGGAGTTGCATCTTATGATTTGATTCAATAACAGATGAGAGAGATATGAATCTATTGATATATTTTACTTACGTATGTATCTTACAATTCTATAAGCAATACAAACTAGAATCGTGCAGTCAATCATTGTGATTTTAGGTAACTCACTCAAGTAGTGTACAATTGGGTGTATATGGTGCGATTTTAAGTGAACTAAGTCATGCATAAATTGGAAGTATTTAGAGCGACTGTCGCGCAAAATTTGAGTGTATCTAACGTGATTTTTGATGAACCAAGTTGGACACAAATTGGCCGGATCTGGCATGATTCTAGGTGAATCAAATCGCACACAGATTGGGTATATATGGTTTTAGGTGAACCAAGTCATCCACAAATTGAACGGATTTAGCGCGACCTAACTTTAGAAATCCCCTTTTTTTTATTGCCTTTTGATTTTGTCCAAATTTATTTAGAAATTTTCTTCTAGTTTAGGAAATTATAGTATATGATTATCCCTAATTCTCTTTTACTTTCCTTTAAAATATAATATTTACACACTTTTATTCTTTTATATAAAAATTACATTAATATCATCTTTAAAAATTGATACGCTTCAATTCACTGTTCTAAAAATAAGCTTTTGATTCACGATTCATATCCCGATTAGATAACTTTTTTTTTAGTTATCTCGTCAGTTATGCATTTTAATCTCGTTTCCCAGTTATAAGACATGACAAAAGCTTATGAGAAATCTTAAGTTTTTGTTCGATGGACTCTAATAGGCATCAACTTGAAAGTTTTTCTAGTTAGGGCCACTACTAATTTTTAAATATCAAACAATAATTGAGCTAAAGGAACATTTCATCAAATTATTGAAGCAACTTAAAATAAGCACCCAACAATGAAATGCATGATTAGCAGCTACTTTAAAAATCAAAATCCAAGGACGATTCTCTCCCTTAATTGGTGAAATGGAGTGCGGATCATGTTAGGAGCACCTTCCAATCATCAAGTATGGATCCAGTCAAATGTCCCCTCTCTCTCTCTCTCTCTATATATATATATATATAATCTACATTAAAGCACCTTTGGGGTCTTCTCTCTTCCAAGTTTACCTTCATATTTTAATCAGAACCAACAAATAGTTAGATTAGGCTCTTATGAGGACAAAACTTGCAATCTTCTCACAATTCACAGAGTATGGTAGGTAATGCCACTTAGTACAGTTCTCAGACTCAAAACTACAAATTCAATTTGAGGCACCCATAACACTCTTCCGATCTTTAATAGAAAATTAATTTTAATTTTAAATATAAGACATAATTTTTATATTTATCAATCTTTTTTTAATTTACCCATACTAATTATCTCTCAACCATAATAAAAAAGGAGAGAGTATCTCTCGAAGGAAATGACTATAATATTTTGAAAAATATATGTTATATCAATTATTTTTAACTAATTTTTTTAATTTAATTTAATTTAATTAATATATTTTATATTAAATACGGGGATAATATTTTACAACTAAGGAAACATCTTGTGTGACCTCACATGTGCGAGTAGACAACTTATGTAAGTAAAGTTATCTTCTTTTCCCAATGTTCTTATACACTTGCCTACTTATATAGATTCAATTTATCTGATCGTTGGCAAAAAAAAAAAAAAAGATTATCTGATCATCTTCAAGAAAACTTTCTCTTAACAGGAAAAGCCTTTTTTTCTTTCGTTTTTACAGTTTTACCTTCCCTTATTCTGGTCCACAGTACATTGAATTGAATACCGCTTTAATATACTCACAGTAGTGCACGAAATTTCAGCTTTATTCTGGGGAATTAAAAATTTTAGACAGCACCCGTCTCTGTCTGCGTCTTTTGATGCTGCGTCACATGGAGATCCTGGAAATTCTCAATAAATGAGCTTCAGATCGTCAAATATATAGTTAAAATTAAAATTACAATTACAATTACACAGTATATTTTTTAAGAAAAGCTCCAAGTATGAATGGTACAATTGTAATGTACGTCAGAGGGTACCTTCTTGGTCAAAGAAAAAGAGGGTGCCTAGCCTTTGACTGTTAGGGTAGTTTGCCTTGGGAACCAGAGCTGCCAGAACCTAGCACTAACTTTGAACGACCTAATAACTGCTAATTAACTCAGAGAATCTCATTCCTAGTCATCCGTCATTAGAATAAATCCAAGCACATATGGGTTTCAAATTTTCAACCATCAAAACCAGGAACTGTGAGAGGGAGAGAGTTCAGAATTACAATAATCACTCGCATGTGAAACCTGGAAGATAGCAACTTTAAGTCTTTAACTACTCATCCTAACCAAGAAAACTTCTCTTGTTGGCTTCCCCATGTGATAGACAAAAAAACAAGTGCTTTTGTAATCTTCTTCACCTAAAACGAAAATAAAAATATAGAAAGAAAAAGACAAGAAGTAAGGTTTAGAAGTTTTGGAATCCACTAGGTCTCAGACTTCTATAAATTGGAAACATACACCAATCAGCCCCAAGTGCCAAGCCTCACAACCCCAGATCCTAAGAGAGACACCACATCACTTCCATGGATTCAAAGAAATCTAACAAGATCAGAGATATTGTTAGGCTTCAACAGATCATTAAGAAATGGAGAAAGCAAGCCAACTCTTCAAAAGCCAGTGGCAGTAATAGCAGCAGCAGCACTAGCTATAAAAGCATCAAGTTTCTGAAGAGGACACTCTCTATATCTGAACGAGAAGGGGGATCAAGTAATGCTGTTCCAAAAGGCTATCTCGCTGTTTGTGTGGGGAAAGAGCTGAAGAGGTTCATTATACCTACAGAGTGTCTGAGCCATCATGCATTTCACGCGTTACTGAGAGAAGCAGAAGAAGAATTTGGGTTTCAACAGACTGGTGTTCTGAGAATCCCTTGTGAGGTGCCAGTTTTCGAGAGTATCTTGAAGATGGTGCAGGGAAAGAAGGACCAATCTAGTACTCAAGAATGCGGAGTTAAAGTTGAAGAAATATTGGGATACTGCTCATTAGAACACCAGCTTGCTTACTCTCACCATCCCCAGAGTCCAATGTGCAGATAGTCTGAAGTTTTTGAAAGGCTTACTCTAATATATTTTCCCTTTTTCTCCACAGGCAGGCCTCTTGACGTATGAGATTGTGAGTAAGAGAGAATGAAAAGATGTAAGAGAACCAATTTGGGAGTTTATGAATAGATCTTTCATTGTCTAAATCTATTTTTATTATCTGGTGCTCACGAATTGTTTTCAGTCCCCTGAGATTTAATGAAGCAAATATAGCAACTCTGTTGTCTGACTCTATCATTCTAATGCTGAAACTTTGGCATTATGTTATGATGTTCAAATCAAAGCCTCTCACGAATATGATATTTTGTCCAGTGCGAAACTAGTGATCGTGCAGGGTTGTAAACATAACAAAATTATTGGGAACTTCCCTCACAGAATGGGTGGGCTTTTTGTCACTTTGGACCAGAGTCAAATTTGAAGATTAACGCACACAACTGATAACTACGCATTCAATTCCACTCAATCGGTTCAAATCTTCGAGCAATAGATGAAACACCAAGAGCAGAGCATGCCCTCGTGTACAAATGACTGACACAGAGCTTCACAGATGTATGTTAATACAAAAGAGAGGAAAATATTGAAAGAAATTCATAAAATGTTCCCTATTGGGGAAAAAAAATCAGAACCGACTTGGAGAAAGGGTTAGAAGTTAGAACCATGCGTAGTTCCAAAACAGAAATAATTACTATATGTTGCGGAAGCCTAATTTATAGAGCGTAACCGATTATACTAATAAATTACACTACTAGAAAATATTCTAAATGTAATTTAATAATATAATAAGCTACAACTACTATACCTAATAACAGCTAGAAAATAGGCAGAACAATAATAAAAGGAAACACTCAAATATCTATACATTATTGCTACTCAAATAATTTATATAAAGCAATAATACAAAGACCGGGAGAGAAAATCAATTGCCTAATAAAATGATTGAGGCAATTGTGGGATGATTTACATTGAGAGGTTGAGATCCTATTTATACTAACATTCCCACCCCTCTCTTCAATTACTCACCGATGTGGGACTTCTTTCCATATGCCAACACTATACTCATCCTGAAGTTCTGGCTTCAAAGTACTTTTTTTTTTTTTGGTGGGGGGGTGTGAAGATTCTAAGTTCACATGGAGTAGTTGTCAAAAGTATGGTCCATTCAAGTATAGGAGTACAAAGACTCACCCCTCCCACCTCCATCCACTCTCTGGACATTCTTTCATAAAGATGAGTTTCCATCAGCCTCACAGTGATCAATCATAAATGCAAAGTTGAATTTTTCAGCTTTCAGAAGTCCCCCACGAGATCGAGGTTTACAAGGTGATAGTTGGATACTAGCTACCATATGCGAGCAATCCACAATGTTGTCCTATACTGTCATTATTTTCCTCACATAATTAACGTCCCTCACGAACCATTCTCAAGAGAGAAAAAATGTTAAGATTACCATAAGCAAAGACCAGTCAATAACTTGAGCACAAGGCAACTGCAAGTTTCGATGTTATGATAAAACAAGTTTTTATATTACACTCTAGCCTGCCTTCAAGTCATGTTCATCATAAAATTTCTCGGAGGCATATTCTCAAACATGTATTATGCAGCTCACGTGAAAGCATTCATTTCAGCCATTTTCAGGACGTGAACAGAATACGACTTACCCGTCCACAAGAAGCATTTAAAAATTAACCCTCGTTATCTGTGTCATTTAATTTTTTTTAACAAACTTAGACCGAAAGCAAGTGAGGAACATGGAATCTTGTATCAATATTAGAACACCCCACTTCGCAGAAATGCGCCACAAGTCAAAAGAAACATAAAAACGAAAAACAGAAGAAGGAAACAAATCAGTCACGTGGATAAGAATTCTAAATTCTTGAATGTGGCGGCAAAATCGGTTTCTCTCGGGCAGTTTTTGAGTATCTCAAGAAACTGTGAATCACTACTGCGAGAAAAATATAAACCCTTATGAATGCTGAAGGCTACGTACAGGATACAATAGAAGAGAAGTACCTTCAGATCCAGTTTAAGAGCACAAGCACCCATATGCCATATGCCATATGCCATCAGTCGCAGGGTCCATCTGTTATCAGCTCAGCGTTAACCGAATTCTCAATACTTGAAGGAAGCACCGGCCAGGTAGTTAAGAACATGTGCGACCTCCGTAATAAGCAGATTTGGCATGGAAGTATGTCCAGTGGCATAAATTTCAAAATTTGTGATGAAAGTTTCATATGAGGCAGTTTTGAGTCAGCAGTTTATAGGTCATTCACTGAATTTTTACTAAGGTGAAAATTTGTTTTGAATATTTTAAATCTAACTTTTAAAAAAGATGAATTATATGACAAATAGACTTTTGAGACAAATTTTCATCTTAATAAAAATAAATTGGATGACATATGGACTGCCATTTAAACATATTTAGTCAACTAACTGTTAAAAGTAAGGGATTTAAAAATTTTGGGACAAATTTTCACCTTAACAAAAATAAAGTTGATGACCTGTAGAGTGTCAACTCAACATATTTAGTCAACTAACACTGAATTAATGC
>JBAGKO010000011.1:5670613-5682657 GCA_037177275.1 Acacia concinna
ATTTAGTCAACTAACTTGTAAAAGTAAGGGAGTTAAAAATTTTGGAACAAATTTTCACCTTAATAAAAATAAAGTTGATAGCCTGTAGACTGTTAACTCAACATATTTAGTCAACTAACACTTAACTAATGCTAGATAAAAAATTATCTTTTATAAAACTTCCATATCAAATTTAGAAGTGGCAAAAATATACCTTTAGCCATATTAAAAAAGAGATGATACCATAGGCTGTGAAATTTCTTACTCTGTTGTGTACGGCCCACATCGGATAAGAGAGACATAGTCAAGTTGAGGTAGCCCTCAAAATCAGCCCATGTATATATTTGGGCTAATGTCAATGGCCACTTAGATTGGAATCGTCTGTATCAGGCATTCAGCCCAAACATCCAAAGCGAACTGAGGAAGACAATTAAGTTTTATGGGCCCAGTATCTTCTACTCGCAGCAACGGTGTTTGAAACTAGCGTTTTTGCTAAATGTAGTGTCTTGTAGGATTAACTTTTAAGAATAGTGAATTACTAGTTTGTCGTAGCTTTTTAAAACTAGTTTTACAAAGTACATAGTAAGTATGTGCGATCGTATTATTTAGGCTTGTGAAAAAAAAAAAAACATTTCTTGGTCTCCAAAACAAGCACTAATTTAATCCCATTAGGCAAAAGCTTCATTTAAATATTTTGCAGTGGACATTTAAATTCACATGTGGGTATTAGAATATTGTAATTTTCTATTGCACTCGCTGAACTGAAGGAGCAGCAGTCACCACAGAACGGATCAAATAGGATAACAAAAACGCAAACTCACTGTTGAAACCCACTGATGCTAATTACACCGTTGCTGCTGCTAATACTCATATAGACAAAATAGTAAAAGCTACAAAGCAGATTGACCTCTTTTTTATATTATATATTTGTGGCTCGTTTGGAAACTCAATAAGATATAAAATAAATGACTTATTGGAGAGTACGAAGTAAGTATATGAGTTAAATTTTTCTCATATTGTGTAATAAGTAATTTATTTTAAGACTTATTGAGTTTCTAAACAGAGATTTGATGTCCCTAATACTATGTCCATCGCAAAAAATTAAAACTAACGCTCAACTAGGAGACGCATTAGTCCCTCTCACCAAAAGTAAAGCTCTTTCTATGTCAGTGCCGTACATATATCGTTATTTCTATAACTAAAACATGAGCATCGTCTTTATTGCTGGTAGCCATTTTAAAGGAGTTTCCAATCACTATGCTGTTTGGGAAGTAATGATAAGTTACTTATCATTACATTAAAATCACTTTTTGTAAAACGGGTGTTTAGATAGAACGGTGAAAATAAAAATTTTTACTCAAAAAATTGATTTATTTTAGAAGTTAAAAAAATGACTTGTTTCTCTGATTCTCTTTCCACTTCTGTTACTTCTTATCCAAACACAAATAATTTGTTATAAGTAACTTTTTTCTAAAATCACTTTTTATAAGTTACTTATCATCAAAATCATTTCTACCCAAACGGGCCCTACAGCTGTTGCCCTATGGACAAAACTACCATATACAGTACAGGTAGACAAACAAAGCAACGTTCATTTCTGCAGAATGCAGATGCCTGAAAGTGGCTCACTGTCATCGTTATTCTTTAATAAAGGAAACGGGCACACCAAAAAAAGGAATAAAATCGTTCGGCAATAAATTAAACAATCTTCTGAATATTATGAATTTCACGAGAATCTCTCTGTACAGTCCTTGTAAAGCTACTCGAATCAATCAGTATCTACACTGTGATTTGTATGTCACGGAGCTGAATTTCATGAACTGATATTTTTATTTGAAATGACCCTTCTTCGTTTCACTTCTCTCTTGCCTCTCATCCACCCCCCACCAGGCACGGTGTTCTGCTGACTGACTCGCTGCCAGTTAACACATGCTGGTGTCATTTGAAAAAAAATAAAAATACATTCCTTGATTTGCCACGTGGCCTGTCTTGTCTTACGTGTCAGAGCTGACGTGCCCCACGCTCCCCGCTCCCCCTTTTTAAAAACCGTCTGCTTTTGCTTCCACCGCCTGAACCAAAGATTAAACTAACCACCCACTAACGTATACCCCCTTCAAAATACTCCTCCTCTCCTTGGATTCCCTCTTGCTTTATTTCCTTTATCATACATCACTACTCCTCAGGTTCTCTTTGCTATCATTCTCAATCTCTCGTATTCAGAAGCTTAAAGTTTATCAACATCATCAATGGCGGAGACCTCTGGTAGAAGGCTCGTGGTAGAGGTATGCAATGCCAAGAATCTGATGCCAAAAGATGGCCAGGGAACCGCAAGCGCCTATGCGATTGTGGATTTCGACGGCCAGCGACGGCGAACCAAGACCAAGTTCAGAGATCTAAATCCACAGTGGGAGGAGAGGCTTGAGTTTATTGTTCCCGATACAGAGGCTATGGCATCCGAAATATTAGAGATCAATCTGTATAACGATAAAAAGACGGGGAAGCGAAGCACTTTTCTGGGCAAGGTTAAAATATCAGGAGGCACTTTCGTGAAGTCAGGTTCTGAAGCGCTTGTGTATTATCCTCTGGAGAAGAGGAGCGTCTTCTCTCAGATTAAAGGTGAGCTTGGGGTCAAGGTTTATTATATTGACCAAGACCCTCCGGCTGCTGATGCCGCCGCCGAGCAAAAGACTGAAGCGGAGGCGCCGGCCACCGAGGAAAAGCCACCGGAGAATGCCGCCAAAGAAGAGAAGAAGGAAGACAAAGCTGAAGAGAAAAAAGAAGAGGAAAAGAAAGAAGATGAGAAGCCGGCAGCCAAAGAAGAATCTAAGGAAGAGGAAAAGCCGAAGCCACCAGAACCTGATCAAGCAAAACCAGAGGAAGCTCCTGCTGGGCCTGCTCAGGTCACCCTACCGCCTGAAGTGGATCCGCCGATAGCTCATGCGGAGAAGCCGAGGCAGCAACTGCAGAATAAGCAAGGCGAGATACAAAAGCGCCCTGATCTCAGCGTAAATGACATCGAACTTCGATCTCTGAGCAGCGATCGAAGCCGTAGCACCTACGATCTCGTGGATCGAATGCCATTTCTCTATGTACGGGTTTTAAAGGCCAAACTTGCCAAACCAAGGTCTGGATTGTCGGTTTATGCTAAGCTCGTGATTGGAACACACAGTATCAAGACCAGAAATGAAACTGACAAAGATTGGGATCAAGTCTTCGCGTTTGACAAAGAAGGTCTTAATTCAACATCATTGGAAGTATCTGTGTGGTCGGAGGAGAAGAAAGAAGATGATCAGAGCACAGAAAGTTGTCTCGGAACTGTCTCCTTTGATTTGCAGGAAGTTCCAAAGAGAGTACCCCCAGACAGTCCTCTGGCTCCACAATGGTACACTCTGGAATCGGAAAATTCTCCGGGAAATGACGTCATGCTCGCCGTGTGGATCGGAACCCAGGCAGATGAGGCGTTCCAGGAAGCATGGCAATCGGATTCGGGCGGTTTGATACCAGAGACCCGATCTAAGGTCTATCTGTCTCCAAAGCTTTGGTACCTAAGGCTAACGGTCATCCAAACCCAGGATTTGCAAACAGGTTCGGAATCCGAGCCTAAGGTTCGGAAGAATCCAGAACTTTACGTGAAGGCTCAGTTGGGGGCGCAAGTGTTCAAGACAGGAAAGACATCGGTGGGCCCGTCATCATCCAGCTCAGCTAATCCAACTTGGAATGAGGACCTCATATTTGTGGCCGCCGAACCCTTTGAGCCATTCCTGCTGGTGACCGTAGAGGACCTGTCTCATTTCAAAACAGTGGGGCAAGCAAAAATACACGTGGCTTCCATCGAGAGGCGAACAGATGATCAAACGGAGCCAAAATCAAGATGGTTCAATCTGGTAGGGGACGAGAATCGGCCATACGCAGGAAGAATCCACGTTCGAGTGTGCCTGGAAGGGGGCTATCACGTGATAGACGAGGCTGCTCACGTGACCAGTGACGTTCGGGCTGCTGCCAAGCAACTAGCCAAGGCTCCTATCGGCATGCTCGAGGTCGGAATTCACGGGGCCACTAATTTGCTGCCCGTAAAGACCAAAGACGGAACTCGGGGCACCACCGATGCTTACGTGGTAGCCAAATACGGGCCCAAGTGGGTCCGAACCCGCACCATCTTAGACCGGTTCAATCCACGTTGGAATGAGCAGTACACTTGGGATGTGTACGATCCTTGCACGGTGCTCACAATAGGCGTTTTCGATAATGGAAGGTATAAGCATGACGAAGCTGGGAAGCCCAACAAAGACGTGCGAATAGGAAAAATCCGAATACGTCTCTCCACGCTGGACACAAACCGAGTATACATGAATAGTTACTCCCTCATCGCTATCTTACCAAATGGAGCCAAGAAAATGGGAGAGATCGAGATAGCAGTAAGGTTTTCATGTTCCTCATGGTTGAGCTTGATGCAGGCCTATGCAAGCCCAATTCTTCCAAGAATGCACTATGTGAAGCCGTTCGGCCCCGCTCAACAGGACATCCTACGTCATATGGCTATGCGTACTGTCACCGCTCGGCTCGCGAGGTCCGAACCACCTTTGGGTCAAGAAGTGGTTCAGTTCATGCTGGACTCCGACAACCACGTGTGGAGCATGAGACGAAGCAAGGCTAATTGGTTCCGGGTCGTGGGTTGTTTGTCATGTGTCGCAACGGTGGCGCGGTGGCTTGATGGGATTCGCACGTGGATGCACCCTCCTACGACAATTCTAGTGCACGTGTTGTTGTTGGCAATTGTGTTGTGCCCTCATTTGGTGCTCCCCACCGCGTTCATGTATGCCTTCTTGATATTGGTGTTCAGATTCCGTAATCGACGGAGGGTCCCACACAACATGGACCTAAGGATATCCTACGTGGACGGAGTGAGCTTGGACGAACTTGACGAAGAGTTCGACGGGTTCCCCAGCACAAGATCTGGGGAGCAAGTTCGGATCCGGTACGATAGGCTGAGGTCACTGGCGGGTCGGGCGCAGATATTGATGGGTGATGTGGCAGCCCAAGGGGAGCGTTTGGAGGCACTGTTTAATTGGCGAGACCCAAGAGCCACTGGGATATTTGTGGTGTTTTGTTTAGTGGCATCGTTGGTGTTCTATGTGGTGCCAGTGAAGGGGTTTGTTTTAGGGGGTGGGTTTTATTACTTGAGACACCCAAGGTTTAGAGGTGATATGCCGTCGGTTCCAGCAAACTTTTTCCGGCGGCTTCCCTCATTTGCTGATCAAATTATGTAAGGGACATTCCAGGTGGCACGTTTTTTTGAGGCGGCTGATATTTTTTTATTGGTTATATTAAATATTATTCATTTGTTTGGTTTGCGTCGACTAAATTTTCCATACAAAAGGAAGCCAAAAGTGGTTGCCGAAAGCCTAAAAGTAGATAAAAGTGACCGTTGATAGTGCACCAAGAAAAAGTGCTCTGAAACTCTGAAGCCATGAATGAGGTACATTATAAAATGTGGATGGGGGTGATAGGGCAGAGGGGAGGGAAGGAGGCCGTTGGTGCAAGTGGCGTTAAGGAAACGTTGCTTTTAAGGAAGGTCGGTTGCGGGAGGCACTTGAAATTTAGGACCACATCATAAATCAGCCAAACATTTTCTTTTACCTTTTAACTACTAGCTAGGAATCTAAATAAAGTAACTTGATTTCACTTTTGCGGTGAGGACAGTGGAACGAGTTTTTAACTTTCCACAATCTCGCCATAACGAAAGAAGGAAGAAATGTACCATAAGCTTCCTTTCCACCCTGCCACGACCACCCACCTAATCCCTCTCGTTCATTTTGGTTCATGAGAACAAACTAATAAGCCTAAAACATGAGAGCCTAAAACGCACCATTCCCCACTCTCCCCAACCAAGAGAAGTTATGACGATGACAATGAGTTGTGAAAATTTTAATTGTTGAGCTAATGTCAGGGAAGCAAACAAGAATAATTCGAAAAGCACAGGTTCTAATGTAGATGTAATGTGTTGTTGTTTAAAGAAAGCAAATAAAAGCCAGTGAACCTGTATTTTGAATGACTTTTGACGTGTTTTTTTAATACTTGTCCTGTGGTTAATATAAAAACATTTTTATGAGTTAATTTTAATATTTATCTATATTTTTATAATTTACTCAAATTGATACTCCTTTAATAATAATAAAGAAGGATAAGGGATAATAAAATTTAAAAAGGTGACTAAATTTTTTTAAAATATATATATTATATTAACTAATTCAACTAATTTTTTTTAATTTAATTAAAGTAAATACATAATTTATTATGTTTTATACTAAGAACTGAATGGGTATAATATTTGAATGAGGTATTTATATCTTGTCATAATTATTTAAATTAAAGGGTGAGCATACATGTAGATATTTAGATTACATAGGCAAATACGCAATTTTAATTAATAAAATAAATACTTTAGAATCAACAAGTGAGCGCGGGGGAGGGGATGTGGGCTTTTGTTTCACGCGCGTACGCAGAATCGAAATTATTCCGCACAATGAAGCGCAAGGAGGTCGATGAGGTTTACGACGATTGCTCTCCGACTTGTCTCTCCAACCCGTCAAGAAAATTCCGGAGACTGGTACTTTTCTTCCGCGAAATTTTCACTCAGCGATTTTTTTTCCTGTTCATTAGTCTGAAACTCTGAAATCTGAATTGCTTTTTACTAGTTCTAGCTCGTATCCTGATGCACATGGTTGTAATTTTCACTGTATAATGTTTTTATAGACTTGTTTTGTTTTTGGGAAGGATGCTGAGTTTGTTTCGGTCATAGATGAAGACCCAAACGTTAATCCTCCCCATTTTGTTGAAAGAGGGCTGTCACCAGGACTACCTTTGACTAGCACTTCCACGGTGCATACAGATGTAGTATCGGCTGAAACACTGCCAACGAGCAATGCGATGGAAGAGAGAGCCCTTATGCCCTATGATCCAACTGAAACCCCTTTTGCTATGTATCCGAGTCTTCAGAAATTCCCAATCGTTGTACAATCTGACTTGATTCCTGGCTTAAAGGGTAATTGTGAATATTCTAAGTTAGAGCTCTTTACAGATTTTGAATTGACCCTAATTCCTGTTGTTACTACTTGCTTTTGGATCTAAGGACTGTGATTTCTTCCCCTACCCATTAGCAATATCTTATTATTGATGGTTGGAAGTAGTTTGCTGCTTTTAAGTGGTTTATGTTGATCACTAGTAATATTTTGGATCATAGTAAGTTAGTTCCAATCGAGAGACATATCTCTGGGTTAGAGCATGATATGAGATGGAAAGGATTTTAAGGAAGAGAGTGAGAACTCAAATCCAAATATTTAGCGATACAAACTTCAGAAGTTTGATTGCACAAACTTATATGCTACTCAATCACAATTAAAATCAAAATCTATCTTCATAATAAGATTCTGGAAAGCTCTTGTGCTTTTCTACCAGTTTCTCAGTCTTAAGTGAACCTAGCATCTTCAAGTTGTCAATACCATGAAATGTGTGTGTTCAGCGAGAGGCAAAAGTGTAATAACATGTGTGTTTCATTTTTACCGTGAGTTTTTGGCTTGACGCCATCTCTTTTAGAAGCCTGTGTTTAATCTTCCTTCTCTGTTAATTTGCTCATAGGGATGGCAACATCAGTTATAGGTAAACTACTTGAAGTGCTCTGCATTGAAAGAAATCTGTAGGCTTAAATCTATACCTGTGAGCAATGTGTGTTGTTCAGCGAGAGGTAAAAGTGTAATAACATGTGTGTTTCATTTTGCCCTGAGTTTTTGGCTTGACACCATCTCTTTTAGAAGCCTGTGTTTAATTTTCCTTCTCTGTTAATTTGCTCATAGGGATGCCAACATCAGTTATAGGTAAACTATTTGAAGTGATCTGCATTGAAAGAAATCTGTAGGCTTAAATATATACCTGTCAAAGACTAATGATCTTCATAACGTCTAAAATGATGAATGAGTTGTATCGCACACGTTGACATGTACATTATAATATTCACGATCTTTTGCTAATTCTGTTTCATCTTGTTCTCTAGCTTGACCAGTAGTATCTTTTGGATAGATAATTTGATTGGAGTCCTGTTCAATCATCTGTGGTCTTGGAATTTGACGAGCATGATAATTTTAGAATGAGATTTAATCCATCAGAAGGCTTACATCTGTAAGATGAAATCCAATAATGAGATGATGTTGATGATGTCAGCTTCCTGAAATCTGCGGTAACATGAAGTTCTACTGTAACTGAATCTTACTTCACGACAACATTTTATATAAATATTTCCTATCAAATTGCAATGGACAATTGTACTTTGCTGCTATAGGATTTTCTATGGAAAATGATGTTGGGAACTCATTAGAGCGATGTTCAATATAGATGCAGAATGAATTCCTATCTCTCAGTGATATAATATTTCACAAGTTCATTAATTGTTTAGACTTAGTCCAGCATAAAAATTTAGATTGTGATTACTTAGAAATGATTTTTTACATGCTGCAGTAGTTGTAGAATGAAACGAGGCTGCTCATGATAAAACTAGCGTTAGAATACATGATTTCTAGATCACATATCGTGGGTATAGCATAAAATACTCTGCATAAATTTAAAGTTACAGGTGTTTTGGTTCTGGTTGAAAATATCTTGAACTATTGTGTCCATAATTTCTAGATTACATATCATCGTGGGGTATTGCAAAGTTAGAAAGTTCCAAGGAAGATTGGGCGAGCAAGGAAAAGAGCTCTGAAGGATCAAAAGAAAGTTTGGCGGTTGTCCCGTGTGTTAGATCCCATTGGCCAGTGGTGAGTGAGGAAAAATTTTCAGTGTCCTGTGAACCTTTAGAGGCAGAAGGTCAAATGATGGACATAGACGAACCCTATGTCAGCCACAGCAAAGAGAGGGATACGGAGATTGGTGAAAAGGTTGAAGCAATTGGGGTTATGTCCCCATGCCAGCAACAACACCATATGATGCTCAGTCTCTCGCAGAACACTTACAGTCGAATGAGTTGGTGATAGTTTTGAGTTCATATTTGGATGTTCTCATGATGGCGTCACTATTTACTGATCAGTCTTCCACTGGCACTTGTTTTGTACATACTGGGGACTCAAAAGTTTTGTACAGCTACATCTAGAATTAGTAGACGACCTAACTGAAGGCTTATGCCATTTTGATCATCCAAAATTCAAACCCCATCTATTTTCTTGGCTCTGTTAGAGCATTAGGATTTAGTTTGGCATACCATGTGTGCCGTGCACTGAACATGGAAGACTTTGGTTGTCTTGTTTTAGAAAAATACAATTAGTTAATGTTTAAACATTAGCTACACAGACAAAATTAATAAACTAATATTAATTACTCTTTAAATGACTTATATCATGGAATAAGCCTTTTTTTAAAAAAAAAAAAAAAAAAAAAGAAGACTTATATTGGAGGAAGTGATATTTATTGTTAATAACATATTTTAATCATAATAATATTTTTAATTCAGAAAAAAAATTCATTTAAATACTATTTGAATTTTAAAATTTCATATTAGTCTTCTTATTCATAAGAGTAATAAGATTATGTAATGTAATTAACAACTTAATATTATAAATAAATCACTCATTTAAAATTTTAAAATTGAAAAAAATATTTAAATGAAATTCTTTCTTTTATGTTTAGGAAAATTCTGAAAAAAGAAAATGGAAATAAGAAAATTTCAATTCAAAACAATAAAATTTTAAAATCTCAAATTAGTTTTTTTATACTTTTTTTTTACGCAATTACAAAAATATAACTGAATTTTTAATAACACAGCATATAAAAATCCAGTGACAATTTCATAATTATATAAAAAAAAGTATATAAAAAAATTAATTTGAAATTTAAAAATTTTATTGTGCTGAATTAGAATTTTCTTATTTTCACCGTCTTTTTATGAGGTTTTCTTTTTATTTTTTATTAATATATTTTCACTTCAAATAAATTTTATAATTAAGAGAATTTTTTAAATAAGTCACGAGATAGGAGTACTATAAAACTGTTAAAATAGTTAAATATAATAATTGTCAAAAATCGAATATTTTTTTAAGACTCTCTCCCAACTTCATTTTTAAAAATATTTTTAAAATACAACCCTACTGAAAATTATAAATCTGATTTTAAAAGAATATAGTAGATAACATATCAACTTTTTGGACAAATATGTGAAGCGTTAATTTAATATATTTGGTCTAATTAAATCGCTTATTTTGCTTCGCCAAAATAGCCCTTACTAATTTCAGATCGGCCAGCGCAGTCCCGAGTGAAGTAATGTACTTGAGGTCTGTATCAAATAAAAGTAGCGTACTTATAAATAAAAGTTGAATTTGATAATGGCATTCACTTCCGGTACTTGTAAATAAACGTAATGTACTTGAGCTTACTAGACCAGCTTCAGAGATAATCTCAGCAAGTCTGAAGAGCAGAAGCGTTCAATTTACGAGTGGTTTAACACCTCTCATGCCATTTAATCGGCAAGGAGGCTGCCTGAATTACCACTCGATATATATATGGACTCTCTCCCTACCAACATTCAAAAACAAAGCGACTCCCTCCCAACGAACGCACAACAACAAAGCTTTAACTGTCGGTTTTGATTCTTTAAGAAGAAAGGGATCTGAATGTTGCAATGAATTGTATCAATCTTACCCACAGAGAATCGATAGATTCTCGAGAAAAAGAAAGAGGAGGGGAAAATTGATGACTTTGTTATTGGGTGCTATATTCATCTCTAAGGCACAGCGTTTGTCAGCCAAAGAGCCAAACTCCAGCCCCTTCGTCTATGGCTAGCGCAATTAAGACGACGAAAACGAATACGAAATTAAGCCTTTCGGCTAAAACCCTAACCCTAGCTCAACTCTTGAGTTTCAGAGAGGGATGTCTTTAACTCGGTTTATATAAAGAGACGACGAGGAGGGTAGGGGTACGAGAGAAAGAGCCCTGATTTCCTCTTTCCTTATTTTTATTTTGGGCCGGACCTATAGGAGCCCACGAAGCTAAATTCACCTCTGACGTGACAATGTTGATGTCCGGATCATATTAACTGACCTGGCGCCAAATTGTTTTTATTTTTAATTTTAGTAAAAGAATGTTGGGAAAATTCTAAAAAAAGACAGGTGAAATAGAGAAATATTAATTCAGTATAACGAAATTAGAAAATTCTAAATCAATCTGTTTTGTATTTTTTTGGGTAATTACAAAAATGCTATTGAATTTTTTACAAATACGAGTTTCGTAATTCACAAGATTAGCACAAACAACTTACAGTGTAAATACATAGTACATGGTGTTGTTAATTTAGATACTCGTGTTGTGAAAAATTCAGTGGTATTTTCGTAATTACAAAAAAAAAGTACAACAAGATTGATTTAGGATTTTCCAATTTTGCTATACTGAAGTGTCTTTCTCTATTTTCAATGTCTTTTTTTGGAATTCTCCCAAGAATGTTAGTTGCTTTTCTTAAAAAAAAGTTGGTAAAATGTTACTGGTGTTTGTTAGGGAAAATTCTAGAAAAAGATAGTTAAAATAGGGAAAAGACAAATTAGAACAACGAAATCGAAAATCCCAAATTAGTCACTTTGTACCTTCTTTTTCTGTAATTATGAAAGTGCCACTGGATTTTTAACAATACGAGTATCATAATTCACAATAAGAGTATCTCAATTAACAACAGCAGTATAAACAATTCACAGCATAAATACGTAGTACTAGCTGCTTCTGGTGTTGTTAATTAATAAAATGTGTGTGTGTTTGCACGTTTCGGTATTCGTTTGGCACGATTTGTGGGCCATCTTCATATTGCCATTTATTGATATGTTTAGCCAACCAATTATTTCCACTGGGCTGCAGCATCAAAAGCATGGAAAAGTAGAAGTAAGAGAGAGGGTGCTTTTGAGTAGAGCTGGTAATATGGGCCAACCTATCGAGTTCGGGCTAGCCCGCCACGGGTTGGGTTCATATAGGTTCAGGCCTAAAAAACCCGTATTTATATGGGTTGACATTTGGCCAACCCAACCCATACCCGTTAGGTTGGT
>JBAGKO010000011.1:5682757-5694053 GCA_037177275.1 Acacia concinna
AGCTTAGTTGAAGAAAAAGGTTATCCCAAACACTTGAGAAAAGCTAAAGGGAGAATTTCTGATAGGGACCACAAATGGGAATTAATTTAAAATCAGTCCCAAAACATTCTAAAATTTCAATTCAAACCCAAAGACCAATTTGAAATTAATTTTGCATGGTAAATTGACCAAATTACCCTGGCCTTTTTTTTAATAAAACATTTATTTTTTTTGGCCCCTCTGGTAGGCCCCATGCTGGAGCTCTGCCACTAGACGTCGGAACTCCCTCGTTAGCCCCTTGCCGGTGGCTGACCTTCGATGGGGGTCTCTGGTGTGAGCCCCACCAAAGGTGGCCAGAAAAAAAACATTTTCTGGCAAGGGGGAGTGGGGTTTGAACCCCCTACCCCAATTATGAAGAGGATGCCTTGCCTTGGGTTGGGCATGCTTTTTAATATATATATGCACTAAAATATATTTATAATAAACTTAAGTCCCTACTTACTTACATTCTAATGAACAAGTGATTTACACATAATAAACATGGAAAATGGCCCTATGAACAAGTGGAAAATTCCTACGACAGGTGCACTCATGCTTCTTTATTATTAAGTCTTTGTGAACCAAAAACAAGTGAATGAGGCATATTAACAAGTGAAACACGATGATGCAATATAATATATATATATATATATATAATAATTTTTAACGATGTTAACAAGTCCACCGTGTTTCACTTATTCAAATGACTCATTTACTTGTTATTGATTCATAAGGACGTGTTAATAAAGATACATGAGTGCACCTGTCGTAAGAATTTTTCACTTGTTCACCATTATGTTTCACTTGTTCACCACCATATTTCACTTATTCATATGGCCCATTCACTTGTTCTTATTATTAATTATAATAATATATTTTTATTTTAAATAATAATATTTTAATTTAAAATTATAATTGAAAATATTATAAGTATAATAATTTTTTATTCATAAAAATATTTTTTATTTCAAATTAGTTTTTTAAAAATATTTTTTAAGATAAAATAAATATTTAATAATATATTTTTTTATTTAAATTAATTTTTAAATTATGTATTTTGATTATAATAATATTATTTATTTATTAGTATATATATTAATAATTTTTATTGATTAAAATATATATTTTTAATTATTTTAACAACAATGATAATAATAACAATAATATATTTTTAGTTTATATAATATTTTTTAATTGATAATAATAATAGGGAGGGCAAAATTGTCATTTGCCATCCCCTTCCCTCCAATCCCTTCAATTTGGAGGGGAGCAAAATAAGGGGAGGGGAGGCCAAATTTTGGCTCCCCTCCCCTCCAAAGATTGCAACCAAATAACGGGTGGGGGGCCCCTCCTCTCAAATCAAACAATAGCCAATGACATTACTTCTATCTCTACCAGTATACCATTAGTCAATGTCATTACACATTTCGTCATTTCTATTACATATTTTCTCATTTTCATTACATATTTAGTCAATATTGCCACCCATGTCTTTCTACCCTATATATATTTAATTATGCATATATATATATTAAAAAGGCTTTCCTCATAATTAAGTAGAGTGGGTTCGATTCTTACCTCTATTACTTGGTTGTAACTTTTTAACAATAAAAAAAGAGCTTCTTAAAAAAAATCCCTCCCCACTACTGCTAAAGCTCTAATGAGAGTGGATTTTTTTTTTAAATTTTAAACAACTTAGTGATATTTTAGTGAGTGGGTTAACATTTTCAAAACCCAATTTAGTCCCTTATCACCTAATTGTCATTTTCAAATATTAAGCATTTATGATTTTACAAATTTAGAAGGGATTTAAGTGAATTTGTCCCCATATTTGTTGGGCCTACTGAGATCCATATCCAAATCAATCATTGAAAGCTGTGTCACGAGAAATTTGATTAGAGATGGGCTATAGATAAAGTGGGGCGATGCAATATTTTTTTATTTGACGTTAGTCTCAACAGTTTGGAGTATTAAGGCAGCAATTCATCATATAAAGACAATCCTTTTATCCATTCATCCTTTTTATTTATATTTTTTTGCCAGCCTTTTTTTTTAATCTTTAAAGTTTACACATATATTGATTTGCCAGCCTTTTTTTTAATCTTTAAAGTTTACACATATATTGATGCTTGTGTGCATCTATATATATATAAAATTATCCCTACCTTTTATTATTTTCACACACACATATGGATGCTACACATATAATAAAATTTTAAAATACCAATGGCGTAGACGCCATATGATATAGTTAATGTTCTATATAATATTTAATCTAATTTTGATAACATGTAATAAAAAAAATTTAAAATAAAACATATTAGATAATGAATCCAAAATCACTTATCTAAGCTCATTTATCTAATCTAAATACGAGTATTTGTCCCAAAAAAAATACGAGTAATAATATACAGGATTAAAATCCGAACGAATCCGCGCGTATTGAGCTCAATATAAGACATAGCAAGGATCATTCTAACAGAATCTTTTTGTACACGGAACTGGTTTGCCTCGTCATCCCTATCCCATTTTTTCGGTTTTCGAATCGCAATCTTTTCCACCCGTATTTATACACACTTTTGAATTTCCCTTTCTTCGTGTGATCATCACAAATTATCCTACCTTCGAGTCGACGAGTTGATTTCAGACAATGAGGATCGAACAAGGAACTGATGCAGTCTCGGCTTCCCGGAAGCACTTGGTCTTCGCTTACTATGTTACCGGCCATGGTTTTGGCCATGCCACCCGTGTTGCTGAGGTCTCATATCCGATTCTCTGCTCCATTTTCTGTTTTCCTATCACTTTCAGCTCAATAGGCGACTTTTCACTTTCACATTACTGCAACTCGTCCTTTTCTCTGGCTTTGCAATTTTGCTTCTTCACAATGGAATTCTTCTTTGGAAAAGGAGATTCACCTTTTTAGTTTCTTTTTGATTTGATGACATTTTTGCTTTGTGCGTGTGCTACGGAGGTTTGCATGCGATCTGGTTTTTTAACTTTCCACTCTGGAATGCGCAGGTGGTGCGGCATCTTATACTTGCCGGGCATGATGTCCACGTGGTCACTGGTGCTCCTGACTTTGTGTTCACCTCTGATATTCAATCTCCTCGTCTCTTCATTCGCAAGGTCAGTACGATCTATCTAAAGTCACTCCAAACACGAGAAGGGGTACCTGTAATTGATTAAATTGTGGATATTATAGTTCCGGAAGACATTACTGATAATTGCGTAAATCTTGTGGAATGTTAACGTAAATGAAATATAGCCATATCAAACCAAACCGGAAGCAGTTCAAGATAGCTGAGTTCGAATACACTTTCGGATGCTTATTCTATGAATTCGTTTTTTGTCTGCGAAATTTGTATTTCGAGATGTCATTCTTTATTGTTTTAAAAAAAATTGTAAAATGTAAAATTAGGTTCTTTTGGACTGTGGAGCTGTTCAGGCCGATGCGTTGACCGTTGATCGCCTCGCATCTTTGGAGAAGGTACAGAAGCATCATTCTTCATTTCATGGTTATCATATTCTTTCAGTTTGGTAATTTTTTCCTCATTAATTTCTTGTTTTCTATTATATGCCATCTCAGTACTCTGAAACAGCCGTCAAGCCCCGTGCTACTATCCTGGAAAAGGAAACTGAGTGGCTAAACTCCATCAAAGCTGACTTAGTGGTACTTCAATATTTTGTTATTTTTCCCTAATTGTCTGTTAACAAACAATCCTCCCGTTAACATCAAAACGAAAAAGAGAAATGGAAGATAATGTTTCACTATGATCACACTGTTATCTAATCTGATTGGAGGAAAACTGCTTTAGAGATGATGATGATGAACTAACAAATAGAACCAAAAGACAAGGTTTTATTAATTTAATATCTGTTTAGAATCTCCTTCAATAGAATATATTCCATTTGGTTGGTTGTTGTGGCGCTAATATGGGGAAAAAACCAGGTCTCTGATGTAGTCCCAGTTGCATGTCGTGCAGCAGCAGATGCTGGAATTCGTTCTGTTTGTGTGACCAATTTCAGGTAACTTTCGTTGACTGCAGGTTAATTGAATGTTCAGTATTAGCTTTTTTGTGTTTTGCAGTACCCAAAGTCGACTTCTGGGTATTTGGATTTACTTCCAGTTTCGCGCCCTTGGACATTATCAAATTTTAAATGCAAGTAGATGCCCAAGAGGACCTGTGTCTGTCAATGGCTTAGATAATTTTTGAATTATTTTTCTGAACTGTGACTATTTCACCTCATTGAATGTGTTTGTGATATCAGCTGGGACTTCATCTATGCTGAATATGTCATGGATGCTGGGTATCATCATCGTTCAATAGTTTGGCAGGTTATAACACTTTCCTTGTTAGGAAGTTATATTGTCTGTTGTGTTTCTCCCTCCAATCTCCATTACACTTGTTTCTGAAGAGAAGTTTGCATCAAATTTATAAAAGACCAAAATTGTAATCTGAATACAGCAACGTCAATATTTATTTGATGCGGTTATGATAGAGCATCAACTGATCAGATGGATGGAGTGACAAGTTATGGGATAAAATGAATATAAGCAAAAGTTTTAAACTGGGATTTGGTCTTGCGGTAACTTTTCACAATAGTTGTGTTTCAAACTTATTTATATTTGTTACATAAAATCTGAGACAGATAGCAGAGGACTATTCTCATTGCGAATTCCTAATCCGCCTTCCAGGATATTGCCCAAGTACGTTACCTCAAAATTTCATACAGCTGCCTAACATTTTATCAATTTCTTATTAGTTTTTCCTTGGAAATAATTGAGTCAATCCATGGAATCTTTGATACTGTAGTGCCAGCTTTTCGTGATGTTATTGATGTGCCTCTGCTTGTGAGAAGGTTGCACAAATCCCAGAAAGAGGTACTGCCTTAGAAATCTTAGTGCAGCACTTCTATATGATTTCGTAATTCCAAGTTTTCACGATCTTTTAATTACGCCATTGAAGATTAGGAAGGAACTCGGTATAGCAGATGGTGTGAAAGTAGTCATCCTCAACTTTGGTGGCCAGGTGATTACTTGAATTTTCTGACAACCAGAATTTATTTATTTTTTGCCAGTGATGATGCTTCTATTGTATATTTATACTCTCTGTTTTTTCCCTATCCAACGTATGTGCTTGATGTCTTGGTAGATATTTTATCTGTAGGCAAGTTGGTGTGAAGTGCGTATATGATATGCATCTGAAAAGTGGGAATATCTAATGTAAACCATATGATGCTAGAATTCCTGAGTATCTTTGTTTGTTTGTTATTATTTGCTTTTCATCATCACAGTGCCGTGATTTATGTTCTAATAAAAATCCCCTGATAAAAATTTCTTCACTATTTTGGATTCTGCTTTGGTTGTCTTCAAAGCAATTCTTATTTCTAAGTTCTTCATCCTCTCTCTGCTTACTCTCTCTTAACATCTAAGAATAAAGTGATGTCAGGACCTCGTGTATATATCTATCTTTGACGTCTTCTGTCTTTGTGATTGTTCCAGCCATCAGGATGGAAGTTGAAAGAGGAGTTCTTACCTTCTGGCTGGTTATGCCTGGTATGTAAGAAACTCTTTTGCTTCATTTACTTGTTTTGGCCATTGTGTTCTCAAGTATTATTTGGTGATGGTTTGCTGTTGTGAGCCAGGTTTGTGGTGCTTCTGACAGCCAGGACCTTCCACTAAATTTCAAAAAACTTCCCAAAAATGCATATACACCTGACATTATTGCAGCGTCTGACTGCATGCTTGGTTCGTACAGAAACTTCCATAACCTTGAAGAACTTTTTAAGATGTAAGAAGGTTTTAACATCTGACTGAGGACACTCATTGCTCTTCATTTCAGGAAAAATTGGATATGGCACTTGTAGTGAAGCTCTGGCGTTCAAGTGTCCTTTTGTCTTTGTTCGGAGAGACTATTTCAATGAAGAACCTTTCTTGAGAAATATGCTTGAGGTATGCTGGCTTTCCCAAGCTTGTTTGTGTTAAACTTTTGGTTCTGTTCGTCATATCAAAAGCCTTACAAGTAAGTATTTGTGTTGGACATCTTTATTTAGCATTATCAAAGTGGCGTTGAAATGATTCGAAGGGATTTACTCACTGGTCATTGGAAACCATATCTTGAACGTGCAATGACTTTGAGACCATGCTATGAAGGTGGCATAAATGGTGGTGAGGTACATACTTTCTCTTGCATTGTTGACTCTTTGAAAAGTCTTGAATGCAGCAGCATGAGATAAACAAATGGTTTAAAATGCAGTATTAGAAGCTAGAATTGTTTTCAAGATTATTCTTTTAGTCGCCCTATAATACATTAACAACAAACTTTAACCACCTATTGTTGCAACGTTTGAAGACCTACTCAATGAGATGAATTTTCTGGATTTTGTCTGTATTGCGCAATTTAAATGAGACCCTGAAGTGTTTTCATGACAATTTACCTTGCACACAAATTTTTTGTCTTAACTTAATTTCAGATTTTTTTTCCAGTCCAATTATTGATGGTTTGTTCACAAATGGCTTAAAAATGTAGGTGGCAGCTCACATTCTGCAGGAAACAGCTTTTGGGAAAAATTATGCATCAGACAAGGTAAAGGACAAATCCTGAAGGAGCTATTTTTCAATTTGTTTGTTTCTTGATATTTTGAAGAAAGAAATAAAACTTACATATTAACTACGCAAAATGTAGCTGAGCGGTGCAAGAAGATTGCGTGATGCTATAGTTCTTGGGTATCAACTACAAAGGTCCCCTGGAAGAGATATTGCTATCCCAGATTGGTATGCAATTGCTGAGAATCAACTCGGACACCCATCATCCACACCTTCCTTGATGGATGATGGAAACTCCATATTCAGCTCGTGAGTATCACTTCTATTTTTGTGCGTTTATAATTGTATTCAGGGTTATAGGTAGCCCTGGTAACATCAACCCAACTATACATATTTTTTCAGGCACAATGAGCATTTTGAGATTCTTCATGGAGACGTTCAAGGTCTTCCAGATACTGTGGCTTTCTTAAAGACTTTATCTGAGCTGGATGAGAAACACACAACACGTGAGCGCAAGGCTGCTGCTAGCCTCTTCAATTTGGAGGTCTTGTTTATTTCATCTGGATAATTAGTTTCTTGACATATCTCTTTTTCCTTTTAAATTGATTTGTCTCAGTAGCTACCAGCAACCTGCTAAAAACAGCATTGCTGACTATAACATTTATTTGCATGACATGAAATAAACTATTAGGTTAAAACACCCTCGTATGTTGGAATTTATTTCTCTTCCTTTCAATGTATAGGAAGAAATTATTGTGACGAGAGCTCCGGGAAGGTTAGATGTCATGGGTGGAATTGCTGACTATTCTGGAAGCCTTGTCCTGCAGGTGTTCTTTTTTATTTGCTTAGCATTTTATTGTTGAGCTGCATTTTTTTGACAATATTTTTTAGCTGCATTTAATTGCATATACATTAGTCTTTGACTGCCAACTATACCATGTACTTGTGTAGTTCATCGAAATGTTAATTATGTGGACTTTAGTTTCAGTAAATTCAACTATTGCGTCCTGTAGAAGTTAAGAGAGATTTGGTAGTCATGTCAACAAAAGAAGAATTTCATCTCCCTTTGTCAACAAAAGAAGATCTTCATTTTATTTTATTTTTTTGCTATGGAGGGTGTATTAAATGACAAACAGCATGTACAGATGAACAACTGGCATTTTTGGAAAAATTGTGCTGACTAACAAAGGACACTAAACTGAGATGCTTCCCGATACATTTGTAGTATCTGACGTTCTTAAGTATTGCACAAATGAAACAGAATTCATTGACATTTATAGCATTTGAAGACAAGCAATGGAGCCAAGAAGAGACAGATAACATTTTCTTTTAGTACAAACAGAGTCTTCATTAATGAAGGAGAAACAATATAAATTAAAAAAAATGAGACCGAAAAAGTTAATGATGAGTAATATTATAACTTAACAAACCTAGCATGCATACGCTCAATACTTATTAATCTATTAGGAATAGTATGATTGGCAAAAAAAAAAATAACAAATACTTTTATTTTCAATGAATAATGGTCAATTCTGTGAATGCTATTGAGGTAGGAATTTTATTTCCGAAATTCCTGGACAGGTTTTCACTCTTATATCTATTTTTCCTTCATTCCATTCTACTTTAGATGCCAATAAGAGAAGCCTGCCATGTTGCTCTGCAAAGAGTCCATCCGAGTAAGCATAGGCTGTGGAAGCATGCTCAGGCTCGACAGAATGCCAGAGGGGATAAACCAACTGCTGTTTTGCAAATTGTATGTTCAAAATTATCTGAAACTACCTGTTGTTCTTTCAAGAATAGGCTGAGGAAGCATGCTCAGGCTGATGCATGATAAATGATACAAACATATATGAGAAAATGCTATCTACTGAAGCAGAAATATTTTTTATCTATTTGTTTAAATCATGGAAATAAGAATTAATCTTTTTAATTGATCAATTTTATAAAATTTGCACTATCCCAGGTATCATTTGGCTCAGAATTAAGCAATCGAGGCCCAGCCTTTGACATGGATTTGTCTGATTTTATGGATGGAGAGAAGCCAATGTCATATGAAAAAGCAAGGAAATTCTTTGCTCAAGATCCTTCCCAAAAGTATGTAGCACTTAAATTTGACTTTGTATGCATTTTTTGCCTTACATTATACTAATGATTCTACAACAGGTGGGCGGCATATATTGCTGGAGTAATTGTGGTCTTGATGAATGAATTGGGCATGCGTTTTGAAGATAGTATCAGCATGCTGGTAGCTATCATTCTACACCTTGACAGCTTATGCTTACATTTACTGCAGTAAATAAAATATCATACTGATGGCTGAGACAAGTTGTTTCGATTGCTCATAATATAATAATGATGAGTTTCATGTAACTTCTCATGGTGTAGTAATAGTTAAAGGGGTTATTCATGACATGTATTATGCATTTTGACTGAATGACATGAAATGGTGGACCAAAAAAAAAAAGCATGACATGAAATTTATAGGGTACCTTTCATTCTCCAACTTAGTAGCTTATAATTACAGTTGCTGCAGCGAACAAAATATTTAGGGAGTAGACAAATAAATACCCTATAAATATTAAAAATCTTGAAAGACGATTCAAATTTGATAAATGACAAATGAGGGGCAAAAAATTGTTCAGTTTAAGTCATTCTCTATTGAGTTTTAGTCATTATCTATTGAGTGTTAGTTATTTTGTTTTAGTCATTATCTATTCAATTTTAATAATTCTCTGTTGAGTTTTGGTCAGAGCCCATCATTTGTCATTTATTAAATTTGAGTTATCTTTTAAAGTTTTTAATGCTTAGAGGGTATTTATTTGTCTTTTTCCCAAATATTTATATGGCCGAGAGACTTTTATATAAGTATTCAAAATATAATTCTGATGAGTTTCATGTAATTTCTTAAGGTGTAGTGATAATTGATAGGGTTATTCATAACCTGTAGTATGCACTTTGAGTGATTGATATGAAGTTGTCACGTCTTATACTTAAAAAAAGGGCATTTAGATGGATTATAACTGCCATTCCATCTCCATCTACTTTGCTAAAATTTAAATATTTGAACGAAAATGGACAGGTTTCTTCTGCTGTCCCAGAAGGAAAAGGTGTTTCATCTTCTGCATCTGTGGAGGTTGCTAGCATGCATGCTATAGCAGTTGCTCATGGTAATAAATTGTTTTTTCTGGGAGCATTTTGTAGGTTTACTTTATTTGATTTTTTTGTTTTGGCTCAACTAAACATTAATTGCATAAACTTATACAGGCTTGAATATCAGCCCAAGGGATCTGGCGTTGCTTTGCCAGAAGGTTTGACATTTTCTGCTGTCTAATTAATATCCAATTTGGTGCTTTAAAGTTCCTCTAGCATGCATTGTCTCTGAAATGAACCTTCTATTTTCTATTTAAACATTTCATTAGGTTGAAAATCACATTGTTGGAGCTCCATGTGGTGTCATGGATCAAATGGCCTCAGCATGTGGTGAAGCCAACAAGCTTCTTGCAATGATTTGCCAGGTGAGAATCTGTTCAAGCTAAGCAAAATTCATTTTCCCCCTTAATCTTTACAAAGATTTTTATGTTACTGCTTGTTTCTGGTGCAGCCAGCAGAAATTGTTGGCCTAGTAGAAATTCCCAATCACATCCGGTTTTGGGGAATTGATTCTGGAATAAAACACAGGTAGGGAGTAATATCTGAAATTTTCCTGTTTGTGCTTTCCAGCCATTAGTTGGTTCCTTCCAGATTCTTAATGATATATTTTAAGACATCAGCTGACGGCAATAAAATTAGACTTTTGAAGCCAATTTTTTTATGAGTTCCATGAGTGTAAAGAAGTTAGTAAGAAGAATATTTTTTTGGACTCCGTAATTAACTGGTACTAGCAAGGCTATATTTAAAGTGCCTTCCTAGGAAATTCAAGTAATATGCCACTAGTTTGTGGTATTCTAGATTGGATTGAGTGGTACGGTTTATCACTTGAAGAAGAGAGGATAAACCTTGGCAGCTCAAATTCACACCTAGATGATCAGATAATCAATTTGAACTGCTGAACCTAGATGCTGGTTTTAAAAAGCCAGTTTGCCTTTCCTTCAGTACGTGGTAGTCTACTTCACTATTCAGATATCATAGGATTTCGTTTTATAAGTTCTAAGAAAATAATGTGGGGAGGACATACTTCCAGGATGAAAAGGATGTTACACAACTTGGGCTCTACAAGGGCAGAAATATTTGTTTTGTCGACTTTTTTGGAGCTGCACGCTTGTAGGTTTCATGTGGATCCGTTTTGTTTTGTGTTTTTTTCTTTTTGGCTAATCATCACTGACTTTAGTAATAACAGCCACTTTTACCTCCTTGCTCTCCTTTTGTTGACCTATCTTTATGGCCATCTATGTTAGTGTTGGAGGCGCAGACTATGGGTCAGTCAGAATTGGTACCTTTATGGGAAGGAAAATGATAAAATCAAGGGCGTCTGAGATATTGGCCGAGACACTTCCAAATGGGGTGAACCATGATGAAGTGGAGAATGATGATATAGAACTGATGAGTAAAGAAGCTTCTTTAGATTACTTATGCAATTTGTCACCTCACAGGTAATGCCCACCCTCCTCTCTCTCATCTTTACTTTGTAGATTCTAGGAGATAAATTTCTCATATGATCTGAGGTTCAGTTTTACTCTTGTTATTTCTTTTTCTTTTGGTGACATTTTTGTTCATTGCCTTTTCAATTTTCTG
>JBAGKO010000011.1:5703511-5718564 GCA_037177275.1 Acacia concinna
ATAGGGTTAAGTCGCTTTTGAGGCTGCCTAAGGGGCTTGGATTTCTCATGCAAGAGGGTCCTATGAGTACAAATAGCAGGACTAATCCTAAGAATATCAGCTAAAGTCCAACCTAAAGCTTTCCTATTCCTACTCAAAACATCAAGCAATCTCTCCTCCTTACTCACAGATAGAGAATTTGAAATAAAAACAGGCAACTTTTCATCAGCAGCAAGAAAAGAGTACTTCAAATTAGAGGGGAGGGGTTTCAGCTCTAAATTAGGTAGTTGAACAATAGAAGGAATTAGGGTAGGAAGATCAAGGGTAAGAGAGATACTTCCCTTTACAGATTTAGGTGGTGTATGATTGGTGCTAAGTTCTATAGATTTTACTACCTGTACATCAGTCTTCCCAAGTGTTGAACTAACATCTAGTTGGTTTATAACAGCAACAAGCTTGGGGGAAACAGCTCCTTTCATACCTACTTCATAAGAGGTGATTAGCTCATTCAACAATCTCATGGTATGATGAGTGATCTTAGACCTAGGATTGAGAGATGGGTTAGGAAGTGGCCCTTACTCCAACCAAGACATCCTCAAGCAATCGCATTGATGACTTTTTATCATTATTCTTGTGTTCTTCTTTTCCAAGAATCAGTCCAGCTGTATGATCTTTTCCTTGACCTAGTTTCCTAATATGAAAAGAAAAGTAACTAAATATGTAATATCTTAATTTCCAAAAATAAACCAATTAAGGTAAATCATGAAATATACGATATTTTTAATCTTTTTAAGCTTAATTTATTGCTCACACAATTAATCATAATCACTCACAATAAATGCAATTAAATCAAAAAATTGTGATTAATTGTCTAAATATAGTAAGAAAAATCTTGTAAAAATATGGTTTGATCAACAAGCCTAGATAGTAAACTTAAGGGGAGGTTCTATCAAACTATATAGGCCAAAACAAGTCTTCCTAAGGGGAAATGCTGCCCAATTGTTTCGGACTAGGATAGTCATTCCTAGGGGAGGTGCTTTCCAACTTTCCCAAACTGAGATAACATTTCATAAGGGGAGGTGATGTCCAACTATCCTGGATAGAGGTAGGATTTCTTAGGGAGAGGTATTGTCCAATTGTCAAGAGATCTAGTAGGCACATCTAAGGGAAGATGTTGCCCAACTGTCCCAACCAGGGCAATGGGGTCAAGCCAGCAACAGGGACTTGGGGGTGCGCAAGGTGAAAAACAAAAGGGCGTAGGTAGGGGATGGATACGGTCAATGTAGTAGGGAACCAGGACCCTAGGGGGTACAGGAAGGGAAGAGCTATAATATACCAACATATGCACATAGTAATACCTTATACTGTGGTCTGTGTAAGCATTACATAGTAGTGTATCAATGACCCAAAAGTGCCAGAAACTAAGGAACATCACACCTGCACAATACGAGGATATCGATCGCTAGAATCTCTAACATTAACTTGTATTGCTTTGCTTGTTTGCTATGTGTTGATTGCTTGTTTACTGTGTTCTGGTTGAGTGAGCATGATATATATGAGATATATAACTCTGTTTATATGCCTTAACTATGTGATAGAGGTATAGTCACATGCATGCTCCTTATACATGGTAAGTGCCAAGAGAGAGGGCATTAGAGGAGTAGTACGAGCATTGCATATAGCATGATATGCATTGCATTATATTGTTATTGGTTATGATCCTATTAGTAAGGTTACTCTCTCCACAATGCAGGTGAAAGCTCTACAGGAAGCAAAGGAAGGGAAAGAGTTTAGATATAGATAGTTATGCTTCCTGATTTCTGGCATGTATATGTACAGTACAGTTGATAGATTTATTCTAGATTATGGTATGTATGCCTCTGTGTATTAATGAAAAGTTGTTTATCATTTTGCAAAAAATTTTCCCTCTTTGTTTTTTGCTATACGGACGTATCAAGTGGTCCCATGGCCACTTTAAGGGATAGAGAATGGCTGAAAAGTGGGATGTTACAGATAGCTTGCCTGAAAATCAGTTAAATGCAATAATTGAAGAATGATGTGAATATTTGATAAGACAAATACCTTAGGTGATCTTTCTTTATTCACAATTTTTGTAACAATATTTACTCATTATTTTATTCATTAGATTCTTGTTTACATCTAATTTGACGTTTGTATCTGTAGATATTATTGTGTTTAAATCAGAATAAAAAATTTCAAAGAGTTAGACTTCCTATGGTTCTTCTTCCTTTTCTTCTTCAGGTCAAAACTAAAAAGGAAGAAGAAGAGCCATTAGAAGGCCACATCTCATGGCCCTACCAAAACATCACATAGCCCTTCCAAATTGAGTTGGTAGGGTTATGGGATGTATGTGGCACCCCTTATGGGGAGCACCACAAGATGTTTAGCTTTCTATGGCACTCTTTTAAGGGAGCGCCAAAGAAAGCTCCCACCTCTTGTGGGGTTTTCTAGAGAAAGAGCCACAACAAGCATGGCTTCCTGTAATGCTTCCCTAAGAAAGCGCCACAAGAATCTGTTATAGCACCAAGATACGTAGTGCTTAAATTGTGCCACATATCTACAAAAAAAGTGCCATATGAATAATATTTTATAGTATTAACTTGTTTGATTAGGTTAAGATGCTCTCTGTACAAGAAAGATAAACATCTCCTTAACATAGTTAAGTAGACAAAAGCATAAGTGAAACTATCAACCATAATTTGACAAATTAAACTAATAGCTCTTGTCATCAAACTTAAACAAGTACATTTCAAGGAAGTCATATATGTGCCCTATCTGTTGTGGATAGGATTTGAACATGTCCATCCATCATAAGACCATAATGGTCAGCTGCTTATATATATAGTCTTTCCATATTACGTAAGATTATAGGCAAGATGTAAAAAGACATGTCTTTAAAAGATAACATGAGAATATGATAAGACACATCTTCATTAGTGAAAATTATGATGATTTAGTGACTCAGAGAGAACTAAAGACCGTAACATTCTTGGAACACATATTTCCTAATAGGAAACGAGCATTGATCTTGACAAATCTCCTCATAAGATTGACAGTGAAAAGCAATAAACAAATATTATTTAGTTCACTGATTCGAGTGGTAGGGTTTAAAGCCATTTTTACCAAAAATCCTTTGAAGTCTACTATGTTTGAATGCTCTCTTTATCATTCAAAATGAAATGATGACTACATAGAAGTGTTTAAAGACACTAAAAGAACCTATTAAAATAAATGCTGAAAGGCAATGCAAGAGGATATAAATTTTTTTCTTAAAAATAGCTAAGTGTATGTTTGGAAGATTTGTCTCATTACTGAAAGTCAATTGAGAATATGTAAGTTCTCAATTATGTGAGTGACAATCAAACATAAAACACTTAGTGGCTAAGCGAAATCACATTTAGAAGGCATTGGTAAACAAGAAGCCTTGTTGACTAATATTAGTTATAGTGGAAATCTTATGCTTAAAATTACATCAATTTCCAATTTGGCAATGAGATGATGAAATATTGGGTTTCAAATTACATCAAGAAGATGTAAAGACCTCTTTCCAATTTGGAAATTGGATAACAAACTCTACATGAAGCAACTTAAGGGCTTAGTAGAAACAATCATCCATATAATATCAAATGAGGTTTCACAAAAAGGAAATCCTCACTAACTTTGAGATAATTGAAGAACACTACATGAGTAATCAATTTCTAATTTGGAAATTTGATTATGAGCTCTACAAGAAGCAACTAGAAAGCGTTGTGAAATCAATCATCTAAGTAGTAATATAAGAGGATTTCGAAAGGGAAATGCTCACTAACTTTGAAATAATCAAAGAACAATACATAAGCACCAAACAGTCTTGAGATGACTTTTTTTAGAAGTAATTCTCTATAAGAGAGTTTAAAGAATAAAAGATTATAATAATCCTTGAATTCTAAGTTGATTGATTATAGGTAGAATAAATAGAGATTGCACTAGGAAAGTACAAGTCCCTACCACATGAGATATGGACAAGTGTGATTCCTATATCACCTCCATGTGTTAAGCTATAAACCTATGGTCAACCCTATAGACAAGATCTCAACCTCAAAGGGGTTACGCATCCTATGATAAATCCAATATAAAAAGGTAGATAGAGTCTCATAATAAGAATATAGTTGGTAATCTAAGTATACACATTAATGTATATAAGACCAAAGCTTTTAGTCATACTTGAAAAATATTTTTGGTCTAGTTATATTATGGATTGAGTTGTGAAGGCAACAACTCACACTTGAAAGGGCATTCCAATACAAGGCATAAGAAAATGATATTAGAGTTAAAGCAGTAAAGTGATAGATGGTATATATCTTTGCCATATATGGAATTAGAATATATGGCATGTTCTACCACAATTCAAGGAGCCATATGGCCATAAAAGTTTCTATGAGCAATTAGGAATTAATAGTAGATAGTAGGATTCAAATAACATATAATGATGTGAATCCTAAGTATTACATCAAGGGTTAAGGTTCTTAGATAACCTTCAAGTTTTCCTAGAGGAGCAAAAGTAACCCTCAACAATTTTTGGTACCAAAAGTAACTCTAAACTTTTGAAAATGAAGCAAAAGTAACCATGGTTGTTAACTAATATTACTCTAACATTTTAAGGTGTAAAAATAGCCATTAACTTATATCAAAAATGCAAAATGTAACCATAAATTTTTTTTGCTTGCAAAAGTAACTGAAAGTTGGCTTCTTGAACATTAACTCACAAGTTTATGTGTTGCTTATGTAAGTTGGAGTCCAAGTGCAAAAAAAAAACATGGTTACTTTTTGCACTTTTGGTATAAGTTAATGGCTATTTTTACACCTTTAAATGTTAGAGTTAACGTCGATTAATGGCTGTTAATGTCTATGGTTACTTTTGCTCTATTTTTAAAAGTTTATGGTTACTTTTGGTACCAAAAATTGTTGAGGGTAACTCTTGCTCCTTTAGAAAAAGTTGAAGGTTATTTAAAAACCTTAGCCCTTCCAGCAAAGAAAAATATACATTTAATGTACCTTTGAAAGAGATATGCTTCCAAGGTGGGAAGATAAGCGTTCAATGACCTTCTGCTGACAAAATGTTGGTAGATCCCCTTATTAAGCCTAGAACTTGATATTCATTGAGTTAATGAAAATCATGGGGTACAAACAAAAATATAAGGCATGAACATCATGTATGTTATGAGTAGATATTTGTTAGGTAAACAAAAATCAATATGTCGTACAGGTCAGAAAGGTTGGTTCATTCATACAAACAATTGTCTTCCTATATGAGATGGTAATGAAAGATATTTGCATTTGAGTCACCTCAGTAAAATTGATATGAGATCTACATATGCATATATACATATACAAAATAGATCGACCTATGAATACATAAAAGTATCATAAGACATGTAGCCTAACAAATAACTGTCTTTTACAAATAATTATGAAAAGAAATTTTGGTTTCAAATATGAGAAAATATTATAAAAACTAATCCCTCTAAGGTAAAAGAAAAGATGAAAATCAATGTACACCACCAGACAATTACCGTAGCATATAATTCATAGTGCATGTGGTTAAGAGTTGGACTGGAATATAGGACGTAAGTGAAAGATCCCTAGTTTACTACCATGTGAGTCCCAGGAAGGAAAATCCTTCCATAATGCCCTTAGACTTAGGCGGCATCATGAATGTTTGATTTAGCGTTAACTACTTTAACTGAAACTCTATGACCACTCATGATTCGGTCAAATGAGTAAAAACTAAGAAAGTGATCATGTTAAGAATGATTGATGTTTAGTCAACAAGGAAAATTCACTCTTAAATACACAAGCATGAAGGGTAATACTATGCGCATGAAGGGCAATATGAGCTAATTTAAATATTAACTCAAGAGGGATTAGATATTACATAAATAATGTGTATGGGGAATTTGACGCAATAATTTACATATACATAATGGGTGTCCTTGAATGTTGATCCTACGATAAGATTTCTAGTATCGTAAGCACTAAAATCTCAAAAGACTTTGTGCCCATGCAATCACAGTAGACACCAAGTATAAAACAAAAGAAATTAAGAATCACATTAGGGAAAGTCCATCAAGTACAAGGGGGAGATGGATTTTGAGCTAAGATTTTCCATTGATGGGTCAGACGGATTGCTTCGGAATACAATCTAAATGAATAAGGAAAAGATATGATATGCAATTATTAGTGAACAAATTGCAATTAAATCAGGAAATTCAATTATAGCTAGATTTGGAAAGATTTGATTCTTGATTGGTAAATCTCTTAGCAATTTGGAAAGATTTTATTCATGATTAGTAAATCACTCAGCATTTATTGCTGAGAGATTATAGCTTGATGGGCAAGATAGAAGAGCTCCCTATGACTCAATAAATATAGTCCCTAGCAAGCAATAAAGATACACCAAAGCAATCGAAACCTCTTAGGCTCTATCTTCTTATGTTTCATTTTTCTTTCCATTATGGTGTACTGCTATGAAAACCTTGGTTAGGCGACCTCGGTACGCATCTCTTGCCTCTACTTTTATCTTGTATCTAACACATACATCAATTCAACTCACACATAATTCACATGCCTATTATATTATCATAAATTAAAAGACACAAACTCTTAACCTCATACTTAAAGTTTTAAAGAAAAGGGGAAATATTAATTTAGTCCCAAAGAAAGGAATTTACGATCAAACGGTCCCATGAAATCATGTAATGGTAAAAAAAAAGTCCCATAGAGTTGCCAATAAAACTCATGGAGTAACTACTCTGTGAACTTTATTAGCAAGTCTACTTACTTTTTTGGGATTACGCAATTTTATGGGACCGTTTAATCATAAATTTCTTTCTTTGGGACCAAATCGCAATTTTCACTAAAGAAAATTCTTAGTGTCAATTGGGTTATAAGGCATCAACACTTTATTTCAATTTACTTAACCAAATGTATTCACCCCACTAAAATATTATTTGTTTTGCCTCACACACACACACACACCCACCATTATTGGTCAGTTGTATCATTTTAGTTTCTAATCATGTTTGGAATAATTGCAAGGTTTTGAAACCCGGACTGGTCATTGAACCGGTCAGGGTACTAAGTCAAGGGTTAGTGGGTCAGATTGGAGTCAAACTGGAGCCAAATCAGGACTAAACCGGTAAGAGAGAGAATATTTCAGGGTTATTAATATAAATTTCTTAAGAAAAAGTAAAAAAATGATTTAATTTTTTTAAAAAAGACCGGGTTAACCCACCGGACCGAACAAATTTTGGCACCGGGTTGACAGTTCTCGGGCTGGATTGGCCGGTCCGGTCCGGTTTCCTAAACCTAGACTAATTGAGATATTACACACACAAAATTTATTGCACGTGTATATATATAGCTACAGACAGACCTACCTTTTTTTCGCCTTAAAATAAGGCCGGTTTATACTTTGTAGGTATATACATGCACGTGGAATACAATACTCCCTCTGTTCCTATTTATAAGACCCTTTTGAAGAATTCTAAAAAAAATTCTAAGCAAGCTAATTACATTACTTAATAATATCGTATATTGTGTTTTATTACATTATATAGTATAGTTCATAAGTTAAATAACATAATTTGAAGAAAAATGACAAACTTTAATATTTTAAAGTAATGTAATTAGCTTTCTTAATATTTTCTTATGATTCAATGAAGGAGAAGGGAGGGGGAGTGAGGTTAAATGAAGGGAGGTGGGCGTTAGTAGGAGGAGGTTATGAGCTTTGTTTGATTGGATGGGAGGGAAAGGTGATATAAGTTATCTGTTTGCTTTTAGAGGTGAGCTAATTAATTACTGATAAAAGAAGAAAGGGAAGGACTAAAAGATAAAAAATTTCTCAATCAAACACGATAACCCTTACCTCAACCCTATCCTCCCCTTAAAAAACCTCAAACCAAACAATGTCTTAAGAGAAGATCGACTTCTATCAGTTTGTAAATCAAATTGAATCATTTTACTCTTTTTTAGCTTGAATTTTATGAAGAGAAAATAAAGTTTGGGTTTTGGGAAAATGGCATTGAAGTCCCAAAAACCAAAGATATTATCAAAAAAGTTCCATAGAAAATTTCCTTATCAAAGAGGTCGCAAAGGACTCTACTAATAAGTCCAAGCATGGAATTATCTTCTTACGCCCCCATTAGCACTAATATGGAAAACTGACTATATTGACCATTTTGACAAGCCCCTATGCCTTATTTGACAATGTGTTATGCCAATTTTGACAGTTGGTTTTATTTAAACGAATCTATGTCCCTATTAGTGAAACAAGTTCATTTGAAAATTTTGATAAGTTCATCAGACTATTGTGACAAGCTTATGTGCTTTCTTTAACAATGTGTATGCCTATTTTGACAACCGGTTTCATTTAAATGAATTCGTGTCCCTTTTAGTGAAATAAGTCCATTTTGATTTGATTAATCCATCAGGATGTTGTGACAAGCTCATGTGCCTTCTTTAACAATGTATTATGCCTATTTTGACAACTAATTTTATTTAAACGGATTCATGTCCCTCCTAGTGAAATAAGTCTATATGAATATTTTGATAAGTCTATCAGGTTGTTTGACAAACTCATTTGCCTTCCTTTTTAATGAATTGGGCAAAGAGGTAATTTCACGTTTAGATTTAATATTAGTAAAGTCTCTTGAACCTCTTTGATAGAATTTTTTTTTTCACTTTTTTGCCAATATTTCTGATTCTTAGGACCTCAATACCATTTTCCGTTAAATTTCAACTTTCCTTTTATCAATCTCGGCATTACTAGTTCTTTTAGGGCTTATTTGGGTGTTAGTTTTTTTTGGCTTATTGAGCATCACTTTAATAAGATAAAGAATTTATTTAAAGTTGGGTGTTTGGATAGCAAAAAGAAAAGCTACTCTGTAGCCTTTTGAGCTTAATTAGCATCAAAATATAAAGCCAAAATTTGTGGCTTTTGTAGTGGTAAGGAGGTGGGGGAGGAGAGAGAGAAGGGAAAAAATGATTATTTGGTTGAATTTTCTATAAAGTTGGTATATCGGCTGTCTCAGAAAATTTCAAACTAAATATCATTAGTCTCCAAATAATTCATAGGTACTCTTCAATTTGTCTTATACATTATTTCCATCTTTATCCTTATTTGGGCCATAAATTACAACTATACCATTATATTTATGAAATTCAGATTTTTTAATAGAATTTTCACTCAACTTTGAAAATTTATATCTAATTGTAAAAATATCCAATTAAGGTGATTCTAAAACTCAAATGTCCCTTATTAAGTATAGTTTAAGGTAAAAATACTTTCTTGCTTCAATTGAAATTAGAAAATTTCCAATAGTTTCATTTTTGAATATTGCTCCAAAAACTTACAAATTTCATTGGACAAACTTCAAAAATTCATATTTCTTAATATACACATCATATAAATGACATATCAAATTAAAGCTTGAGATGTCTAGTTTTATACTGACAAGTTTTATGATTTTTGAACATCATTTGCCTAGGATAAGCTAACATACAATAAGCCTACTGCTAGTCTCATTCTAGAAATTAGCCAAAATTTACTTCGTCTATGATTATTACATCAAAATCCACCATTTTATTCTCCTTATCTTGTCATATACTTAGGGAATTTGGTGAGTAAAAATTTGGGATGTTACACATCTCTTACTTATTTTTAAACAAAATTTCATCATAAGTCACTTTTCTACTTATCATCAAAACATGTTTCATAAAAAAAAAGTTACTTATGCAAAGTCATATCCAAACACAACAACTTCTGATAAGTCATTTATTTTTTTGAAGTCACTTATACTAAACCCATAAAAAAACACCTAAGTTAAACAGCATCGAAATGGCCCTTAATCATTTTTTAAAAAAGCAGCTTTCAGAGAGTAAAACAAGAAGAAAAATGGTTGCTAAGGACTTACAACACCCGATCCTTGGCCCATTAAGCACACCAGTATAATTTGTTGCTGTCCACTCCAGACTAAAGATAAAACAATTGCGATCAAAAGGAAGTCACTAAGTCATGTCGTCATTCTGAGATAATTTAATTGAGTTGAGTGCAGTTATTTTACTATAAGACGGCATTTTTTAAACCACAGAATGAATCGATATATCAATATGGCGAAAATAACATGCTTATATAAAATATAAAATAACAGACTTTAGTCTACTATTTAGAAGTAAATAATCAGTATAAAATGCACTATGATATTAGCAGCCGCCAAGCCGGGATTGAATTACAGACTCATCAGAACTCAATGCTAGAAACCTACTAAAAGAGATTAAGGTAAACTACAACTAGTTGAAGAAACGTACAAATTGATAGTGGAAGAGCTCTACGTTAAAAGCTAGTCATACAAAATGCAGAGTGGTCTAAGAAATGGGTTAGCAAGTTTCTTGTTCCTGGCAAATTCAGTGAGGTCATGAGGTCTTGTCCTGTCCAAGTAAGCACGAGTCCTACGCAATTGGCTCTGGAAGTGGATGCAATGGGAGAGCCGGGATGGGCACGTGAGAAGTTTGTTGAGCGAATTGAGGTGCTCCAACTGCAGATGGCTCCTTTGGCCCCACAACCCCAAGTACCTTCCTCACTTCATTAGCAAGCTCTATCACCATGTCGTCCTCATGTCCTGCACATTATTCATCCTTAAATGATTAAAAAACCTCTCATAACTCATCAACATGCATGAAACCATTATAGGAACTATCCAATAACATTATCATTCAATCACACACAGATGACTCACCAATATCATACATGGCCTTCTCTAAACAGAAGAGATAATCTCTGTTGTTCCCACAAGGACCAACGGCTGTTGCTATTTGCCTGAATATATAAACAGATATTAGATAGGAACCACAGCAAAGCAGGATCCCAGTTGATCCTAGAAGGGAAACATCAAAATAAAGGCCTTGTTTGTTACAACTTATTTAAGGCAAATAAGATCTTATGCATAAAGTACGAGAAATACCCCTCTCACATACTTACTTCGTACACCGCAAATAAGATCTTATTATCCTAAATAAGTTATTTCAAACGAACACAAAATACCTAGCCATGTCTTCCAACGGAGCAGGTCCCAGGTAATATTTGTTTGCTTTGTCTGCTGTAGATGTGAATCTGCATAAATTGAAAGGGGTTCCTTCAGCAATTTCACTCATAGAGCATACCACGCATGTGTACATTGTAGCTGGATCAGGAGTTGAAAGAAACGAAAGCAATAGGAATAGTAATAAAGCACAACGCTAACTTACACTATAATTCCAGTTACAGCAGGGTTCACTGAATCTCCTTCCTAAAGATTTAAGAAAGTAACAATCAATTAAACAGATTAAAACATAACGAAAGCTGCCAAGTAAGGGCGATGAAATGGTTATCTCACCTTGTAAAAGTCTACAAGGGTCTTTTGGTCATATTCGCATTCCCTGCGCTCCAAATACTACATGACAAAATATAATGAAAAGGAAAATGTTTAATAGTTGATATGGCTATAAAAGCTTTTAGATTATTTTAAATCTACTGCAACTTTAATTTCAAGAAGAACGAATAGAGCAAGTTCCAAAGCTAATGAAGTGACTACCTGCATAGTCAGTTTCTCCCTTTCAGGGCCTCCACGAACACAATACGCAGTTCCCCACTGAAAAAACATTGAACAAGTTATAAGAAAAAGGCCAAACACATAAATAATTGCAAGGCATAGTCACGCGGCATGGATCCAGATAGCTATAATCAAAACAAAAAATAGGTGGTCTGCTTTGATCAATTAATAATTAACAACATTTTATGAGCATGAACCCAAGACCATTAGACACAAACCACATAAATCATAAATGAAATAGGTCCTTACGCAAACTGCCCCTTCTTTTGGCTCCAATGTGCAAGTCCTTGCAGGGTTTTCAGGTGTGCCCCTGTGATCAATACATGCTGCAGAAAACAAAATGACAAGTCTAAGCAATCGTATAAATTCAGTACAAAACAGAGATGGTAGGCACATAAATACCTGCATGATAAGAGTGGGCTTACCTAAATCAAAGACACGTCTATAGTCCTTTATGAATCCAACCATTTTCTCATCGTAAATAAATCCTGGGTTCCACGCCAGTGAACCATAGCCAAAAACCCAAAACACCATGGCTGGTTGATATCTGAAAAAGAAAAAACCACTGTGAGGAACGGCTTCATCAGATTAGATGAAGTTGAAGTTTGAGATGGTAATGACAGAACTTGTCCTTTCCCCGTAAAGGAAGTCAAATTACGCCGTAATTAGCTTTAAGAGCTAATGGAGGTAAAACCGTAATGAAAAACACAATACGTTTTAACTCAAATAACTGATTCAACTCGGACACCCAGCTGCCGATTTTATAAAACTTTCATCAAAGCCCGTTTCTTTGTCATTTTCCTCAGCCACGGATAGAAGCCGAGGCATGCAAGACAGTACACGACAACTCAGAGTGCGAAGAAAGTTGACTGGTATTTATCATGAAAGCGAACAAAATGCTAATATCATACTCTAATTCCCGCCACCAGACAAAGAACAGGAAAGGGAGGGAAACAGAGATTTAGGAAAAAAGAAAATAGAAAATATTTTCTATAGAGAATCACCAGTCAAGCTTCGTCAATTTTGTGCGTCTTTTGAGCAGCTACCAGATATAAATAAACAGATATGGAACATTTACACAGCACCATTTCAACATCAAAAAATAGCAATCATGGATCAAGAAAGCCAACAGACAGATGAAGAAACTCGTGAACACTTACATTTAAACAGGAATATTCCCGAGAGAACGAGAAGGAAAGTGCCTCCCAACACTCAATGGCAGGGAAACGAAGCGAGTAAGGCTTAGCTTAGGGATTAGGGCAGCTATTGTCCCTCTCCGTGAGCCTTTTTTCCTCTGCTCTCCTTCTCTTTCCTCTCTCTCTCTCTCTCTCTCTCGTGCCGGGAAGAAGATGAGGGATTTTAGGGATACAAGCTTCATATTTATAGTGGAACAAGGCAAGGCGCGTGAAAAAAAAAAAATCATTCACCTCATGCCATGTGCCTTGCATGGAGGTCCGTGCTCCAATTAATTAGTACGAATAAATCGGAACTGTAACAGTAAAAGATTTCGTTTGTCCCTTGAGGACAGAATTAGTGAAAACAGACAAGATAACCCGGTTTTCATTTTTTTTTATTTTAATTTTTGGTCTTTTGAGCCAAAGGGTAACAGAAAGGATACACAGAAAACTAAGAATTTAGGAGGGTGGGAATAAGGGGCCATGAGATTCAATGAATGTGGACAGATCACAAGTTGCCTGGAGCAAACTGGCATACTGGTTGTTGTTGTCCTTGGGAATCAATGTGGGGAGACTTCAGAGTTGGCGTAAACCGTGTGATTTGAATCGGAGTGAGGACAGGAAGAAAGTAGGATACCGCAAACCAAACATTCGAAGCATTGATTAAGGTTCATTGAACCTGGACGCCATAAAAACTCAAAAGTTAAAATCCGCGAAATTCCTCCTCTTCTTTTTTTTTTTTAATATTTCCTGGCTGACCCAATTTCCTAGTACTGTATGTTCAAACTTCAAAGTAGTCCGGCTTCCTTGGAATGGTCGTTCAAATTGAAAGTTCTACGTTCAAAACCCTTTTTGACCTCACTTTCAAAACTCGCCTAATAGGCTAATACACCCCATGTGAAAAACAAACTCACCTAATATGTAGTACCTCCGTCCTTATATAATAAGAGTTTTTGAGTGTGTCTGAAGTATATATTGTAATAGTGAATCACTAAAATTAAGTAAAAGTAAAATTGAATAATTTGATTTATATTTAGAATAAATATTGCATAAGTTATTTTTAAATTACTTATATAAAAATAAAATTTATTTTGTTGAAAGGGAGTATATATTACATATAAATATATTGTGATATATACTACCTTTGATCCTAATTATAAAACTGGCTTGACTTTTTTTAACGAAATAAAATAAGTTACTTAATTATATCACATATTGTATTTTATGATATCATATATTATTTTGTAAGTAAAACAAAATAGTTTAGAAAACATGATAAATTTTAATACTTTAAAAAAATATAATTATTTTTCTTAATATTATTTAAAAAATCAACTAACTCTTATAATTATGATATGAAAAAGTACATTATAATATATTTTTTATAAAAAAAAATGAACAGTGAAAAAGCAAGTTGAATCGTTGAATGGGCGTTGGTGAGTTTTAATTGGTTCTTAGGCCAATCAAACTAACAGTCTGTTTAAATCGGTTTTTTTAATAAAATAATATAAACAGTAATATTTATTAATGAAATACAATAAAAAAAAGTATTTAACAAAATATAACACTGAAAATCGCACAATTTTAGAACAATTTGTGCAAATCGTGTCAAGTAAGAACGACTTACGTTAAAAAAGGGTGGGAAGAGAGAAAAATTTAAGGCAAATCTTGCAACATTGGAACGATTACGTGTCAAGGTTGCATTATTTTGTGCACTGTTCACGTGAATAATGTGTAGGGGAGATTTTTTTTAATCTATAAATATTAATTTATAAAAATTTATTAATTTTTTATAAAATGTAATAAAAATGATAAATAATAAAAGTAAAATACTAAAAAAATTATTAGAGAGATTCAATTTTAAAGGAGGGAAAACGGGAAATGCTAAATAAATATTTGTGTAATTTTTATTAGTAATAACCAAAATTTATACTGAATTTTTATGTAACATCTAATTCTTATCCTATATAAAAATGGATGAGCGCGTTAAATTACATAATGATACAAATAATGATTACAAAGTGAGGATAAGAGAACATAAATAAAATAAAACAACACTAAAAATAGTGACTGCTAGTGCCACATCTAGTTCTGCCCTGCGTTCACTATGGTCGTTTTTACTGTTGTTGTTGTCGATGCCAATGTTGCACGATTTGTGCACTGTTCAAATCGTGCCAATGTTGCACGATTTGCCTTAAATTTTTCTCTCCCCCAGCCCATTTTTAACGCAAGTCGTTCGTACTTGGCACGA
>JBAGKO010000011.1:5731062-5743258 GCA_037177275.1 Acacia concinna
GCGAAGCAAGAAGTTGGATGTGGTTTCTAAATCTAGTGTAGAAGTAGAATATAGAGCAATGGCTCAATCGGCACAAGAGATTATGTAGATTCATCAGTTGATGACTGAGGTTGAATTGACTACACAATTACCAGCTAAGTTGTGGCGTGATAACAAGGCTGCTCTTCATATTGCCTCTAACTCTATGTTTTTCATGAACGTACAAAGCATATTGAGATCGATTGTCGTTTTGTGCGTGATATAATTAAGAGGAACTTCATTTCTATAAGACATGTGAAGTCTAGTGACCAATTAGGAGATTTGTTGACTAAAGCCTTAATTGGAATTCATGTTGATTATCTTTGTAACAAGTTTGGCTTAATTAACATCTATGCTCCAACTTGAGGGGGTGTTGTAAACAGGGAAATATTCTTATATTAATTAGGATTGATTCTAAACGCGTATGTAATTAATTCTATGCACCATCTATCTTATATATAAACCTAACAATTGTATCAATGAAATACAACTTTTTGATTCTCTCAAATAACAAAGACAATTATCTAAAATAATGTTAAAATATATCAAAGCATGATGGCCCTAATGATGGCAATATATAAACAATACAATCCCCAAAAATCTAGAGGCATACAAGGCTATTGTCGCCTATGCCTCCGCCTACTTCCCTTGACCTCTATTCAGATGAGAGGTCTCGCCTAAAAAAATATCAATAATAAGGGGGTGAGACACGAAGTCCCAGTAACCAAAATCAATTTACAAAATATGCAAGAAAGAATTGCAAGTCAGAGAAGCAGGTTTAACAATAATCATAACAATATTCTCAATAATAAAACAGTACTTCATACATTCCATAATAACCCATCCCCATTCATTCATCCTGCTCTTTCTTATATCTTCTAGATGTGGTACAGCCTATCAGTGCTAGTATACCCGACCAAAGGTTAGCTAGTCACTTCAAGAAAACTGTCCCCTCCCATGTCACCACCACTATACTGTAACAGGGATGTGTCCACCCAAAACGTGTCCACCCAAAACACTCAACTCAACTCAAATCTGGGCTAGGAATGAGAGAGCCGATGGGCACACAATCTCACCATATCTCTTCCACACAATCCCACAAATTCTATAACAAAACACAATATGTTCAATATAATTTTTCAGAAGCATATCACAACAGTAACATTTCATCATGATCATCATAACAACAATAACTCAATTGTATAATAAAAAATCATATATATAAGTTGGAAAGTACACTGCTTCACTTAAACAAATTAATATTCAAACATACACTTAATTTTCCAAAACACATATAAGTATTACTAAAGAGATTAAGGGTTAGAAAACACCTTACAGCCCAAAACAAACATATAAAATAAATTAATTCTGGTTACCTTAACTCTGAACTTAATCTTACAACCTATGACAAATAAAGGTAACAATTACAATTCAGTCACAATCAATCTACACAATAATGTAGATACAAATTTAATATATAAATTAAACACTTTATACAATTATATAATTTTAAAGCTTTGAATTAAATACCCAAAAATTTTAATTTCACACTTTAATCCCAATTATTTGTTTTAAGCTTAATCTAATACTTTCCTCAACTTAATTAACTCCTTTGAATCATAAGTTAAGATCAATTACATATAATCGTACAAAAGACCCAATTTAAAATTTATATTTTCAACATAAAATTGCTATTTTATAACCCTCAGATTTTTCTAACAATCTAAACCAATTAAAATTTTAATAATACCTTCAATAGCCTAAATAAATTATTTAACACAAAATTTAGTAAGTCATACAATTCCAACATAATCATTTTTTGGTCTGATTTCTCTAAAAATAATTATAAAAATAATAAAACAATCAAATCAAAAATCTAAACTGATTAAAATTATCTACTAACATCCCTCTACATTTCTATAGTCTTATATTATCAAAACTCAAAACTTTTCCCAAACCATAACCCAAAAATTTTCTCAAATTTGCAGAAAATTACAACCATAAGAAAGAGAAAATTCTATAGAATAGCTTTTATGAAGGGAGTTTTATGATTATAAGTGATTTTGAGCATCAAAATAATTTACAAATTTTAAACCCTAACCTTCAATTGACGCAGGTTTCTGATCATGTTGTCTCTTGCTCGAGAAAAATGAAAGGATGACGTGACGTTGGAGGGGTATTAATAATACCCCTCAATTAATTGATGGTGGGTGGGCACATGCCCACCATCAAGTTTCTCATATATTATATTATAATATAATATATATTTATATAATGTTTTTCTTTTTCCACTTTTTTACTCACACATTAATATTTTTATCTATTTATTTATTTTATTCCACTAATTCTTTTACTATCACAAGTCATACTTTAAGTAAAACCTTTTTATCTAATAATTTATAAGGTAACTCTATTTGTCTTAACTAATTATTTCTTAATTGTGATTAAACCTTCAAATAAAAATTAGGATGTTACAGCAAAATTGCTAGAACTTTCAAAAACCCATGAAAATGTATGCAAGTTTGCATTGGTTTCAATTGAAATTGAGTGGCCATTCATTGCCCTAATCATTGTATTACCTTGCTGCATCTGTTCCACTCTTTAAAGCTCTTGAAAATCCAGCTTTCACTTGCAATTTTTTTTTGAAAATGCCAAAACTGCCCTTACCTACTGGGAAAATTCATTGGTTTCTCTTTTAGTTGAAAGCTAACATCTTAGGCTGCTGTAAGGAGCCTTTGTTTTGCAAGTTTCATATTGACTGCTAGCCCTAGTGCGCACTTCTTAGCCAGTATCTACGTGGCAAGGGGTGGGATCAGGCTAGGCCATGGCTTTAACAAGTCAGGCCTAGTCCGTATCAGGCAGGATTAAGCCTAGCATGTAGCCTGATACAGGCATGTTAGCACTGCCTGAGCCTAGCCTGGGCTTGTTAAGAGGCCTGATTCTTTTTGTTTTGGATAGAAAAATAGAGCATGATTCAACAACAATATTACTAGGCTTAAATAGAAAACAAAACCCATATAAAACCTAGTTGAATCCAAAATACATTACAACATACATGATACATCATAAATAAGTCTAAAACCAAAAAAAACAACAATTTCAGTTCTAACAATGAGGGTTGAACCATACTATAGTAAGTACTCTCAAATCATGAAATCTTCAATATGATTTCTTCTTCTTGCTCCAACACCTTGAAAAGAATAAATGAAATGTATAATATTAGATAACAACACAAATAATAACAATACAATTTAACTTGTAGAATTTATCTTAACAATGCAAAATTTATACCTTTGGTTTTTTTTCTTCAAATCAAAATATCAAGAAAACTTAAACTCCAATCAGCCCACAACATAAATACACTTTACGTTGAACACATCAAGTTTTATTTCAATTAAAGGAAACAATGAGTAATACCAAAAAAATAGCGATGATCCAGATGAAAATAATTTAGCATCAACTATGCATAATCAACTAGGAAGAATAAACATGAAGTCAAAAGTGAATCTGAATCATGAATCGCGAACTTGAAGAATGATGTTCTTAGAGTGAGTGAGTTCAACGAAGAGAAGCTGATGATGGCGACTTGCTTGGTGAGCAGAGACTGCGATGGGCAATGGGCGAGTGGCGATGGGTAAGGCATCTTGCGCTCGCGAGAGCGTTGAGAACGACGGTGCAGTCTGCAAGCTGAAGCTCAAATGACTATGTCTAATGGTCTTCTGGGCTTCGAGCTAGAGACTAAGACTAGAGAAGACTAAAGTTGATTGATTGACTGAGAGTGAGGGAGTGTGGGCTGAGGTCTATGGGCTACAATTTTTTTTTTATAACAGGCTGGCCTGGTAAGCTAAAAAGGTTTTTTTTGAGAGCATGAGCCTAGCCTTTTTAATAAAACAGTCCCGAAAAAAAAGACTGAGCCTGGTTTTTTTAGGCTAGGCCTAGGCCCCTAATAGGCCGCCTGACCAATTCTCATCCCTATGTGCGACTAAGTTGAATTTTTGCTGAAGAAAGAGTGCTACTTATACTATTGGGACTCACCTAGTCTTTTAATTGCATTGTTTGCTCTTGTTTGCCTTATCTCTTGTGTGTTGCTATTTTCACACACTTAAACACACAAGTAGATCATATTGCATGCGGCCTTAGACATATATGCACACAATTGGTTACACATGCTTGTGATTTCTACCTTACTTGACTAAAATTTTGACATTGCATGCTAAAAACACTCACGCTTTGATTTTTTGAGTGTCTTGCTTTGTCATTTATTTGCTATGTGAAATTCTCTTTCTAGCTTGTGTCCCTATGCTTGTGTTAACACTTCAATGTGGGAGTTAAGGGATTTTGCATTTTATGGATTTCCATATTTCTTAAATTACTGGCAATTTCTCATCCAAGACCTAAACTTTTGCTTCAAGATCCTATTCAAACATGGTCATTCCATGAATCCTTTTAAATTAAAAGGTAAAGACATATTGATGAGGTCTTTTTGTATGTTACCCTTAGGGTCCATAATAAAAAAATTAATCAAGGATTGCGTATAGGTAAACCTATGATCGTTCTCTCTTCTCAATGAGCCTTTTATTGATTCATAAGTAATCTAAATGTCATGTAAGTGTAATGAAAATAAGAGAAAATTGATTTGGGGCTTTGTAAAATGTAATTAAAAGAAGAATGCAATTTAATTAAAATCCTAAACTATTATTTTTGGTATTTGTTAAATAAAATGGAATGGGATATGAATAAAGTGAATTTTCTAAGAAATTGATTCAATGGCTATCTTAATTTACAAATGATATGGGAGTTAAAATTCATCAAGTCTTAATTAAAAACCCAAGTAATCACATTGGGTCTAACACTTCCATTTAAAACATACTCTTACGACTTAGAAATATTATTAAGGAACCACCTAATATGTGAAATAGATTAAATTAAGGCAAATATTTTCTCTTGTATGAATGCATAATCACAATACTCAAATTAACCTGAATTAACTATACAAATTAATAATCACATAGTATGTATAGTCTTAATGAATTAATACGAAATATTAATTGGAAATCACCTACTTGTAACAATTCAAATCCAACCATAAAATAGACAATTTTAGTTCAACAATATGGAGTCCAAATGGATCACAACAAAATTATATTGTAATTGCCTTTGGTCTTAGTAGGAATTACAATAACAATAGGAAATTCATAAAGGAAACTCCCCATTAAAGTTCTAGAACTCAAGACAAATCATCAATCCTCAAGAGATGGAATCCTAGCCATGTACTGAAGCTTCAACTATGATAAGTCACTATTTTGTATGGTTTATTAGGCTTAATGTGTGCTTAAATGTGGACAAATAAGAGTAGAAATGCATTAATGTGGATTACATTGGATAAATAACTGTATGAGTGTATCTTAGTCATTTTAGCATAATTAAAGGTTAAAATTGTCATTAAAATGAGACTATATGCTTGACGATGATTTAGTGAAATTTTGGTGTACATTTGAAGAAGAAATAAGAAGAAAAGTGGATTAAAAGAAAGAAGACTAGATTGCAAAGCTTAAAAAAGGTCCAGGGGAATTTCTGTAAATAAATCAAGGACCTAGCTACAAAGAAAGAAATGTGGAAGCTAAAATTGAGAAGAAAAGTATGCACGAGGTCCTCAACTGTAATTTCTGTGGGGTTAAATTGGAAAATAAAGAAAGCTGAAGACAAAGTCAAACATGGAACAAATGTGGACTGTTGATCATGCATACTTGGGAATTAATCTGGACCATAAAGCAAAACACATTGTTTCATTTATTTAGAGTGAAATCCTCACTATGCATCATGCATACCATGCCCAAATCTCATTCGTGGATCGGTATAGCCGAGATTAAAACATACGGTGACACCTGGCTTCATCCTTGCCCTTTATCACATATAGCAGATTGAATGAAGACCATTAGATGACCCAACGGTAATCTTCCCTAGCGTCAGTCAGGTCTTCTTGACCCGCAAAGGATCCGACTCCAGCTTCGTGACCCACGAAACAAAATCACAATTTCCACATTGATTTGAGCATTCTGGTTCTTTCCTTTGACTCACATCGATGAAGAGAGAGCTAGTGATTGGAGGTGGTTTGCGAGCTTGTCGTTGCCGGAGGACATAGATCATGCCCAGATTCTAGCGATAGCTCCAGTTGAGCTTCAGCGACCTAGTTCTTCAGTTTTCTCTATGCTTTTGAGCTAGTTTTCACATTCTTCATGTATGTCGTGAATGGTTTGAGCCTTGTATTATGTTGTAACCATTTTATTGCATGTATTTTGTATTGTTGGACCTTCTGTTTCTATTTTTTGGTGGTACACGTGAACTAGATCATGATTAGAAACCTAGAGCTTATGATTCTTGATGCGGTGATATTTGCTCGTTGTTAGAGTAGTTTGTGGTCTGATTTGTCTAGGTATAGGCACTAAAAGGTCATAAATGATAGATTTACAACTTAAATTTGTTAATTGATGTTTTCTTGTAAATTGCTTCTAGAATCTGTGGCTGATTGTTATGAAAATTGTGACAAAATTTGTGATTAAATGACCTCTAGTGTGTTGTGATAACTAGGATGTGAATTACATCGAGAATGCACGTGAGTTAGATATTCATTCTTGAGAATTGAATTGAGTGCCAAGAGTTAGAGTAATAAAGTTGTGTTTAATGCCTTTTCCTTCCTTTCCATAGGTTTCAAGCAGTTATATAGGATCATTTAGATAAATATTTGCAATCTAAATTGGGAAGTAATTTTATAATTAATTAGCTTAGTTTAAGTACCTAAAAGGAAAGGAAAAATCAAATAAAGAGAGTGATATAGAAAGCCTCTAGTGGATTCAACCTAAGTTTATCTTTAATCTAGTATTTTAATTGAATTTTTAGAAACAACTTAATCAAACTACTGTCAACAACTAAAGCTTCGCTGCTGCCATTATGGACAAAGAGATCAACTAGAATGAATGGATAAGACTATGTAAAGAGAAAGGAGGAGAGAAGAAGTTGATAGTGGTGTGATGGTGCTGATAAAACGACAATTTCAATGACGATGATGGTGGTGGTCTCCTCTTCTCTCCTCGTTCACCTCCCTCTCTCTTTCAGGCACCCTTCTTTTTTCTAAAAGATCATAGTTTTCTAATATGAATTTCCATAGAATCTAGTAGCAAAACACTTATTTATTTCCTCAATTATTTTGTTTTGCTCCAACTTCCAAAAATGACCTACAATGCAAACCAAAATTATGTAGAAAGTTATATTCCAATTAAATAATCTAAATCAATATGTATGGAAATATTACCCTTTTTTATCTTTATTCTCACACAATCATATTAATCCAAATGAGTTATAATAAATGTAATTTAGCTCAAAAATTGTGATTAAATGTCCAAATATAGCATGAAATATCTTATTAAAATATTGTGCAATCAATTTTTTCACACTTAGACCTTGGTACTCTTAGACAAAGATAATTAGTTGAAGAATATCTAAGATTTTCAAAAACATCAATGCAATTTATGGATGGGCAATCTCATAGTACAAAAGCAATCAATCAACTAATTAAGCTCCACAACTAGAAAAAGACACACTATAAAGCAATGCAAAGGGATTAGTTCACTGCACAATCAAATGTAATTGGAACAAGTAAAGAGAGCTCTCTAGGATATTAGTGTTTAGCTCAACTTTCCTTATTAAGGCTATTTCACTCTAGCTCACTTAACTAACATCTTACAATAAGCTTGTAACAATTCTAACATCTCTACCACTAACAACAATAATATAATGAATCAAGAGGGCTTTTATGGATTGTGATAATGAAGAAGGCCACATGGAATAATGAATAACAAAGAAGTGTTATGCATGTATAAAAACTAAGAATAAATCCAACTTAGCATCCTATCTACCACTTGAAGTGCACCATCACTACTTATAGTCTAATCTATATAAATTCCCTAGAAATGCCTTATTTATAAATTTTTTTCCTATTCTCCTTTTTTTCCATTTTTTATTTTTACCAATTTTTCTATCTTTTTTTTCACTTTTTTTTCCCAATTTTTCTCTTTTTTTTCCTTTCCTTTTCTAAATATATGTATACATGGCATTTAAATATTTAAGATAACTAGGGATAATGATGACACTTTAATTAAAACAAATTTGGATGTAAGGATTACTAAAATGCGATACACATGCATAAAAACTTTAAGAGTATTGCAAAGGGGTGAATAATGGATGATGTGAAAAGGTTTATGTTTAGATAAAAAAGGGTTTAGAATATGAATGCCTCTATCATTTTACATCACACTAATGTAAATGCAGTTTTGACACAAAGTTGAAACAAAATTTAGAAGATGAAAATTAAAAAAGCATGTACACATAGAAAGAAAGAAATTAGGCTCAAAATAAGCTTCCAACAAGGGTTATTCTCAAATGTTTGCCAAAACACTCAATTGCATAATAAGCTAACCACAAAGCTTAACTCAACTATTTCCAATACCAAAATTAGGAGCAACAATTAATCAAAATATTGTAATTAACTATAATCATGCTCAATTCTTAAACATGCCAATGACTTTGGACAAACTTCCATTTTTTAAAACATTAAGTACCAAAAATCCAAGTGTGGGTTTATTGGAGTTCAAGAATTCAAAAATTTGACTCATGCTTTGAATTATTTTTTTTTTCAGAAAATCACTTTTTTTTGTTGCAATGCAGCTCATATGACCTAGACACAATCAATGCCAGATCAATCCTTGCCCCACACTTAAACTATGTATTGTCCTCAAGGCAAACTCAAGTGCATGGGAATCCAAGAGAACTAATCCCAATGGGGTAAAAAACAAAATTCTACCTTTTCTAATGGTGTATGTCCCTCCCCACACTTATCTTCCTCAATCAACAATTAAGCTCAAGAATTTATAGAAATTAGGAAGAAAAATTAGTAAGGAAAGAGACAACCTTTGTTAGAATATCTTAATACACTTGTAGGAGAAGTTCTCATCTTCAACGAGAAATATGCTTTTATCTTTAGAAATGTCTTCTCCTGCATTGAATTTCTTTGGTGGGGGTGGCTCAGGATCAATTAGAAGAGGTCTAAAAATGTAAGGTGAAGGTTGGTATCATAGAGGATCTTTCCAATTGTGACCTATAAAGAAAACAAGTCATCAACAGTACCCAATCTAAAGGTAGATAAATCATCCCTACTGCCATAAAGAGAAGCATTTTCAACAATTAAAACATCATGCAAAGAAGTAGGAGCACACTCATTTACAAGTAAAATCGAATTACTACTATTAAAATCAATAGGTTGAGCAATTACCTTTTCAAATGTTTAAAGGGATTCACAAATAATTTCTTCATCTACCTCATCATCACTCAAATTTTCCACTTCATCTAAAGTAGTAGGAGGGTCTACTTCTATAAGGATATGATCATTATCAAATGGTAGGAAGGACTCGTCATTGCTATTTTGATGTTGCTCTACTTCTTGTACTTTCATGGATATTGGAGGATTTCTTGGAAATTTTTCTTCAACACCTGTGTTTGTTGTGTGAGATGCTCAATTTCCTTTTCCAATCTCTCATTCTCTATCTCCTTTTGTTCATTCTTTTAATCATAGAGTCCATTCGATGGTCAAAATTGTCTTTTTGTGATTGCCGCTCCTTTATATCCTTCATAAGCTTGTTCATTTGATTTTTAAGCTCTTGAATTACCTCATAAAAGGAGGGTTTTTGGTTTGTCACATATGCTTGGGAAAGTGGTCCATAAGGTGGCTCAAAGGGTGGGTATAAAGACTTGTGAGGTGGATGACATGGTTGGTAAGTGGATTGGGATGGAAGATGAGGTTTATGATATTGCATGTGGTTGTATGGTGAAGGATTACAATAAGTCTCATAATATGGGTTATATGGTGGAGGAGAAGGCACATGATATAGTCTATAGGGTGGGAGTGATGGGTGATGGGTGATAGGGTTGGAATGAATGTTGTTGTTAAGGTTCATGATATAGATGGTGGGATGAGCCATAACATTCTTGACCAATTGGATTTCTATCTTAACTTTCCACATTGGCTAGAAGAAGTCACAAAGTATGTTCTATGGAATCAAGGGATTTGAAGAGAGCATCTTTCCTTCCAATGGAGGTATCTACAAAAGAGTAACAATGAGAGGGTGAATTTCGATCTCCATTAAATCAAGCTATAAGAATTCAAATTTTACAATTCCCAATGAATTGTAAAATGACTATCTCAATATAAATTATTAAAAAAACTAAGAAAAAGAATCTATGGAAAAAAATGCTAGTGAAAAAGAAAGAAAATTTTCAAAATGACCAAAGATACAATAATGCAATGAATGTTATGCAATCTACTTAAATACAAAAATTACTAAACTATTTGCAATGAAATTAAAATTAAAAGTGAAAAACTAACAAGCTTCACATGAGAAATCCCTTGTTAAAATTGAATTTGACAATTAAATTACATAAGGAGCAATTACTTAGCTTTCAGGCAATGGTGCCATTTGATGAGGATTTTTTGTATATTAGCCTTGGGGCGTACAATAAAAAATTAATCAAGGATTGTGTATAGGCAAACTTAGGATCATTCTCTCTTCTCTAAGAACCTTTTATTGATTCATAAGTAATATAAATATCATGTAAATGCAGTGAAAATAAGAGAAAATTGATTTGGGGTTTTGTAAAATGACAATTAAAAGAAGAATGCAATTTAATTAAAATCCTAAAACATTATTTTTGATATTTGTTAAATAAAATGGAATGAGATATGAATGAAGTAAATCTCTTAAGAAATTGATTCAATGGATGTTTTGTAAAATGATAATTAAAAGAAGAATGCAATTTAATTAAAATCTTAAACTATTATTTTTGGTATTTGTTAAATAAAATGGAATAGGATATGAATGAAGTGAATCTCTTGAGATATTGGTTCAATGGCTTTCTTGTTTCACTAATAACATGGGAGTTAAAATTGATTAAAAACCCCATGTAATCACATTGGGTCTAAAACTCCAAATTAATAGGTACTCCTACGACCGCATTCATAACTATTGTTTAGGAATATTATTAAAAAACCACTTGATGTGTAAAATAGATTAAATTAATGTAAATATTTCCTATTGTTTGAATGCACAACCACAACACTCAAATTAACCCAAATTAATTACACAAACTAGTAATTACATAACAAGTATAGTCTCAATGAATTAATAGAAAATATATATTTGATAATCACCTACTTGTAATAATTCAAATCCAACCACAATCTTAGCACAACAATATGGAGTCCAAATGGCTCACAACAAAATTCTACTGAAACTACTTTTGGTCTTAGATAGGAATTGCAATAACAATAGAAAATTTATAAAGGAACTAAGAATAAGAAAAAAATCCCCATTGAAGCTCTAGAACTCAAGTCAAATCCTCAATCCTCAAGAGATGGAATCTTAGCCACGCATTGAAGTTTCAACTACTATCTACAATTGAAGCTTTGTTGTTGCCATTATGGATAAAAAGATCAACTGGAATGAAGGAATAAAACTATGGAAGGAAAAAGGAGGAGAGAAGAAGTTGACAGTGGTGTGATGGTTACAATAAAATGGCGATTCCAGTGACAATGGTGGTGTTGTCCTCCTCCTTTTCTCTCCTCGTTCACCTCCCTCTTTCTCTTTCAAGGTCCCCCTTCTTTTTTCTAAAAGATCATATTTCCTAATTTGAATTTCCATGGAATTTGGCAGCAAAACACTTATTTATTTCCTCAATTATTTTTTTTTTGTTCAACTTCCTAAAATGACCTACTGAACAGTGCCCAGGAAAAAACATATTGTGGCTGCTACCTCTTTCACGCGTTCAGTGTAGCTGCTATTAGGTCTTCAAATCAATTCCTCAAGAACGCTGCCGTTTTTGACTCTCAAAGTAAAGGCAATGCAATCTACTATTTATAATAGTATAATAAAATTGGTTTTATTTATTTATTTCGTTTTTTTATTTTTTCAAAAACTTCTATTTAATATTATTTTTTATGATTTCTTTCCTTATCTTAAAAACTAATACTTTATTTTGAAATCCCATAAAAGATGCACCAATTTGATATCTTATAAAATCTCATCAAAATCTTTTAAAATTAATTATATAACTCTCCAAATGTCTTCAAAAT
>JBAGKO010000011.1:5743358-5773038 GCA_037177275.1 Acacia concinna
TGATGCTGTGGGTTTTCAGTTTTTTACATCAGTATCATCGAATGTATCTGCTGCTCTTGCAGCTAATGTAGCTATGTTGTTTTTGTCACTTTCACTTATCGAAAAAAAAAAACTAACTACTTTAATTTGCTCAAATTAGTTCATTAGATCTTATAGTATGATTAGAGTATTATATATAAAGTATAGTTAGTTTCATGTGCTCATTTAGCATGTGGTATATATTATTATCAACAGTCTTTTAAATGAGAATAACTTTCCCCACATGATTTTTTTAACAACAGTGTTTGAATTTGAAATTTTATTTTGAAAGAGTATCAATGTTTTCAGTCTGGTGCCATTGCTAAAAAAATATTATTGTTTATAATAATCAGCAAATACTAAAAAGTAATTATATATGACACAAATCTTAGGTAACAAAAATTATATATTACATAAATAAATCTATATATAATATGATTTTATTTGAAGTCTTTGCATAAAATCAAAATGGATAAAATTGAATATCAATTTTTATAAAATTTGAACTCATAGTTATTTCAGTTTTGTTTAGTTTGCAAAATTTGGAGTAGGGATATTATTTGGGTTAAGTAGCAAATTTACCTCAGAAATATAGGCCCAGAAGCAATATTGCCCTGAAAATTTTAAAACGGGGCAATCTTGCCCCTCCGTTAACTTAAAGTTAAGTTTGACCGTTAAGTTGGATTTTGACCGTTGACTTTGACTTTTTTCATTTTTAAGGCTTATTAGGCTGATTACTCAACTAAGATTTTATTCCAGGTGGCAACAGATAAAAATAAAAAAAAACAAAAACGATCCACATCTACCAATTGACATTCATTTATTATTTATAAATCACTCTGATGTGATAGTTCTTTATGTCCAGCCTCCAGCAAGTTTACCATTTTTTATTTCTTTAAAATAATAAATTAGTATCTGTGGGGAGATGTCAAGTTTTTTTATTTTTTATTTTTTATCCACTGCAACCTGCACTAACCTTAGCTTAGTTGTAATCTATGTAAGCCTTAAAAATAAAAATAAAAAGGTTAAACTTAAAGGTCAAAGTGAGGCAAAAATGCATATTGACTACTAAATTTAACTTTTTTATTTTTAAGGCTTATGTGGACGATGACTCCATTAAGGTTTTTGCGTAGGTTGCAGTGGATAAAAAGAAAAAAAAATTGACATCTGCCCACATATATTAATTTATTATTTTAAAGAAATAAAAAAATAGTTAACTTGCTCGATGCTGGACATAAAGAACTGTCACATTAGAGTGATTTATAAATAATAAATGAATATCAGTGAGTAGATGTGGATTGTTTTTTTTTTTAATTTTTACCTACTGCCACATATATTAAAACATTAGCTGAATCATTATGTAAGGTTTAAAAATAAAAAAAAATCAAAGTCAACCGTAAAAGTCAAACGTAACTTAAAATTAATAGAGAGGCAAAATTGCCCTGTTTTAAAACTTTAAGGATAAGATTGAGACAAAAAAAAATTAGGGCAACATTGTTGCTTGACCTGTACTACCAAGGTAAATTTCCTATTTAACCCATATTATTTCGTGGGTGGCAATGATTATAATAAATCCAGGAGATTCATTTTCATTGTATTTAGCTGCACAGTTTGAATTAGTCTTGGAGGGAAAGAAGAGGGACCAGTCATGCGTTGTTCTCTCGTAGGCAAAGGCTCAAAATAGCTCCAAGAGATCCCGAAAATGGCTGCTAATTCTGGAAGGAGAAGAGTGTGTAATTGCTATAGATTTGAAGATACACGAGATATGCCTCAAGTCCGAAAGCCCAAAATAGTCAAATGCAAAAACGCGAATGTGCCTACTAATTTCAGAGAGGAGATGATTCATCTGTTGCCATTGTCTTCTCTCTCTAACATCGAAAGAAATAAGAAAAGTAAATCAATCTCGTTCTCAAAGCTCTCTTGTCTTTCTTCGCCCTCCAGGGATGGAGGACGGATGAGCTTTCTGAAGAGAAAATTTGGGCACTTTTTCTCTGGAAGGATGCAAAAATCGCAAATTCAGCACTTAGGGCTTTTGGATTCATTTTGATTTTCTTTCCTTCCATCGAAATAGCTCCAGGAAAAGAGGTAGAGGAATGAAGAATAAGGATCAATTAGAGAAGCACGAGAAAAAGAGTGCGACTGGAATAGTGGCAGTGGGAATAGAAAAAGACAACAAGGGCAGTCAAAATGCACTCAAATGGGCAACTGAACATCTCCTCGCGAGAGGCTCAACCCTAGTTCTCATCCATGTCGTTGTTAAGGCAACGTCTCAAGCTTCATGTCAGTAATACCCTGTTCTCTGCGTACAATACTCAAAAGTACCCTTCAAGAAACATTATGTTATGACATAGTAATAGGAGGAATTCCTCCTAACTTGGCACCCAATGGCTACAAGGTTAGTTGACCTCTCACTCTTGCTGAGTGCTGTGCAGGGTCATGGACAAACAGTAAGGTGGACAAGGGTTCATCGCCACTCGAAGACTCTGATGGTCGCACCGACGAAATTTTTCACCCATGTCATGTCTTTTGTGCACGGAAAGGCGTAGGTTTTACTCTTTTTTTCCCTTCCCTGGGAAAATTATCTGAAAATTTTTCTCTAGCAAAATGACCCAAGTTTAAATAATTCAAATTTTAGCAGTGATTTCCATTGGCATTTCTTAGATGCAACTTTTAAGCATTTTATTATGTCTTTATTATCTTTTTTTTTTTTTAACCAACCGCCTTCTATTGTGGGGAATTGGGTGATGATCTACAGATACAATGCAAGAATGTCATACTAGAAGATACAGATGTAGCGAGAGCTTTGATTGAATATGCTTTTCGCACAGCTACTGAGCATTTAGTTCTTGGCGCTTCAAATAAAACTGGCTTGTTTAGGTATGCATCTCTCTTGCTGAATCACATGGTTGTACCTTAACATCTTTTTGAATAATCAATGGCCTAAATACCAAATAACATTAGATGAATTCAAGCAAACTTGACCTGTATGAAGCTCCAAATGAGAAAAGGAAAGAAAACTTGCCATATAGTTATGCCATATTCCATATAATTTCATTTTATCAATTCGACTTGATAAGGTTTGTAACTCTTAAGAAGTAAGAAATGTTAACATTAATGTGACATGGCCTACTTCCATTTAAGTTGAAAATATGGTTTAGGATTCAGTAGTGTTAATAAGATTTTATGTTTCTTGCATGCCTATATGAATGGACGCATATCAATTCCAAACGATTTTTTTTTTTTATTGTTATCAGAAGATTCAAGCTAGCTGATATTCCAGGAACGGTGGCAAAAGGGGCACCAGATTTCTGTTCTGTCTATGTTGTTGCTAAAGAAAAGATTCAAACAATGCGATCAGCTTCTCGTCCTGCTTCAGCCATATCCCCTTCCAGCAAGCATATTCAAGCAAACACCAAGCCAAAACTATCAGAGACAAATATGCCATTAAATAATCATGGTATGAGATATTGGATTCATTTCTTCATGAACCACATGCACATACACGGGTACATATTGCATGTATTTAGCTCACTGAGAGATGTGGTTTCTCTCAGCTCATGAAAAACGATCCACTGGTGCGCAAAGTACATTAAAGGATGAAAGTGAATCCTTCAGGTTAGTGGCAATTCATACTCAGCAAATTCCTTCAAGGTTATTCATTTTGGTCTATCAATCTGTTCTTAGCGTGGTTAAATAGCATGTGCTCACCAACTGAAAGGTGAAACTATTTGTTATTAATATCAGGTCACCATTAACCAGGAGAAATTTGAATGGCAATTCACGTGGGGAAAATACCTTTCCAGGTACTGGCATATTCTTTTGTAAGCTCTGAAAGACCGAGTCCAGACCATATGTTCTGTTTGTTATATGATAGTTCTGATTCAGGGATGTCCAACCATGGGGTATCATTCAGCTCAGAGGTTGATGGGAAAGAAAGCTTTGGGTCATTGCAGTATCGAAAGGGGTCTATGGATGTTAGCTCTCCTCTGGAATCCTTCTCATCAGATAGTGATGGAGTTTTAACATCACATGCCACGGTATGGAAGATTGGGCAATGTGCATCCTACTTCCTGTACTGCCCATGCAGTGAGCATATATCAATAGTTCCTGGCTTCCTGCTACTCATCTTGCAGCCTTTATGAATATTACCATTAAATTTCCTTTTCACATACTTTTTAATAGATCATGTTTCAGCCAATCCTAACGATCAAATGGTTAGAGAGGCCTTTCCCTGATTGCTGTTGCATGGGTATGTGTTGTGATAATTTTATAGGATGATGGTATAGAGGCTGAAATGAGGAGACTAAAATTGGAGCTTAAGAGAACAATGGAAATGTATAATGCTGCCTGCAAAGAAGCGATTCTAGCCCAGCAGAAGGTACAAATTCATGTTTTCCTTCACATATGCATAAACACATGAAGATTTGATTTGACGCTTTGTGCCACAGACAATGGAACTTCAACAATGGAAAAGGGGGGAAGAAAGGAGATTGGAAGAGGCAAGGCTTGCTGAGGAAGCTGCATTTACGGTTGCAGAAAAGGAGATGGCCAGAAGAAAAGCAGCCAAGGAGGCTGCTGAAGCACAAAAGAGGATTGCAGAACTTAAAGCACGAAGGAGAGTTGCTGCAGAAGTGGAAGCACTGAAAGAATCAAAAGAGAAAACAAAAGCACTCGGTGCTTTAACAAATACAGGCATCAGTTATAGAAAGTATTCAATTGAGGAGATTGAAGCTGCGACAGAGTACTTTTCAGATTCATTAAAGATTGGAGAAGGGGGTTATGGTCCGGTATATAGGTGCCATCTAGACCATACACCTGTGGCAGTGAAGGCTTTACGTCCTGATGCAGCACAAGGGAGGTCACAGTTTCAACGAGAGGTAACCAATGAAACAAAACTGAGCCTATTGGCGATATAGTTGACTTGCTGATATATTCTTACAGGTTGAGGTATTGAGTGGCATAAGGCATCCAAACATGGTTCTCCTCCTGGGAGCATGTCCTGAGTATGGCTGCCTTGTCTATGAGTACATGTCCAACGGAAGCTTAGAAGATCGCCTCTTTTGTCGCGGAAACACTCCCCCTCTTCCTTGGCAGATCAGGTTCAAAATTGCAGCTGGAATAGTCACTGGCTTGTTGTTTCTGCACCTGAGAAAACCAGAGCCTCTGGTGCACAGGGACTTGAAACCAGCTAACATCCTGCTTGATAGCAACTACGTAGCCAAGATCAGTGATGTAGGCTTAGCCAGGCTAGTTCCCCCATCTTCAACCGACAACACAACACAATATCAAATGAGTGAAATGACATCCGCCGCTGGAACTTTCTGTTATATAGATCCAGAGTACCAACAGACAGGATTGGTGGGGGTGAAATCTGATGTATACTCCATTGGGATCATTTTTCTGCAGATCTTAACAGCTAGGCCACCCATGGGTTTGACCCATCAGGTCGAGAGAGCTATTGAGAAAGGAGCATTTGCTCAGATACTGGATCCAACAGTGCCTGATTGGCCCGTAGAGGACTCCTTGAGCCTGGCAACTTTGGCACTTAAGTGTTCCCAGTTAAGGCGAAAAGATCGACCTGACCTCGCCGGGGTTGTTTTACCTGAACTGAACAGATTGAAAAATCTCACTTACAATACTAATTAGCTGGCACCCTCGAGTCGTTGTGTAACTACATTCAGCCATAGTAATGTCTCTGTGCAGCATCTTGTAAGCTTCATATTTATTATTTACTGAATTCCCTTTGCCGCATAATTTGCCCAGATCTTTACTATCTTCAACATTCATGTTTGTGTGCGTGTGTATAACCATTCACACCACCAATAACAATCATTTATTCATTATTCCTGAACAATAACATTCAATTAGCTATAATTGCTTAACATAAAGATTGTTTTCACTGTTGCAGAATGGAGCTGACCCTCCACTTCCCTACTCTGGAGTGAGCATGAGAATTGAGAAACAACTCATCACCCGTTTGTACAATAAACACATAATCCAGAGGAGGGAAGGGCAAGGGAAAAAAAAAACACAGAATTTCGATTGAGTTCCAAGGCGTAAGCATAAATTACATCTGTAAATTTATGTGATAGCATACTTTGTGCAGGACCACTTCAGGGTTTTTCAAGGTCTCAAATAAGCCCTCACCACTGAGATCGGTTTTTCAGGGACTCAAATAATCAAAAAAGGTTGTGCTAATAGGTTTTTCAATTTGGTAAAGCAATCATTCTTTCAACAACATACATAATTGTTTTTTTCAAGGAGCCCGCTGCAACACAACACAAAAGTCAAATATTGGATTAATGTTAAATTAAGGCTAAATGCAATTAAAAGTATCATGAAATCTAAACGTTCAAAATATATTGCTGAATTAAAGCTAAATGGACCGGGAATGACAACATTTCATTTTAAAACCATGATATTAGTCTCATCCTCGTCATTTGTTTCATTTTCTTTTTCAGTTTCCCTTCCATCAATATCCAAGATACAATTGAAGCAAACGAAACTCTTCGTGCTCCTTATTTCTCTTCGAAATGAAAGGAGATCGCGCAAATTCTAGTTGCAAATTTCAATTCATTCTTTTCAGACATCTCATATTAGTATGGAATAATTCCAAATCACCTCGTCAGATTTCAAAATTTAAAAAAGCATGTTCATATTGATAGCTAAGGCAATGCATGTCGTAAAGGCAGTAGAGCCTATGATGTACAGGTAGGTATGCTTTCCTAAATCTAAGTCAAAAGGTAAAATGATATACTTCACAAAACGAAATTGGGTTTAGCAAAACGGCTAATTTCCAGAAACTTCTTCCCACAAGTTTATTCCTTTCATTATGTCCCCAGTATCATTGGCACAGTCTTCGTCTTTTGGCATAGACATATGTTAACGCATGAAGCACTATAACAGTTGTGGACTAAATGTCCCCTACTTCATTTGAGAAGTCTGGCTCTTTAGGCTTTTGTAACTCAGGCATCTCAGTATCCATGACCCACTGAGCTCCTCTTCTTGATTTTGTCCCATGTCCTGATATGGCTATAGGTTCACTCAGTGAACTAAGAACTTGCTGGCTATGTCCCATTTCATCAAAATCAAATGATTGATCTCCCCTCATACTCATTGCCACCATTCTGTTCTTGTACCTTCTCCAAGAAGCCTGAATGAAGCAGGCTGCCCATGTCCTCATATGGTACGAGTAAAACCGGAAGGTATGCTGAAACTTCTTGCTGTGAAAACGACGAAACTGATTCGCCACGAACTTGAGATCTTGAGCACTTAGTGCAAAGGCCTCTACTTGCACAAGGGCCTTCACTGTTCTAGTAGAAGAAGGATAATTGAGATTAGCTGTTGGAAGCAATGCCCATGATAGTAACTCTCCTCCACAGAAATCACCTGGTTTCAGTACATTAGAGTTGAGGAAACCTGTCCTTCCACCATTCGTGGTTGAGCTTTCAAGCTTTCCTCTTATTATGAAAAGCATCTCTGTCACTGGATCTCCTTCCCGTACAACATAAGTGCCTTGAGGACCTAAGAACAATACTGATCTCTCACATATTGCATCCAGTAGCTGATCATCCATTTGTGCGAAAAATGGGACCTGCAAATTTAGTTTTAGTTTTAAAGAAAAACATTTTGAGACAAGGAATTAAGATTATTTGTTCTTGGGAGCGACGAACTCACACGTCGAATAAGATCTAAGCAAAGGTAACGTTGAATATCTCTACGTAGGTCTTTGGGAAGGCCTCGCAAGATAGAATCCTGGTCGGTTCCTTGAGTTGCAAGCCATTTGTATTGAAGAAATCTTCGAACACGTTCTCTCAAATGTTGTGGAAGTTGGCGATGTTTCATCCATTCTTCAGTATCACGTCGCTTGAGTCTCCATTCCTCAACTCTCACAGTAATAGATTGCAAATATTTCTGCAATATATATATATATATATTGGCCATGCACAGGACATGTTATATAACAAGTTTGTGTACATGGTTTAACTTAGAAAGGTGACAAATATTAATAGGTTCAAAGCATCAAAATGGTGAATTTGCATAATACCTGCATGTTTCCAATCAAGTGGGCAAACAATACTAAACCTAGGATACATACGAGTATTGAAAATGTAGTTTCCCCAATGAACGTGCTCGTAATCAAAGTCTGGCCATAGCAGCTGAAAAGTTCAGAAAGGGAGGATTAGTGCTATTCAGCGTAGACAAAGATGAAGGTGAGCCTTATTCTATTAGTGGAGTCCGCTACATAAATCATAATACGTATGAATATGAATTTAATGTAACTAAATTTTTAGATAAATTGTTAGCCTTATATATTACCTCAAGTTCTGCAAGCCCCACCACAGACAGTACGCATACTTATGAACAAACTGTATGGAACTAACATTATAGTGAACTGCTGGTTCAAAAATGCCAAATTTAAAACCGTTGCTGTTTGATGGATTGCAGTTACTAAACACAGAAGTAGCGTTGACCCACTGTATGCGATCATCATCGTTTGCAGTTCTGCAATTCAAGTACTTAAGAGTACATTGACTTTCACTTTTGCATTCAGATTTCCAACAAGTAGCATTCCTTTCAAACGAAAACAAATACCATAATGCCCCCAACACCTACGACCACATTAGTTTTTGTACTTACGTCAAATATGTAACTTTCTGAGGGATTTATAAAATCATACAAGTGAAGTTAATTGACATACATGGCTAGCCAATATGTAAAGTAAAAGATTATAAGCAGCTCCTGCCCAAGCTGTCTTCGTAACTATCCCAGACGCTTTGATAATCTGAGACCTTAATGGGAAGATCAAATATAATCTGGGCAAATATTGAAGCAGAATAATCAGTACAAGAGTATTGCTGGGCTGATCTCCATGGGAACCTCTAATATGCCAAATCAGGATCTGCCAGTGAAGAAGAAATGCCAGCTATGTAATTTCACATCTCTTTCTGTCATCGTCACAAGTTTCCAGAGACAATCCACAAAGTCCAACCGAATCTATTCAGGAGTTCCAATTAACCACGTAGGAAAAAAAAATAAAATCTAGTTTTGATACCTGAGGAAGGGGCAGTGAGGCTACAAGATCTATGATGAACTCTGAACTCAAATACCTCTTGGCAATCAACCATGGATCCATAACTAGCTCGCCTCTACCAAAAACCCTTGAATTTGGGTGTACATAAGCTGTTCTGAACTTAATGAGCATGTTGAGCAGATAGAAAATATCAGACAATGTACGGATACATGTCAGAACAATTGCCAAACTCAAATCAGTACTCATACATGAAGAGAGTCCATCATTTTCCGCTTTGGGCACGTAGAAAAACAGAGGATCGATAAAGAGGGCTAGTATGCAAGAACCAAGGAAAACCCGGTTCCACTGCAAATATGCGTCACTTCCAGGATCAAGAATCATCATCATCTTCTTCCTCTGTTCATGTTTTCCTGGGAATATCATATGCTTTACAGGTGAAGAAATATTTCGGTTGACTCTGCTGTTATCATCAATCCCGGTTTGGCCTTTCGGGTGTATTGTTGCCTTTAACTTGGAACGCTCTTGGTTCTGGTCACTATAGACGGAAAACCTGCAAATATAGCACTTTTCTAAGCAAAACGATGCGAGGTGGTCGTGGGAATCGAGGAAACAGAGGATATGGAAGAGAATTTACCCAAGTGACTTGTCTTTTTTGAGCTTCATTATGTGTGAGACTCAAGCCATATGCTGACATAGAAACTAGTGGTACAGTTTAAGAGAAGACCGTTTTGAGATAGATGAACAAAACATGCACTGTGATTTCCGAAGGAGGATACAAAAAGAAATCAAAGCCCACAGTTGCAGACTTTACAAACAAGCGAATCAGAGATGTTGGTTTGACTTCCTCGGAAAACAAAGGAATATAGAACCAGATAATTAGCTACATGTATAATATGTTTTTGGAAATATAAAAGTATATTAGGAAGATAAGAACAATGACAGATTACAAGTAAAAAATAGATGTGATGAAGTCAAAACGGTTGCTTGCAAAGTAAGGTTTCGCCATCACACACCCTTCTTATCAACTACGAATCTGTCAAGGCAAAAAAAAAAGCGACGAATCTGTCATAGCCTATATTGGTTAGAATACATTTTCTCTGAGTAGTCCATAAATAATACTGCTTCCGGTAGTAATTATATTATAGTCTAAAAGGGTCTTATAATTAAGACTGGATAGAATACATTATTTTGCATGTGACCAAACCACCTCAAATGATTTTTCACCATTTTGTCTTCAATAGAAGACATTCCAACTCATTTGCGTCTACGATCATTGCGAATATTATATAATCTTGTATAATCATACATCCATTTCAACATTCTCATATTGGCTATTCCCATTTTATGTTTATATTGTTATTTTAACGTTAAACACTTACAACCATATAGCATTATTGGTCTTATAGCGGTGTAACAAAACTTCCCTTTTACTCTATTAGATATTTTCTTATAACAAATAACTCCAATAGTTTTTCTCCATTTACATCATCCAGCTTGAATTCTTTGATTAACATATTCATCAATTTCACTATCTTGTTGAATAATTGATCTCAGATATCTAAATTTAGTCACTTACAGAATAATTTGTCCCCCAGTATAACTTCTACTTCACTTCTTGCTCATCAAAATTGCAATCCATATATTCTGTTTTGCTCTTACTCAAATAAAATCCTTTCAACTCCAGAGTCCATCTCTGTATTTTGAGTTTAAAATTAGAATAAAATACTTTAACCCCTTTGCGTTTTGCCTTAATTATATGGAACTCCTCTCTCTTTTGAAAATATATATTTAAGTCCAAATCGTTAACTCCGTTAAGAATTTAAAATTTTTAATTAATATTTATATTAAACTAAATCCTATTTACTAATTTACCCTTCATCATTAATAATTTCCTAATTTTGGCTACAATTGTTTGAGTAATTTAAGAGTTTTATTTATTTACTTTTATATTTTTGTAAATAGTTTTTTTCCACATCTCAATAAAGAATCATTTAATCTCATTAATACAAACATATAAAACTTAACTAAAAGTATAATTAATTCTTATAATATATGCATACTTAACTAAACATGTTTATAAATTTTGTGTAAAAATTAATTTAAGAAATTAAAATATAAAATTAAAGTAAGTTATCTAACAACTTGAACTTACATTATTAATACTATATGGTGAAGAAAAATATTCCTTTCAAATATGTTTTTAATCATGGTGTAATGACAAAAAAGAAAGAAAGAAATATGTTTTTAGTCATTTAAAAGAATAATAATGCATAACTTTTAATAAATATGATACAAATTTAAAAAATTAAAATTTACTAATACAATAATTTTATAATATATTATAAATTTTGACCATATATATATTGGAATTATTTTTTTGATTTCATAGAAAATTATTCATTTTTTGAAAGAGGGGTATTTTGGTCAATGAAGATGTTTAATAGTCAAACTTAATGGTCAACTAACGATTGGGTGAATGGAAGTAAAATCTCAAATATGTAAAGGAGATTTCTGTAATATGTTGATTGAGCCATATTTTAACATGTTTTTCATAATTAATTTGGAAAATTTGATAAATTTCTTAGGTATTATTACATGATTAAGCATGAATTTTAGAAAAATAATAATATTGAATTAAGTCCAATTGGAGATTTAATTTTCATGATTTATTGATTATTCGTGTAAATGAGTTATTGGGCTTTTGATGCTACCTATTAGTCCATTTTTATATTTTTTTCGCAGGTACTTGAAAAAGAAAAGGAATATATATAATTTAAAAAAAAGAAAAAGAAATTGGCAATTAAAAATTAGAGATCCGGATGGGAGCTGGAGCTGCGGGTTTTATGGGAAATAAAGAGCAGCAGCTACAGGACCGTGTAGAGAGTCTGTCGCAAGGAGACATGGCCGAATAGAAAAAGCTGGAGGCTGGAGCTATGGGTTTCGGTGATTAGGGGGTGTGCCGCGGAGAAACTTCAGCTGGAAACCAGGGGAGAATTAGAAAGCTGAGAGGTAGTGCTGCAACTGCAAAAGAGATGGGAAGCCGTGAGTTTTGGGAAAGAAAGAGAGAAGTGCCGCAAACCAAGGGTGTGATGCAGCTGTGTTGTGCTGCAGAAAGAAAGCTCGCGAGCTAGACTTGGAAGCAGCTGGAGAAGAGGGGAAAAGGTTTCGGTGAACGAGAAAGAGCCGTGGGAGCATCGCCGTTGACCCTTTGCTGTTTTACCACCGCCAGCCTTCCATTCACTGAACACCATCTTCTTCTCCATTTCCGGCAACTACCATCACCGCCGGAAATCACATTCCTCTCATTTCATCCAACGTAAGCCACCACAGATCACCACCATCATCCTTCTATTTTATTTTCCTCACTGAAACCGATAGGCCCACATCCTAGCACTACCGTCACCAACATTCACCCATCATCATTAGTACCCCATTCGGTTTCCCACTGGACCAAACACCTTTGTTATTCAATTGCCCATTTGCTTTATTTTCGCAAGGGTTTCAGATGGCCGAAATTAGAACAATGAGTGGCTGAATTTTCTCAGAGTCTTGGTGGTGAAAATTGGTGGGCTAGAGCTTCAATGTGCTACAAAGGGGAGTCTATTAATTTTCCATTTGCGCAATTTATGTATTATGTTTTATTAGTTGAATTAATTTTGGACTGATACATAGAGACTTAGAAAAATGTTAATTTTTCTATGTTGGATTGAATTATTCTTGTGTTGGATTTTGTGTTAATGAACTTGAATTTTATGTGAACTTATTTCCTTTGGATTGATGATATTATGTATTCTATGTGATTACTAGTGTGTGTGATAGATTTAATTCAATTCGAGTGTCGGATTTCTGCTCTCGTTAAGAGGAACCAAGTGCGTTAAAATAATACACATCAAGTGGTTTTTAACAATTTATCTAAGAAATGACTATAAATGCGATTGTAGGATTAATCATTAATTAGGTAAATTGGACTCAATGCGATTGTTTGAAGTTTTCTATTTGACTTGATGCAAAATTAACTCCCAATTTATTTAGGAAGCTAGGAAAGTCACCATATTTGCTACTAAGACTCATTTCATTTATCAATCCCTTTTATCCAAATTATTTCTTTATTGTTTTCTGAAAAATTAAAAAAAATAGGATTAGTTTTATTTTATGCATTTTAATTTAGGAAAAAGAAAACCAATTTCAAACCCCTTTTTTAACCATACTTTTAACACTTAGTTTAACTTAGGGAATTCAAAATAAGGGCTCCTTGATAAAAGAACGATCCCGAGTTAATTGCATTATACTGCATTTTAGTTTGTGGTAAAAATTTTGTGTTTGACCCCGAGGCGACTAAAGTTGTGTCAAAATCACATGCATTTTAATTTAAAGGGAGATCTACATATGTTTTCAAAATAGAGGAGAGGTTTGTGTAATTAATTTCCTCCTTGGATTCAGCCAACAAAGCAATATCATCCTCAAAATGGGAGCATTTAAGGATCTTCTCTTTTATAGGTTCAATTAGAACATCGACCACTTGGATAAACAAATAAGGACTCAAAACTTATCCCTAATGTAGGTCAATCATTATAAGGAAGTCTTTTATCATATCTCCAAGCGTTCTAATACTAGTTGTCATACATGTCCTAAATGACTTTAATACATGCAACACGCAATCCTTTCCTTTCTAAATCTTTTCAAAGTATATCTCTTAACACCCGATCATATGTTTTTTCTAAATCAATGAAAACTAATGCAAGTCATTTCCATTACCTCGATATTTGAGCGAACTATAAAAAAAAATAAAATGCAACTAAACCTGTTTTCTTCCTGTTCTGATGTTTTTATTTGATTAGTGATGTGTGATGATGTAGGCCCAAGAATCAAATGTTTGTATATTCAACTTAATACTACTCCTTTTAGTCCTAAATATAAGATAAAATTAATTGTTTTTTGAAATATTAAGAAAGTTAATTAAATTATTTTAAAGTATTTTATTTATCGTTTTTTCTCTAAACTATTTTGCTTAATTTATAAACTAGTAATATAGAATCTAATAATAGATAACATATGATATGATGAAATAACTTATTTACCTTTCTCTAAAAAAATGTCAACTTTCGCTTATATTTAAGATCGGAAGGAGGGAGGATATGATGTGCAATTAGTGTTGTTATGTGAAGTTCAAGTTGAATTAGTGATTCTTATTTACAAGAGGAAGCCAGAGTTTGTAAAATAGATGAAGCACATGCTTAACAGAAGTTGACTCATATGGCCAGGTCTTATAAAAGCCTGTGTACAAACCCAACACTTGCCAATGATATTTTTGGTTGACTAGAAGCTGAAGCACAGGCATATTTAAGGTACAGACCTCTCGTTTTGAAAGAGACACACTATCTTTTATCCTTTTGAAAGCCTGTATAGCCATAGTGAACTAATCATCCTCTGCTTCCACTGAGAAGTCTGGATCTTCAGGCTTCTGCAGGTTAGTCATTTCAAGATCCTTAATCCTCTGAGCTCCTCTCCTTGTGTTTGCTGCAAATCTTGAGGCAACTATAGTGACACTTAATGAATTTGCACTTGAACTCACAGCACTAGGATGCTCCTCCTCTTGTCTCATCACATCATTAATGTGTTCATCATAAGTAAATGATTGGCATTCCTTTAAACTAAGGCTTGCTGCGAGCTTCCTCTTCTTGCACCTTCTCCAAGCAGCTTGAATGAAGCAGGCTGCCCATGTTCTCCAATGGTGAGAATAGAAACGGAAGGTGTGTTGCAGCTTCTTGCTGTGAAGACGGCGGAACTGATTGGCAACGAACTTAAGATCCTCAGCTCTCAGTGCAAAGGCTTCCACTTCCCCGAGGGCTTTCACTGTTCTAGTAGAAGAAGGCAAATTGGAAGAAGATTTTGGAAGCAATGCCCATGCTAGCAGCTCTTCTCCACAGAAATCACCAGGTCTTAATGCAATTGAATTGAAGAAGCCTGTTCTCCCTCCATTTGTTGTTGAGCTTTCAAGTCTTCCTCTTATGATGAAAAGCATCTCGGCGACTGGATCTCCTTCTCTGACAATGTAAGTGCCTTGAGTACTCAATGATGAAACCAATCTCTCACATATTGCATCAAGTAATTGACCATCCATTTGTGAGAAAAAAGGGACCTGCAAGACATTGCCAAAGCGATTAGTATAGTTGAAGTAATAGTTTTTATTCCTGTAGTTAGCAGCAGGATTTGCAATCTTGAAAATAAAAACATGCAAATCACGCCATGTGAATTATTAAAGAAAAGGTTGATGCAAAGAATATGATGGTTTGTTGTTAGGTGGAACCCACACGTCGAACAAGGTCTAAGCAAAGGTGGCGCTGGATGTCTCTACGCAAATCTATAGGAAGGCCTCCCAAGATAGCTTCTTCATCAACTCCTCGAGTTGCGAGCCACTTGTATTGAACAAATCTTCGAACACGTTCTCTTAGATTTTGTGGGAGTTGACGGTGTTTCATCCATTCTTCGGTATCACGTCGCTTGAGCCTCCATTCCTCAAGCCTCACAGTGATAGATTGCAGATATGTCTGCATTGATACTTGTCATCAGCCATTGAAATACATTTGAATGACATGTTATGTAGCAAGTTCTTGTTTGGTTCTTCTAAAATGTGACAAACTGATAGACTGAGAATTTCAAGAATTGTGCTTAAGAAGACATAAATTGATCAAGGTTAGTATAATATTGGAAATTCCTATGTACCTGCATGTTCCCAATTAAGTGGGCAAACAAAACTAGACCCAGTATACATACGAGTATTGAAAATGTAGTTTCCCCAATGAACGTGCTTGTACTCAAAGTCTGGCCATAGGAACTGCAAAATTCAGATGTTAGCAAACAAGAAGTCAACGAAGGATGTGGATGAGATTAAGTTATGATATTCAAATTAATGAACTTTAAAATTTTCATCTTTTTCGCTGATATCAGGAAGATTTGAACTTCAGATACTATCCTCACCCCACCCTGTTCGTTACCACTCGAGCTAATCTAAAATAGAGCTCCATAAATAAATAAAAACATATTATATTAGCATTCAAAGCACAGAAATAACACAGCTAGATTCAAACCTCAAGTTTTGCAAGCCCCACCATAGACAGTAGAGATATTTCTCTACAAATTGTGAGGAAACAACGTTGTTTTCAACTGCAGGTCCGAAAATGCCATACTTGAAACTTATGTCATTATTTGGATTGCAGTTATCAAACACAGAAGTCATTTGCACCCACTTCACGCGATCACCATTCTTTAAACTGCTGCAATCCAAGTATTGAAGAACACATATCATGGGGGAAGTTTCATTATTGCATTGTGATTTCCAACATGTAGCATTCCTTTCAATTGACAACAAGTACCATGATGCCCCCAACACCTACAACAGTAGTTGTAAAGTTGTGTGGTGTGAATAATAATAACTTTGGAATCATAAAAATCACTGGGTTAAGTTAACTAATATACATGGCTAGCCAACATGTAGAGTAAAAGATTATAAGCAGCTCCAGCCCAAGCGGTCTTTGTGACTACACCGGTCGCTTTGATAATCTGAGAACTTAAGGGGAAAATTAAATATAATCTGGGAACATATTGAAGCAGAACAATCAGTACAAGAGCATTGTTGGTGTGATCAGCATGAGAGCTTCTGATTGCAGGCATAATAAACCAAATCATGACCTGCCATTGAACAAACACCAACAACATTATTTAACATCAGTTCTGTCATTCCCGCAAGTTGCTCAGAGAAAAAATGCAAATACAAATAACAGAAGCCAGCAAAGAGGTTAGAGTGTCAATAAGAAAGCAAATCCAGAGATTCTAATAAATCACCAAACGATCTATATAAACACAGTGGATGTTAAGTTCTGATACCTGAGGGAGAGGTAGTGTAGCTACAAGATCTATGAAGAATTTTGACCTTAAATACCGAGTTGCAATCGACCTTGGATCCATGACTAACTCACCCCTTCCAAAAACCCTTGAACTTGGTGCCACATAGGCTGTTCTGAACTTTATCAGCATGTTCAGCAGATAGAAAATATCAGCCAATGTTCTGAAACATGTCACTACAATTCCAATATTCAAATCAGTAGCCATACACGCTGACTTTTCATCATTTGCCACCGAGGGCAGGTAGAAAAACAGTGGGTCAACAAAAAGAGCTACAATGCAAGAACAGAGGAAAACCCTGTTCCACTGCAAATATATGTCACTTCCAGGATCAAGGATTCTCTTCTTCCATGGTTCATGGTTTTCTGGGAATACCTTGAACTTTCCAAGAGAAGGAATTTTTAGGTTAATTTTGTTCTTATCAACGTTCAAAAGTTTGCCTTCAGAGATTTCTGCTGCTTGTGCCTTGTATTCAGACAATGGCTTTTCTACAGAAAGCTCTAGTTTCTGTTTACCATCATCATAAAACCTGCAAATTCTGCAACCGGCTAAGAAAAACGATGCAATCTTATAACGGGAATGGGGAAACGAAACAGAGAACGTGACAGAGAATTTACCGAACTAGCTTGTCATTTCTTAGCTCCATTATGGACGAGCTCAAGTGACGAGAAATCAATTCTCACAAGAACATTATAGCAGCATAATGATAGTTCGTGAGAAGGCCATTTTCAAATGTTCCTGTTTCTTAAGTTTCTTCTGAACTATACTTCTCAGCTCAAAAAAAGTTCCAGACTTTAGAAAGGAGCGAAATCGAAAAGATTTTTGTCGATTCACGAAGATTGATGTTATGCTCAGAAATGAGCATTGGGACCATATGGTCTTGACTTTCATGCGGCAACAAAGAAATTGACAAAACGGCCTCCCACTAACACAGCGCAGACAGTAAGCCATATTCATATTATAATGCGTATGGGAAATGTAACAGTTAGTGAGGAACGTGAGAGCCTTTACATGCTATCTATATATATATATATAATAAATTGTTGGACTTTATAATATTTTGCGGCCTTTGGATTGAAGACAAAAATAGTATCGGCAAGTCATGGATTTTCCTTTCGTTATTTTTAGCCAGAAAAAAGTGATTACATAACATTATTGATTCAGAATCTATATTATAGTATGTTTGGTCTAATCTAGTTTTATTATCTTATGTGAAGGACTAGGATACTCCCCACACGTACGCGCGCCAAGTCAAAAGTATCATTCCCAAAGCTACAAATGGAGGGCAAGAATCTTGCATTTAGAAGCATCTTCCCCTTAAAAAAAATATTCCCATTAAAATGCAAATTTTTCTGTCATTAATATTTGAATAACATGATTTTCACTTCTTCACCTAAAACGATAAAACTAGGGAATTATCGTAAATGAATTCAATGTACTTGACAAATAAAATTAATTGATTGATTTTTATTATTGGTTTAGTAGCTTGATATATACAACTTATAATCATATTTGTCCTTTCCTAGTATTTGTTTGTTTTAATGTTTTAGAATTGTTTTTTAAAGTATTTAAGATAAATATATAAGACAAGTTTTATTTCAACGTACAAAAAAATTTATGGGATCTCAAACAAGCACTAAAAAATTAAAATAACATGTAGGGGTGACAAAAGTGAGACTGTATAATGTAACTTTGGTAGTTAGAAGTAAGTTTCAGATGCTGTGATCCAAAATTTGTAAACAAATGAATGAAAAAATTTGAGAGAGAGAGAGAGAGAGAGAGAGAGGATGCAGACTGATTCCTGAATAAATATTTGATGCCATCATATCTACAATAAATAAATAAGATGACAACTTAGCGTCCATATCAATCAACGCCTGTAAAATAACTATTTGTAGACGTGCCAACAACTGTAAAATCAATAGGTTTTAATTTTTAAAGACCTTATGTAATTATTGTGGGCCCTAAATTAAAAGAGAGAGAATGACATTCAAATCCAATGACTAAGCAAATTTGAAAAAAAGTCCCATTATAATTTTTCTTATAAAAAATCTCTGGCGACTTTATTAATATTAAATCTAATTGTCAAATTCCCTTTTTTATTCACATTTATTAAAAATAGACAGATTAGATTGTCTAAATAGGTGAACTGCATACACATAGACTTATCAATGAATAGGGAAATAAAATAATTTAACAATTAAACTTAATATACTAAAGTCCTTAAAACCCTCTTATAGAAATTCCTGAGACTTTTTTACAAATTTCTTTAACATCAGTTGCTACACGCACGGCGCACGTCCTCAAGTGTGCTAATACAGCCAGCCCCATTTTTTTCTCCTCCCTCAATTTCACTTCTATTTACTTTTGCGAACACGTGGATTAAAAAATAGATAACGTATCACATTAATGAGATATATATATATATATATATATATATATATAAACACACATGTATAACTGCTTTAGATTTTTGCTAAACATCAATGTGGTTCAAGCCTATATAAACTTGTTAATGGTCTATTCTACTGGCAAAAGCTACTATAAACATTACTCCCTTCCTCACCTAAGATTCTAAAATCCTGAGAAATGTAATAATTATGTAAGAAATTCAATGTTTCCTTAAAAAAGAAATGGCCCTCTTCAGCTGTAAATAATGAGAAAATGGAGAAATACAATATATATAATATGATAATTAATTGAAGTTAAAATAAGAAAGAATGCATTTTTTCTCAAAAGAAACCGGGCAAACAAGGGACAATTTTGCATCTTAAAAAATGAGTAATTTCGTCCCACCGGTCATTCCTTAACAAATTTGTTGTACTTACAATTCACATCATCTTTATTACTTTTGTTAGTGCAAATTTATCTCATAAGTGTAAACGCCTCTTGACCCATTATTATTGAGACAGACTCAAAAGATATTATATTTAGGACAGCAATTTAATGAAAAAAAGGTTTTTATATGTACAAACGGAGGAAGTATTATTCAATGTGCGGTAACACCTTTTGTTTCATCAACACTTTTATGCATAACCAATTTCAATAGAGCGATGCCAAGTCACACGCATCATAATAATTTCATACTTGGAGCTACAGCCAGAAGCCAATTCACATATACATAGCAAACCCTTCCATCAATATTTCATATATTTAGCTGAATGTGCTGATAATGGGACATTTTAAAAAGAATGCTTCGCCATCACCCTTATGATATTTTTGCTAATATGAGGATGTGGATGTCCAAAAATTAAAATGTGATAATATCTCATATCCCAAAGGAACCAAATATACTTATTAATCATTTAGTCAAGTTATCCCATAATATAGTAGAGAATTTATTTTTCTTGATCAACTGCCAACTTCCTTTCAAGAGGGGGCGGTTAGTGATGTAGGTGATTAACAGTAAGTCTCATGTTTACTTTCTCAAGTGATTTGTAATACTGCTTTAAGCAGTAGATTATCCAGTTTTACTATTAAAAAAAAAAAAGATGCTTCAACATAACAGGAAACATACGGCATTCAATGAATGAAATAAATACAAAATACATTTACATGGAAGTTAGACTACTCCCTGTACTCAATGAAAGGACGGGTGCAAAATTTAATTTAAAAAAAAAATAAGGGCATCCCATTCCGTATACCAGAAAAACGGTTTAACTAGAAGCAATACGTCCGTGTAAGAGAAGAGTTGGGGGGGTATGCCGATGTTTCACATGTAGGCTGCACACGAGGAAAGCAAAGCGACCAACAACGTTTACAGCCATCATCACCCATAGGATCGGATGTGCATCTAATGCAGGTGTTCATGCAGATAAAAGCTTACATTATTCTGCCCTCCGCATGACTTGCTTTCGCTCAGTTATGACAACTAATGCAGAATCAAGCAGATAATCAGAGTTTGCACACGTATTTCCGACTTGTTAATACCACTCTTAACTTCTACCTTACATGGCTCAATCAATCCTCATCACTCAACGGCGTACAGCTCAAATAACCCACCACCAAATAAGTTCTTTTCATATTTGGTCAAAAAGAGTGAAGTTATTTGCCTAAACGATTGATAAAATAAACTTCTAAAAAGAGAAGGGTTCAAAATCAAGCTCAATACAATTACGGCCACATCAAGCAGGAAGAACCCAGGGAAGCTGCCAACCACATGATTTTCAAGCTACTCAATCAGGGGAAGCTTTTCAGAGCTAATGACATGAACAAAAATCAGGTTTCTGTAACATCAAAATACAATACTACGGGAGCAATGTTAGGATCAACAAATTGTAGGATAGGTACATCAGTTAAGCCTCCTGCAAACTAAGGATCAACTTAAGATAAAAATGACACTAGTTGCAAACAAACTAATCCAACTACAAATGGTTTGGGAAGAAGACTTGGTGAACCCCCCAAAACTGAAAAGGCTGGAGTTATTTCTATTCTATGAATGCATCAAAAAATTAATTTTTTGTTACGCCCATCTCTCAGCCCCCCCCCCCAAAAAAAACAAAAAAAAAATTCCAATCTTCATAATCTAGATTTCAATGTCACATGTCAAGGAAAAGAACCCACAAACCCAACTTCTGTAGAACAGATTGAATACCTGCCACTGCCAGAAGCATTTGATGCAGGCCGTCAAACCCCTTTTAAGTTAATAAAAAGAAATGCCAATAGAGTTTGAGGTGCGCAAATCACAAGTGAGGAGACTCAAACAGAAGCAAGTAGCCGGATGGGACCCAAAACTATTCAAAATTGAAGATCCCAGAGAAGGGCAGCCAGGAACGATATCCCAGGGAATGCAGAAGCACAAAACCAATGAAGCAGTACCAGAAGACACCTCAAAACAAAACAACAAAAGCATAAATTATTTTAGCAAGATCTCAAACTCTTAACAATGTGATAGCAACTACCAGAAAAATACTCTATTACCTGTAATGGAACTACATGCGTCCTGCATAGACTAAAGAACACAAGCTGAGAAATCAAGAAAGTAACTAGTCCAATCCCAGAGTAGGATGTTCAGGGCAATGCCCATCTAAACAGACTTGAACTGCAGTGCAAGCACACTAGTTTAACAAAATTTCAACATCCACTTGAAAAACACAGTTTGCCGACACTTTAAAATCAACTTCTGCTTCGGCGTCGATCCCTTGCACCATTTCTGCATATTATTAAGCACCATATTACCAGTATGAATATAATATGACGACCTTGATTACAGCACTGACCACTTGTCAGCATACACAAAAAAGAAAAAAAATACAGGGGAGAGGATTCCACAATATGAATGCTCGTAACCACTTCAATAGAACAAAGAAAACAACCCACATAATCATGAGCTTATTTGTTGTCAACAGATCTTAGACTTGGGAAAGCAGAAAAGTTGATAACATCAAGCGTGGATAGGGAATGCATAAGATCAAACGTTTGAAATTTGTCAGTAAGAATAAAAAACAATTAAAAACAAGCATTAATCATGACAAATAATAAGCTATTATAATGTTCAATAACCACAAATCAGTGGGATGTACAGGGTTAACAGTCGCCAAATTAGTAACTGGCAGTAGAAATATCCATGCTTATCCATAAAATCGGTACCCAATTTGAACTTGGAAATTAAGTCCAAAGAAATAGAACTTACCCATTAGCATATGGCAGCTCCTCACGTCCACGATAAGGAGGTGACCTGCTATAGCTGCGTCCACGAGGTGATACACTGCGGCGCCTAGGAGACCTAGCACGAGGACTGTAACTCCTGCTTCATATAAATAAATAACGTCAAACAAAACAACACAGAAATAAGATAACTGCGCATTTGGGGGGAAATGACAGTAACTATGAAACCATCTTCCAACTTGAGATGACTAACCAGTATCTTAAGTCATATAGAATCGCAAAAACTAAAAACTATCAAGATTGAACTTACAGAATTAACTACATCAAGATTTTTATAATTTCCCAATGTTAATCACAATATTGAGTCACGTTCACATTAACTTCACAAATATTAAGGAAACTAAAGTTGAACGACGAGAAACATACAAGAGGCCTATAAGAACATGGCAAGATTCCATTATCAAATAAAAAAGAACACCACCTTGTGCTAGTCTGCACAAATGCACACATTAAAGACTGAGTTAGCAATCTAACCTTCGCCCATAACTTGGACTCCTGCGAAATCTTGGTGGGCTGCGGCTGCGGCTGCGACGTCTTCCTGAACCACCTCGCATGCGGCATTCACGAGCAAAATGACCAGGCTCACCACACTCATAACACTTCAGATCAGAACCACCAGAACGACCACGACCACCTCCACGCCCACCACCTCCACCTCTAGAATTGTGGGAAAGCTCTACCCTCCAACCATTCTTACCTACTCAATCAAACAAAGGCTAAATTAGAAGAAATAATAAACACAGAAATCCAAACATAGAGCCATCTACTCAAGAGAAAGAAAACAAACAGCCACAACTAGTTTGATTATAAGTCAATTCCAGCAAAAAATTATGGTAAGATGGTAACTTCCTAGCACACAGATTAAGAGTAGCAAGCAGGTGGCATAGGCTAATTGTACAGAGAGATCACTCACACGGCCTATGGGTATATCAGTCTATTAGAGCTCAAATTGCCCATAGATATATATACATTTAGTACAGGCAGCACTCACATGTCCCATAGATTAATCGCAGTAGTATACATCTCATAAAACAAAGGCATTATGTAACAGATGTGTAGCTTTGCCATAACTCTCCAAACCAGTGCAAATCCTCAGTTCAAATTCTTAATTCCCTTCACATACAGTCAATCTCTCTACAAATCAGCAGTCTTTGATGAAGACTGGCGGAAAAACCATTACTGCAGGCCTGCTTGCAGAAGAGAATTGCAAGGAAGTAGAAGAAAGAGAGCATCTGCTAGCACGTAGTCCTATAGCTTCCTCAAATGAGAAATAAGACTTAAATAGGAAGTCGAGGGAAACCCTTCAACATATCAACCAGAAAAGGGGGCAAAACAATAATAAATTAGCAAGTAAAATGAACAAAATATTGAGAGAAAATTGCAAAACAGATTTTGAAAGCATCGCAGCTTTTTTAAAATGCTCTTAAACATACCATCCAACTCCCGAATAGCATCCTGTGCATCTCTGCGGTCATCAAAGTCAATAAAAGCATAACCAGGAGGCCTCCTTGCAACCCACACACTGCACAAATAAAATTCAGGAGGCAAGTTAATTAACTAAACATAAATAAACATAAATTCTGGAAACAATTCATTGTCACGATAGATTCATGATTCAGAACTTCAAACGTAGACAGAATCCTGTTAATAAAGCACTTAGAAAACATTCTTATTCATTCTGAAAAGAACAGTTTATAAACTCCGGTGCTATAAAGTTCACATCTTCGATGATACTACCATTATAAGCAAAACTTCGTCAGCACAGACAGTGACACGGTAAAGTTTACCTACTTTTCTCAAAATTACGAAAAAAGAATTGCAATATTACGAATTGACGGTGAAGCTACCTTCGTATGACTCCAAATACACGGAATTCATCTTCAAGTTCTCTCTCAGTAACTCTTGAATCCAAGTTACCAACATAAACACGAGACATGGCTTGGGCCTATCAGAAGAACCTGATGTACAGACAACACGAATTAAACAAACTGTCAGAAATCGTGCCAATTTTGCAACAAAAGTCACGCACTTCTCTTCCACTTGAAGGTGAAAATGAATATGTTCAAGGAAAAAACGACGCCAGGATTTAGTTTCAGGTCAAGAAAAAATAGACCCTTGGCGTGAATCGATAAAATAAAAGAATCATGTAAAACAAAGACATGAGCTTCTATGGCTTCTTGGAAGCACGCAAGCCAGTAAGCTTAAATAGTAGAGAATCGAGATCTAAACCTGAAGCGGTGTTATGAAGAAGAAGAGCCAACCAAAAACCCTAGCCTCGGCCGCCTCCCGCTCCTGATTGCCCTAGGTTTGACACCGAAGTCAATTTACCGAGGCAAGAGATAAATATCACAAAATCTCGCTGTGCCCCGCTATATATAGCATCTTCTACTTTTTTTTCTTTTTTTTTTTCGCCGGAATTATATTTTTTCTACTTAAAAGACTTCTTCATTTTATTTTATTTTGCACTATCTGTTAAAAAGACTTCAGAGTCTACTCCCTGAATATTCCCTCGCACCAAGATCATAAATTCGGAACAGCCCAAAGCATACATTTTATCAAGTCATTTATAGTTTAATCATTAAAACACAACAACTTAAGACTATATTAATTCTAGTTCGCTGCTAATCTAATTTACATTATATGTTTTTTTAAAAAATGAATTCTTTAATTAATATTTGACAAATAATTAAAAAATAAATATTGTGAAATTGTTTAATTTTATTAATATACTAGCTAATATTAAATAAACGTTAAATCAATTCATAAATTATTGTATTTTAATTTGTTAGATTATAAATAACATGTTAAACTGTGTTCACTTAAAAATTTCTCACAATCTAAAATTATTTACTTTTTTCATGAGCATTTAATAAGGTTGAATTTGGCGTTATCGTTGTTACCCTTATTCTGCTTATTTGAAAGGTAGGGTGCTTACAATAATATTGATTTTTTTTGGATATATAATTATGCTTCACAATAAGATTATAGATTAAGAGAGTGCTCCAGAATGTGAGATTCGTGGAAAGGATGATTAGGACCAAAGGGAGTATGTTAGTTTCATTAATTCATACTATCCCATTAAGATAAAGGAATTTGCGTTTGCGTTTGTGTTTGTGTCCCGACCAACGGAATTTATGAGAAAATGGTCCTGTGAAATGGCATAATTGCAATAAAGTCCCGTAAGACCTTTTTATAATTAATTCCTTGATTAAAGTAAAGAAGATTTTATTTCTCTCCCTTTGACTGACGCGACTGACGCATCAGTCTCTCTCTCTCTGAAGTTAACACAGAGTTGTCAATATAAGAACATTGAATTGTCAATGGAGCACATTAAGTTATCAATGGAAATATACGTTATACCATTGACAATTCAATATATGCTATTGATAACTCAATGTGTTTCTATTGACAATGTGCTACCATTGACAATTATAATTCATTGTCTTTAACAACTTAATGTGCACTATTGACAATTCAGTATGTTTCCATTGACAACTTTATACTAAGATATGGGAGAAGCCTCGAAGGTGGGGAGGAAAGGAGGAGAATAGAAAGATGTGAAGTAGAGGAGAAGACAGACTTCTTAATTCATAAATAAAATTTAAAATGCATGAAGGGAGATGCTCTGAAGTAAATCGAGAGGCATATGGACTAGAAGGCAGAGGCGGTTGAACCTACCAAATATGCCGTTCTAATACATAGAATCTGTCAACGTCAATTTACCAAATGAAGGAAAAGGATAATGATGAACACGAATTATAAAACACGATTTTATTCAAAACGTAAAGAACTTACAAGCAAGAGGCACAAAGATGAGAGGGAAGGACTGCGTTTGGAACAAGCAAAAGAGGAAGTAGAGGATCTCTCTTTGGAATCTCTTTCTAAGTGCTCCAAACTTAAATTGAACCTAAAACTCAACTTGTCTTGAAGTAAGGCTCGAGTTCGTTTAAATAGACAGACAAATCCCAATGTTTTGACTGTAGACTTATTAGTGACTTGCACTGTTTTAACAATTCCAATTTACAATTATTCATGCAGTATTGCCGACACTATAGTGTTTTGTGTATCACATGAGGCTACAGTACTTTGCACAACGAAAATAAATATAGCTAAGGTTTGAGTAGTATTAGTCTTCGTCCAAGTTTATGAGAAATTCTTCTTCTTCGTCGACTTCACTCTATTTATTTGAAGTGGATGAAGAAGTTTGTTAAAAGGATTGGTTCTATTGTTTGAGGACCTACAACATAGAACTAAGTTGATTCATCAAATTGGTCTTATCTGTTGTTGATGCCAAGATAGACTGAATCCTTGACTTCTGATTCAGAAACTTGCTTTGTTCTGTCACGCAAAGGTGTTGGGGATTCTCTTTGAACCATTATTGCACTGCCTTGGAATCAATCCTGCGTATATCCAACTTAGCCCACCATCTAACTTAGGGGACTCTTTATAATGTTAGCAGGAGATGTGTTCCATCTTCTGGTGAGAAGTTATATTTCCAACATAAAATCCAGATGGCAAACAAGTCTGAAAAGTAGGGAAGTTCAATTGGAAAATGATTTTCACCAATGTTGAGTTTTTGTTTAAATAGCTCTAAGGCTTATGTGGCCTTTAGGGGAAGGATTTTTGGTACTGGACCGAAAAATCCTCACCAATTGGCAAACTAATGAAGAAATTTGTACTTGGTCTTGATTTTAAAGTAAATAAATCAAGTATGTTTCAAAACATCATTTTGAAACCAGAAAACTTTAGACCATGTATCAACATAATCCTAATAGTTAGATCCTTTTGGTTCATAATTTTCACCAAAAAATATTGGCTTGTATAAATTAGATCTCCATTAGGAAGGGGTAAGGATTTTCAGAATTTGCGGAGAAGAATAAGTTTTTTGGTTCATGATTACATTAGATGGTTTGTGGGTAACTTCAATGGACTCAGAGTGAACCAATATAAATTCATAATATTCTCTTTTCTTTCTCAGATTGTAGGCCGAAAATGGGAATTGTTAGGGAAAACATTTACGACTACTTGGTTTGGATTTAGGTGAAAGGATTATGGTTCAATTTGGACAAGATGCCTAATTTGACAAATTTTGTGAAAATAAGGTGTCTGCATGTCCAAATTGGTTTGGGTTGGTTGGATAGTGAGTGCCTTGAATGAAGAGGCTGCGTTCACTATTTGGTTTGAAGAAGTAAACCTCTTTTGAACCTGGGTTGATAAAGGAACTTGGTTCAATAGGTCATATTCTTGTTTAATAATTGTTTTAGATGGAATAAGAGCAAGGGCTTTTGTTTGGCATTTTACTAACACTTGTTGCCAAGTATGTTCGGGAGCTTTTTCTGGGCAAAACTCTGTGCGTATGACTGCACTGTTTGTTTTGAAGAAGTTTTAATTTGAGGTTTCAGGATAAATGATCCAGATAGGGTAGATGACTCCATTTGGGTTTGCTTTTTCTCCTGTTAGGATCCATGAGTTTGGGATCCTCATTGTTGAGAATCTACTGGATGGCCGTCTCTAATTCATTATTAGAGACAATTTGACTTTGGGAGTCCTGTAAGGCACCCTTCTATTTGTCTTGTTTATCATTTGGGTCTTTATTTTTTCTAAGAGGCATTTGGGGATGGGTGGTTGTATATACTCAGATCTACCTACCCTGTAAAAACTCCCAAGTGAGAAAGTCTGGTAAAGAATTTTTAGCACCTTTGATAAATTCAATGTCAAAATCAAATGCACTTAAAATGGCTTTAACTCCCAACTATAACATTGAGTTGTCAATGGAAACACACTCAGTTATCAATGACACACATTAAGTTGTCAAGGACAACTATGACTTTTGTGTGTGTGTGTGTGAGAGAGAGAGAGAGTTGTCAATAGCACACATTGAGTTGTCAATGGTGTAACGTGTATTTCCATTGATAACTATACCTTTATAAAGAGAGAGAGAAACTGACACGTCAGTTAGAAGGGAGAGAAAGAAAATATATTTTTATTAAGGAATTAATTTCAAAAAAATCCCACGAGACTTTATTGCAATTATGTGATTTTACAGGATCATTTTTTTATAAATTGCGCTGGTTGGGACTAAATATCAACTTTCCCTTAAGATAAATCTTACATGTATATACGGCATAAAACTGAGAAAGAAATGTAAGATTCGTGGGAAGGATGTTTTCTTTTGATACGAATGTATCGACTTATGCTGAGTAAAGTAATCAATTAAAAAAAATTAAATGGTTTACCATGCTTTTAAAATAAGAAGGTTTTTTTTATTTATTTTAGTTTGTTGAAATGAAAGACATGATCGAAAAAGTAGGATTGTGGGAGGTAAAGAAATATCATGGCAAAAAGAGAGAGAGGTAAGGGAATATGCTAAAACCAAATTTATGTGTGTCATTTTAAATTGTCGAAAGTGCGTGTGTTTGTTTCTCCAATAGATCATCCGATTCACACTTTTCACATATTCCCATGCACGATTGCGGGAGAATTTTTTTTTGCTGTGTTTGGAGCTCCGATGGATACCACAGCAACCATTGGAGAAAACGGATGAACAGTAAGAAGCATGATTTTTGCTACTTCTAGACCGATTGAAACTGTTGAATTTTTTTTTAAAAAAATTATGTCATTTGTTATCCCATTTGCTCTTAATTATAAGACTTAGTTGATTTTTTTGGAGAGATTAAGATAGCCAAAAAAGTCAACAAAATCTTATAATAAGGACCGGAGGTCGTATAAATATATCACTATATTTACATGTAATAAGACTCTTGTCCTAATTATAAGACGTAATTGATTTTTTTTAGAGATCAAAGAAGGAAAAAGAGTCAACTAGATCTTATAATTAAGACAGAATGTAGTATAAATAACACAGTATATTTATATATAATAAGACTCCATTCAGTCCTAATTATAAGACCCAGTTGGTTTTTTTTTTAAAGATTAAGGAAGCCAAAAGAATTAACTAGATCTTATAATTAAGACAAAAGTAATATAAATATCACATTATATTTACATGTAAATAAAACTCCCTTCATTCTTAATTATAAGACCCAAATGATTTTTTTG
>JBAGKO010000011.1:5780008-5791189 GCA_037177275.1 Acacia concinna
ATGGGTGGGCCGGGTGGTTGAATAATGCAGGGATTGCGTACGTAATCCTCAATATACGTACGTATGTGCGTAAGAAAAAGAGATAGATGAAGGAAAAAACCATTTATTACCTCGCATGTACCGACTGCATTCCATGCCATACCCTGCAATCATTAAGTCATGAAAATCATGTTAAATACATATATATATATATATATACACCCCTTTACTTGAGAGAGACGGAGAGAGAGGAGAGGGGAAGGGAAGAGAAGTGAGTGGACCGTGGCAGAGGAAAACGAGAGCCTTGGGAGACAGAAGCGGGAGCCATTTGCAGGTGAAGAGCCGCACTCCCCTCGAATTCCTTCTGTATCCCTAATGTAACTTGTATGTTAGGTCAAATCTAAAAATGAAGACCTCACGCAATAGTTAAGACTATAAAACTCTTATGGTGTGTTTAGTATGAGGGATTTGGAGGAAGGGGAGGGGAGGGGAGGGAAAATTTTTATAAGTTGAATTTTAAGAAATTAAAGAAATGGGGTTAAAAGTTTTAAATTAATTTTTCATATTTTTTTATATTACTTTTTCTCTTTATTAAAATTTTATAACTCAATTTTTTTTAAATTCAACTCCTAAACTTTTCATTTTCCCTCCCCTCCCCTCCCCTTCCCTCATACCAAACAGCCCCTAAGGAGTTTTTCAACTTACCCACCGAGCTGTAATCACTCAGCAGTAAATTGCCGACTGATTTTTCACCGACTGATTTTTCAATCAAGAGAAAAACCTTCCAAATATGGTTTAATTAACTTTTCTTGATTTGATTGCACTTCATTCAATAATAATTACATATCATATCTCTTCCTAATTCATTCAGACTTTTATCTGAGCAATCAGTCCGGCCTATCAAGAGCGCACTTAAGCCCAAAATGGAATAACTTTTGTATAACAAGTCGCAGTTTACTTTGAAATCAATATAAAATAATACAGTAAATCTCAATACTATTTGTGCTTATAAGCATACATATCATTAGTTCGCAAGTTACAACAGCACACAAAAAACCCAGAGAATTTTCTTTTATATATCCGAGCTGAAGCTTCTTCTATCCGCATAACAACAACCTCTCGAATATTATTGTGTTCTAATCGTTTCACATCGTCAAGCATGCCGGTATGAGCTTTTTACTACTCTCTTATATATAGTGATTTATGGTTACACACAAACACATACGTATTTTATTTGGTTTTTGTAATTTTAATTACGCAGTGTGTAACGAAGTATACATATGTATGTGTTTTGTAATTGTTTCAGAAAAAGATAACTATAAAGGTGGAAGTGCGAAACGAAAAAGACAGAAGCAAGGCGATGAAATTAGCTGTGAGACCAGGTATCACTTTTGATCCAACATTTATTTTCTTCTTCTTCTTCTTTTCATTATTTTGACTTTGTTTAACACGTTTCTGCTTTAATTTGAAAGCCTTCATCAAAAGGGATTTTACAAAGTTCCTAACATATATAATGTAGTAATGATGAAATTGATTGATTCTAATATAATACTACTTATTGGGCACAGAGAGTTTTGAGCCTAGGGGATAATTGGCTTGTTTGTTATAGCTTATTTAGGAAAAATAAGATCTTATGCACAAAGTATAAGAAAGATTCCTTTCACATACTTATTTCATACTCTGTAAATAAAATCTTATTACCTCCAAATAAGTTATTACAAACGAGCACAATATATAAAGGGATCTAGAAAATTGGTTAAAGGTGCTCTGTTTGGGCCCCACCACCACAGGGATGATTGTAATTTTAGAGAGATGCAAGAGTGAAATCCTATGCAGCCACTTTTGTAACTAGATAACCAGCACTAAGAAATTGCAGCATGATATCTGACAAGCATGACATGGCATAGTTTTGAAATTGTTAAGTTTTTTTTTTTGGAAAAATCATAATTGCAAAGTCTTAGATTATTTTTAATATATTTGAATATTAATAAAAAAAATTTATGTTTATGGGTCAATTTCAACTTATCAAGTTTTCTTTCACTCACATTTGACATCCCAACAACTGTGTTTTAGGGGTGAACTCGATTTCGTTAGAAGGAGAAGGAAAGGACCAACTAGTGGTAATGGGTAAAGGAGTGGACTCGGTGGAGTTGGTGAACATACTGAGAAAAAAGTGAGGGCATGCCACAATTGTGAGTGTGCAAGATGTGGAAGCAAAAGAAGAGAAGAAGGAAGAAAAAAAGGAAGAAGTGAAGCCAATTGAATATTTTGGATGTTATAGTGCCTATCCTCCACCTCCTTATTATCAATGAGTCGTTTATGATCCTTACCTTACCAACGGCTTTTGTTGGTATTGATTAACAGATTCAAAAGGGGGAAAAATCAAATATCCGCGTGAAGAATCTCAAGCTAAAGTATAATTACAGTTATATGTGTGTGCCTATCTTATATGGGTTTAAGGCCAATTAAGTTTTGAAAGTATTCACTAGGGGCCAATTTTGCCTTAAAAGTTTTTCAATAAGTAATTTTGGCCCTGATTGTTATCTTAGTTAAGTTTGACTATTAGTTGATAAGTATGTCGTCTACATCATTTTTGTTAAGGTGCAAATTTGCTTTGAAAGTTTTCACTCAAGAGCAAATTTGCCTTGAAAGTTTTCTAACCGTAGCAAGCCCTAACTTCTGGGCCAAAATTGTATATTAGCATTCAAACATAATGGTGAAACTTAACTGAAATAACATTTAGGGCAAAATTGTTTTCTAAAAAACTTCTAGGGCAAATTGGCCCTCAATGAGTACTTCCGAGGTAAAAATGACCTTTAACCCTTTACTTTAATATTTTTTTTCTTTGTTGGGTAAAACAGGGTGTATATTTGTGTATCATCGACCATTTAATATATGCAAATGCAGCTTGTTATAGAATAAACTAAATTAAAACTAGTTCAATCCAAATATCACCAAACATAGTTTGACCATATCATTTTGTTATGAGAAAATCCCAGTAAAAGACAATCCAAATATGCAAAAGACATTTTAGTTGTTTGAAATGGTCAAATCCCATATCATTGTGGGAGGACGAATCTGGGATTTTTTATATGTGAAAAAAGACCACAATACCCTCAATTAAAATTAAAATGGGATAGTGAAAGAAGGTAGGACCGACTGTCAATTTTTTTTTCACCATCTGTGTTGTAGTCCTCTGTCGCCGACGCCAACTGAGGAGAAGTCATTGTCGCCGTCACAAGCAGCAGCGAAAGGAGGGAAGCTCTTATCGTCGTCACTGTTGCCAACAAAAGGAGGTAGGGGCCAACTGTGATTTGATTTTCTCCATCTCTGTTGTCATTCTCGATCACGTGCACTAGTTGAGAAGAAGCCATTGTTGTCATCACCAGCGCAGGCAGAAGGAGAGAAGCCATTATCGACTTAATGATTGCTAGCGAAAGGAGGATCCCACAACTTCTTGCGCGTGACAGGGAAAAGTGGAAGGTATAAGTTCTCATTCAAATGCTTCTCTTTCGGTAACCTAAAAGCTTATTGGCTGTGTGTATAATCTAGAAAAGCTAAGTGGTTGTTTGATTGATTTTTTTGTATCTAATATGAAGATTTCAATAATTTATTAGCACCCTACAACCCCATCATATTCCAACCACCATAGATTCAGTCAAGTAATAATTTTTTGTTGTTCATGATGTTTACTTGGAGATTGAAGTGCGCTAGCATATATAGGTTGGGTTTGGGCTCCAAACTCATGTGAAGCAATATACGATGCAAATTACTTGTTCACATTTCTGTTACGTTGCTTTCCGTGATTTGTATTTATTTGTATTGTTTTTTCTTATTCGATTTGTTGAAATAGACATTACTCTGGCTCTGTTTTTGGTCATAGCTGGCAATTAGCATATTATTTTCTTTGATTTTCCTTTGGACTCACAGCCGTGCCTCTTGCTATTTCTCATAGTAACTAAAGCTGATGATACAATGAATGTTTCCTCAGCCTGACGTAAGCTTTCCCTCAAAATAAGTATTTCATTTTCATGCTCAGTACAAAGGGTTTCTAGACAATGTATCTTTGTCTGCATTTCAGATAATTCCATCACCTTAATTCCATAGCATTCTTTAGTTGTGTGTTCCTGGAGTTCAGCTTCTCTTATTGAGGAGATCCATTGTTCTGACTGCTCAAGTTCTCTAGTCTTTATTTTCAATTCAGAACAAACAGCAACATGAGTTTCCTCAGCCTCAAAATAAGTATTTCATTTCATGATGAGTACAAAGGGATTCTAGATAATGAATCTTTTCCTGCATTTCAGATAATTCCATCACCTTAATTTCATAGCCTTCTTTAGCTATGTGTTCCTGAAGTTCGGCTTCTCTAGTTTTCTGAACAAGAGTAGCTACTAATGATTCTAAACGTGAGAGAGGTTCTTTGTTCATTTTGATCTTCATCTCGTCCACTTCCAAGACACCTTCAACTTCTTCAACTATCTTACTGACAACATCTAAATCAAGACACTTCGTGTTCAGTTCCTTCAATTCTTTTTCCTTGTCCATCAAATCTGACTTAATCTCTCTGGTGACAGACTCAAGTTCCAACCTCCTGTTCAGTATCTCCCCAAGATATTTCACGATGGTCTCAAAGACATTATAATTCAGTAGATCAGGCAAGGGCTCACCTTGCAAACCTATCTTATCCTCATCTGTAGACCCACAGTGCTCATGAACAAGCTTCCTCAGGTCACTGTATATTTTATTCAAGATAACAACAGCCAATTCATTCTTCCCATGAAGCTCATTACACCTTATACTCATTTCTTCATACGTAGTGTTCACTGTTCCTTGTTCTGCATAAGCAGTTTCAAGTTTCTTCCGAAGATCTGCAATCACTTCAGTGGCTGCTTTAACAGAAACTGCAAACCGATGATTGATGTCTGCACTGCTGTAACTGCCAGTATAGGTGGTCGAAGAAAATTTTTCTCCAACTGATTCATCCAGCTTCGCAGCTATTTCGATGATCTCAGCCATAGTGGTATTCCAGCCTTGCTCAAGTAGCATTGCTCTCTCTGTCACCTCATGCTGAAATTTTTCCAGCTGACTGCAAACAACGGAAGCCATGTGATTTGTAATTTGTTGCGTCTCACATAAATCAATACGTAATTGACTAATTTTCAACTGGCTTTTTCCAAGCTCCGCACAAGATATACTGTTTTTGGCTTTGCAGGAGAAGTTTTCTTCCTTCAAAACTCTGCAGAATTCCTCAAGATCGTTATTCTTTTCTTGAATGTCACTAAGAAGTTGCATTGCAGCTTCATATTGAACTGCCAGTTCAATGTTGGATGCTTCCAAATCTGAACAATATTGTTGCAATGCATCATCCTGGTATTTCTCAATTTCTTTTACTTCAGCCTTGTACACATCCAAAGCGCTATTGAGAGAGGTATTTTCTTTGGCAAACTGTTCAAGATGTGCTTTGGCTTCTTTAAGATCAACTTCAAATCTCATCCTTTCCCCCTTTTCTGTAGATAGCTGATCTTGAACAGAAGCAATCAGAGATGAGAATATATAAGTCTCAAGAACAAGAGATTGTTTGTCCTCTTCGAGTTTCTTTTGCTGATCAGATGATAATTCCAGGCTCCTGTTTAAGCCTGAAATCTCTAATTGTAAACTTGCCACTAAATCTTTACTTTCAGCAGACTCTACAGACAGCTTGCCAATCTCGTGGCTTAGATGCTCAGCTTCTGTTATAGTCTTGTTCCTATCCTCAGTAGCAGAAAACAACCTTGCACTTAGGTCTGAATTTTCAGCTTTTAATACTTCAACTGAACTCTTTAGGTCAGCCAATTCTGTTGACAGCTTTTTACTTTCAAAAAGATGAAACTCCTTTTCCTCCTCAAGTTTATATTTCTCTCCAACCATCAAAGAAAGTGTTTCACTCATGACTTTGTTTTCTGTTTCCAAAGCTGTGGCCAAGCCTATGCAGTCAGTCAGCTCTGTGGACAGATCCAGTGAATCCCTTTGAGACAATTCTAAACTATTCTCCAACTCAACGACTCTGGCAGAAAGTGCTTCAGCCATGGCTTGGGCAGAATTGAGTTGGCTCTGCAGTTCAACACTCTTGCTGGCAACATCATGTAATCCAATCTGGCAATTAGCAAGCTCTTCTGCAAGGCAATAATTCTTGTCATTGATTTCATTATGTGAAGCTCGGAGGTGAGATAGTTCATCAATCAACAGACAATGTTGACTATCGGATTCCTGTTGAAGCTCCTGCTGCTCTGTGAGTTGCAAAGTGAGTATGTCATTCTTTAAGTTTGCTAGAATCAATTCTTCTTTGACTCTCTCAAATGATTCTAGAAAGACAAAATCTCGTAAAACTGGACTTCTGGCAACAGGATCTACATTAACAGTACTTCTAGACTTCAGCAAACAGTGATAATCTTCTTCACTAAGGCCATTTATAATTTCTGTCAGCTGAACAAAACTGGTTGAGTTAACATCAGAATTACAAGAGATAACCGGTGTTTCTGAGTTTACGTCATGAGCTCCTATTGGCGATTCATGGACGTTGTCCACAGATACAGATACAGCAGGAGTGTGCCACTGGTTAGACACCTCTTGAAGCCCCTTGTTCTCCCCACTATGAGGTAATTCTTCATGAATAGAACCTGGAAATATCCCTCCCTTCAAGTTGTTCAAAACCTTTCCGGCCATTGTATCTTCAAAGCCTTTAGTAGAAGCTGAAAAAGTATCAGACATGATTTCCTTCAAAGAAGATGCTTCAACTGCCTTGCCTATTTGATCTGCTTTATTAGATGCATCCTCAATTCCAGTCTGCCCTAGAGCAATCCCAGAAAGAGCCTGAGCATTCTCACTGACCTCAGACAAAGGAGTCTTCTCATGACCATCCATTTCAGCAGCTTGGCTTTGAAAAGAATTGTTTACCTCCAAACCATCAGCATCCTGCATTGTCCCTACCAAGCAACAAATGAGGTCATAATTCAACATAAAATACATAAAACAGTTTTCCCAGCCAAATCTAAAAGAATACTATTATCCAGAAGAGGAAAGAAAGAAGTTATGGCCTTGAATAAAATTAAGAGAGATGAGAGAAGAGCACAACCTACATCTGTTACCTGATCTTGCCTCATTAGCGTCAGGGACGTACTGAAAATTTTCTCAGGTGAAAGCAAAGACTCTTTCCTCTCCTCACCCTCTCCTTCTACTCTAGTAGCACCAAACGCTGGAGATGAAGCACGTGAGGACAACTCATCAGGTGCAGTAAACATATGATCGTCCCTTACTCCCCCTTCAAAATTAACGTCCCCCATATCCGTACCAACATCCTGAATATTTTCTCCCTCATTCTGAACTGACAACTGCGCATCAGCTTTGGCAACTCCCTGATCCTGAGGTTCTAACTCAACACTAGAAGCCAATTCTGCCTTGATATTTGCCTCATATGCAACATCCATTGATGATGAATCAGCAGATGGAGCATTAAACTCGTGAGTTGATGAATTTGCCAGAGACTGTAACCCTGATGATTCTGTGACACTCAAATTACAATCAGCGCCAGTCTCAACCTCCTCATCAGCAAGATGAGATGATGCTATTGACAAAGGTGCACCAGTTGCAGCATCGGTATCAGACTCATGCTGCTCAGGTTTGCCAGATTTTTTGGAATTCTTTCCAGTACTGCTGCCGCCTTTACTATCCTTCTTTTGACGAAATTGCTGAAGCTGACAATAAAAACAAATGATAATTAAAATAACAAACCGCCAGCGTTCACCTCCACTCCTTATACCTATAGCTTAGGGATCTAATTTAAATAGGAAGAGAGAACTAATACCAACTAAATAATTTCAGATCCACTTTTCTTAGGGTGGGGGATAAACATTCCAGTTTCCAGGCAAAAATAATGATACTAATAATATTAATTAAAACAATGAAATTTAATGAACATTTTCTTGGGCTTAGTTATTTCCAAATTTCTAAGCAACAACAGTCTACCCCCGTTTATATTCAGTGACATAATGAACTCAATTGTTGCGCTTCCATCATGAAACCAAAACTCCGTTATCAGTCAGCGTATTGCAATGGACGAGAAGCAGTTCATTGATGCCATGTTAAAATATAATTTAAAATTAGAATCAAACGATATGGTATATATAGAGATACCCTTTTTCTCCCGGCTGCAAGCAGATCGGTGCGACTCTTGTTTTTGTCCATCCGATCCACTCGGTTCTCGCTTCCAACTGTGAACGCGACAGTCACCACAAGCAAAATCCAGCCGCCATTTAATTCCTCTTATTCTGCACCCAAAAGGGAATCAAATAAGATGACCGTAAAACTATCAACGGGGTAATCAGAATTCAAAACAGCCACGCGTTCCCTTCATAAATCATGGAAAACTAGGTCTTCCAACCAAGATAAAACAATGCAAAGTCCTTTGTAACAGAAGATTTGTGCGAGTGCAGAAGGCCCTAAGTTTTGTGATTTCAATTTAATTTATATTGCCAAATATCACCAGCAACTAAACGAAGCATAGCCAACAATTTTGAAATATAAGAATAGACACGGAGCCAGAAAACCTGCAAATCAAGAAATGAGCTTCGAAATTGTTGAATTAACTAGACAATCAAGAAATCAGTATTCAAAAGTGGATTCTGGAACGAAAACAATCAGCACCTTGATTAGGGATTGGCAGCGACATCGCCCTTGCAAATTTGTTGGTGGGCGTGATAGGAGCTTTCGATGCAGTGTGACTGCAGATTCAAATAAATGTGTTTCTGGCGTTTGATTCTGAGCGTGCTAGAGATCTGACCCGGCTGCAGGTGAAATTGTGCTTTCTATGGTCGGTTACCCGTTTGGATAGAATTCCTTATGCAATTTATGAAAAGTGAATTCAAAATAAAAAAATTTATCAGGAATGTGGCTTTTGTTTAATCTGAGGGATGATTAATGAGAAGTGATTTATTGAGATAAAAGAAGTAGGGTTTTTTATTAAAATAATATAAATAATAAAAATATACACTAAAATGCTATACTATTAGAAATATATATCCGGATGCTTCATACAAACTCGACAATCGGAAATATGAGTTGGTGAAGCTGTTGGAGGGCGAGTTCTTTGGGCTCTGATACCAAGTTGGGGGAGTTGTCCCCGAAGGTGGAGAAGGTGAAGGGAGAAGAGTAGAGAATGTGAAGTAGAGGAGAAGACGGACTTCTTAAATCATAAATGAGAAGATTTAAAATTTATGGGATAAATTTTCACCTTAGAAAAAATATAATGGATAACATGTGGACTATCAGCTCAATATATTTGGTCAAACTAACGGTCAACTAATGATAGGGACAAATTTGCTCACTTTTGAAACTTCTAGGGCAAATACACTCCTACGTAAAAACACTTCTACGTAGATACACTCCTATCCACTTTACATTATTATCAACAAGTATTTTATACATAATGAACAAGTGAAAAGGGCCCATGAACAAGTTTAATATTTTTATCAACAAAATAAATAATAATAATAGTAATCTTCATTATATACCAAGGAACAAAAAATTGGATTGGATAATGAACCTATTGAGACATGGGTTCAGGATTTAAGGGTTCAACCGAGTCTGACCGGGGTTGAACCGACCATATTAAAGTATTACAATATAATTGATAATAATAAAATAACACTATATATATACATACAAATTAAAAAAATACATGATAACAAAATAAATTTTAAATGATAATAATAAAATAAGTGGCAATATATTAATATCTTTTTTAAATTTTATAAATAAAATGAAAATATTTTAAAAAATTGTTTAAAATATATTAGTATAGTTTATAATGCCTATAATCATACTACAGTTATCTAACCTATTTTTTAGATAGTAGAATGCTTGAATTGAGAGGTTGTTGAACAATTGTATCATATTATATTTATTATATAATAAAATTTGATTAAGCTAGATTAGATTAGTTGACATCATAACAAATTAATACGTCAAAATATTATATTTGACTAAAAATTAATATAGATAATCCTACTTGTGTATAATATTTTTAACTAGAAATATTTATATTTAACTAAGCCCGTTTGGATGGCTGACTTATCCTACTTTTTGAACTTCACTTATAAATGTGAAGTCACTTTTGTCATTTCAGCTGTTTGGATGTTTGACGCATTTTAATGCTAAAGCCTGCAAAAGTAGCATCAAATTGTGAAGCTCTCAATCCTAGCTTATTCTGGCTTTAGCTTATTACCATTGACTACTTGGCTTATCTTCTCTCTCCTCACCCACGACACCATAGGCCACGACACACTCCTCTGCTCTTTGTCGCGAAAAGTCTCCCCTCGATTCTCTCTTTCTCCACCGAAAAGCACCATTATCCACGGCGGGTCACTGATTCTTCACGGCGATTGACGACGGTGGCCGTTGTTCTTCACTGCTGCAGGAGGGTAGCTGTCGTTCTTCACTCATTCTTCACGGTGATTGAGGACGATGGCCATTGTTCATGGTGGCTCACTTGGTTTGACCCTTCCATCCAAAAAGCTCACTGTGCCGTGCTTCACTGTTGGTCTCAACGGCGGCACCAGCGGTTTCCTTCTTGTTGACAACCTCAGTGGTCTTGTGTCAGCTTCTTCTTGTGTCGGTGAACGTTGGTCGCCGCCGTGTGTGGCTTTGCTGCCGTGGAAAGGTAAGGGTTTGACCTTCATGAGTTTAGATCCAGTTGTCGTCTTGGTGATCTGTGTTTCTCCGGCAATTTCAGGTGTGTGTCTTCCTTGAGCTGTCTGATCTGGTTTTGTTTTGCCAAGAGGGATTTTTTTTGAGTTTGGGTGAATTGAATAAGGATTTTTTGTTATTTTTTTTGGCTGAAACTAAGATCTAATCCTAACATGGGAATTATCTAATCCACAACTGTTCTGTTCTCTAGACCGTGTCAATTGCTAGTGATGGAAATTTTGAGAAACTTGCTGAGAGCTCGTGTGGTGATAGTGATAAGTTACTCCTATATGTGTTTTATCTAGAAACATGTTAAATAACTAATCTGTTGACTTGTCATCGGTTACGTCCTTGCTTTGCATTTTGTCTATTAATTACATGTCTGTAATGAATGTTTCCAGAGGCATTACAATTGCATGGATTTTGTTGTTGCACTTTTGGTTTCCTTGCCCAAGTCTGGTCCATTCTTTTTAGTGACGATTT
>JBAGKO010000011.1:5808783-5819232 GCA_037177275.1 Acacia concinna
ACGATTTGCGCAAATCGTTCCAACTAAAAGCGATTTCCAGTGTCCTATTTAATTAAATACTTTTTAAATTGGCCTATTTGATTAAATACTTTTTTTATTTATCCTATTTAGTTAAAAAAGCCTAATTTCTGGGTTGGGTACCCAAAGGTCAAATATTTTGTCTGCGCAAAGGAGTAAGGACCCATTAATCATTGACTATTAATTAGTGATATCGAAAAAAAAACTTAAAATTATATTCCTTACGCCACGTGTGTGTGGTTATCTCATTGCTGGCCGACTAGAGATGTAGTACTTTCATATTTATTATAAATCTTTTTAAACTAATTTTCACATATTAAAAAAGTAATTAAATTAATAATTAAAGACCCGATTTAAAATTTTACTTTCATTTATAAATGTTGTTTTTTCAAATTTTTTTCCTCTCCTCTTTTAATTAATGGCAAAATTAAAACAATGTCGTTTAATATTCTTAAACTGAATTTATATTAAAAATTATTTTTTTAGTCAAAATATATTTATAATAAAAATTATAGTGGTACGTAAAACAATATTATATTTTATATAGTTGAATCTGATATTTTAATGTTTTCTTACTTACATGGAGTATAAAATAGGGAAAATTTTTAAAAAATACAAGTGAATAGGGAAAAGATAATTTAGTACAGCAAAATCTGAAAATATCAAATTAGTCTGTTTTATACTTTTTTCGAGTAATTACGAAAATGCTACTGAATTTTTCACAACACCAGTTTCGTAATTCACAAAACGGTATTTACACTGTGAATTACGAAACTGGTGTTGTGAAAAATTCAATGGCATTTTCGTAATTACCCAAAAAAGTACAAAATAGACTGATTTGAAATTTTTAGATTTCGCTGTACTGAATTATCTTTTTCCTATTTCCTATGTCTTTTTTTTAAATTCTCCCTATAAAATAACCCAAATGCAAATTCCGTCTGTGTCCTAAACATGATCATGATGCCCGTTCTATGCCACGCAATGGAAGGGAATAATGTATGTTAAACATATTTAGGCATCCTCATGATCCGGCAATCATATCCGTTGCTTTTCCAACGAGACATCCTCTTGTTGAAATTTGAAGGAACATCTCTATAAATATAGAGGGAATAAAAACCTTTAGAATATTATTATGAAACCTTGAGTAAAACCATATACATATGAACCTTTATATACACAAACTTAAAGCATAATTTTATCTAAATATAATCATAAATAAATCAAATTAATTAAGATAAAATTTAAATCTAATCTTAAATATTAAATGATCAAATCTAATAATACTTTATCTAAATAATTTTAAAATAATATCCAATACTCCCCCTTGTTTCAAAGGTCACCAAACTTGTATTTTTCACAAGTCTTGAAATTCCATCTTCAAAATCTTCAAAATTTGCTAAGCCTCTTTTGAAGATACTATAAATGTGATTCTTTGGAGAACAAATGAAACTTTTTCATCTTGTTTCCTCTTTTTCTTTGAGTTTTGCTTGATTTACGAAATCATCCTCATTGACCTTACCTCTTTGCTTTTGTCTAGCAATCTTGTTCTTGAACTGAGTCTTTAATCTTACCACGACCTCAAGAAGACACTTGCAATTGTCTCTCTTGCTCGGATATCATGCACATGAACTCTATAATGATGTCACTGTCACGCAAATTGATACCCCTCACATAATTCTAATATCCTCAGGACTCCTTTTTGAGTTTTAAAGGCCCTTCTTGCTTAGCTGAAGATGCCCAAAAAGAATATCATGCTACAATGCATTAGCTCTCAAATCAAACGAATAGAACTCTACAAATTGAGCTCTCTCAAATCAACAAACCATAAATCTTGTGCTGCAATACACTAGCACACAATTGAGCTCTCAAACCATCAAAATCAAACAAATCGAAATCTTCTTGCATAAGGAAAGACGTCAAGAAAGAATCTATCGTACTGCAGTGCATTAGCTCACAATTGAGCTCTTAAACAAATCAAACCATCAAACTCGACTATCAAACCATCGAACTTAGCTTTGATATCATGTTGAAATTTGAAGGAACATATATAAATATAAATATAGAGGGAATAAAAACCTCTATAATATTATTATGAAACCTTGAGTAAAACCATATACATATGGACCTTTATATACACAAACCTAAAGCATAATTTTATCTAAATCTAATCATAAATAAACCAACTTAATTAAGATAAAATCTAAATATAATCTTAAATATTAAATGATTAATCTAATAATACTTTATCTAAATAATTTTAAAATAATATCCAACATCTCTTGCTTCATTTATATCTCATAATAAAATGATGGCCTCACTTTTTTTTATTTATTAATTTAAACAAATTAAATAATCGAACTTGTCAACAATAATGAAGATAGTAAAAGGTCGTGTAGGATAAATTAAAACTGACCACGCAGTAGTTAGTTCATAAATCTTCAAGTCGCGTGTGTGATGCTGTGTTTCATACATTTTGCGCGTGCACACGTGCTTCTTCACTCTCCAGCACGTGTTTCTCATATGTGTGTTTCCCTTATTATTCTCGTTATCTCTGAATTTGACAACTAAGATAGCTGTCACTACTATTAAATAAATTGCATTAAATTCACAAAGGCTTGATATAGACTAAGTATAAATTTTATCATCGCCAGCGTTTTGTTGAAGGTGGAACACCTTATGAATAGATTATACACAGATTAACAAGAAAATTGTCACCTCAATGGCTTTATCACTCCATGAGCACGTTTAAGATATCTTTGAGTCGGATTTCGTAAAGCATGTTTATGTAAGCTAAAATAAAATTGTTGGAGAAATATGCAAAATAAACAATAAAATATATGGTTCGAGTTGTATCGAAGAATATTATCTTTAAAAGATTTTTTGCAAACCCCTCAATAAATATATAGCGGCATCGCTCTAGGATTAAACAAATACTTACCATAATTAAGGATACATGGACACATAATTGGTGGCTAGCCGGACTTCTAACTTTCTCTCTATGTAAATTGTAAGTAGTGTCTTAATTGGAGTATTTATAAATGATGAAGTGATGTTTTAAAGTGATGCCTCTCCATGACTGCACCTCTTTAATTAGAAAGTCATAGCTATATGTTAAATTCATGAACTGACACAAATTCATCAATTCACAAAAACATGACTTCATAAAACATTTCTTTCATCTAAAGTATTCCAATAATATTGGAGAGACTCTTTCTTTGGCACATCCTAACACAATATTTACAACAATAATTTATCTTATATATTTATCTTGTATGTTTAAATCACGTTAGAAAAACAACTTCTATTGGTGACAAATACTTTATTCCTACAAAAGTCATATGACGCTATTACATATTTGTGTATATACGCCTCATACTTGGTTGTTTATGGGACAAACGTTATATATTAAGAGGTGGAATTTTTCCAGATACATCTATGACGATTGTTAATAAAAAACGTCATATATGTTTAAAATATATATAACAATTTTTTATAAAATCGTCATATAATTGTCTAATTTTTTGTTAAAAAAATTCATAATAACACCGTCATATATATATATGGCCTATATACAACGCTTATTTTTGTTAACTATTGTCATAGATAATATATATATGACAGCAACAATCACCATATATACTGTGTTAATATATTATAGATACCTATTTTTTCATCGTCATTTGAAACTTAAAAAATCTCTAGAGAGCTAAGTTTTTCACCTATGACGAAGGTTTTCTAAGCTCCTCCACCTGGCTTTTTTTTTTCTCCTCTATCTTGTATTTCTGAGTTCCTCCCTATAGTACATCCTCCTGTATTGTTTGCGTGGGTCATGGGCCTTGCATAGTGCATGCATCTAGTGCCCGTGGGTTTGACGGGGGCATATTCCAGATCAACAGTAAGGAGATTGAGATCAAAAAGCGGTAGTCTTGAAGAGTTAGGACTACTTCCATCGTCTTTATTAGCTGGGTTGTGGGTCATCGTTTGTTAGCTGTTATGATCTCCTCTTTGTTGGCAAATGTTTGATCTTTTGTTTGGGTAATGTATTGTTGATAAAATTATTTTTCCTCTTGAAAGAGGATGAAATTGCTGGTCTGTGAGTCTGTTTTACTTTGCTAGTTGTTATACATTTTTCATCTAACTACTATTATGGTCTCTTTAATTAATTAGATGATGAAATTACCTGTTTTGCTAGTTGTTTTGCTTTCTGTGTTAGTGAGTTTTTATTCTTAATAAGAGAGTGTGAAGGTTGTTGTTTTGTGGATATTTCAAATGTTTAATTTGTTGTATGTTTATATTAAAGTTTGTTTAATTTGTATTGATGAAGTGGGGATATAAAGAGAAATGAATATTGTCATGTGGATGATTTTAAGAGTTTGTTGCATTAAAGTTGTTAGTTTTTAGTATTGATAAAGTGGGTAAACATTGTTGTCTTGGTAAATTTTAAGTGCTTCTTGACACTAAAGTAATCATTCGATAATTTTTAAGTGATTTTAAGTGCATTTGTTATTTGTTTTGTATATGCGCAAAGATAATGGAGAATAAGGAATTAATGCATGTGAATTGTTTATCAAGGAGTATTGGGATGGGGTTGGGGAATTCATACGGTTGGCATGTCGTAATCATGCTGATGATCGAGGCTTCATTATTTGTTCTTGCGTCAAGTGTGACGTTATGAGACATGTTCATTTATACACTTGTGTGGAGTGCTTAATGGCTAACAAAATTGATTAGATTTGTTCGTGTTGAACAAAGCATGGTGAAGTAGAAGTAGAACGCAGTGATAATAGGCCAAATTTGGAAAGTAAGTGTGACACACCAATCTTGAAAAGGTGTGAGGAGACACCTAACTTGAAAAGATGTGACTCAATTAGCCCTTTAGATGACACCAATCATCTTCAAGATTTGGCCAATACAATTGAAAGGGGTTCAGTGAGAGCCTGGAAAAGTTTGAGAGGATGTAAAGTGATGCAGAGAAGCATTTGTATGAGAATTGTACTAAGTTCACATTGTTATTTGTAGTATTGAACTTGTACAATGGGAAAGTAAGATGTGGGTTGAGCAATGTAGGTTTCACAAAGATGTTTGTGCTTTTGAGAAGAATGATGCCGCCGGAAAAAGACATGCCAAGAAAGATTTATAATGTAAAACAAGATATGTGCACCGTTGGCTTGAGTTATAAGAAGATACACGCTTATTCTAACGATTATATTCTATTTCATAAAGATTACGAATCATTAACTGAGTGTCCCTTTTACTCAACTTAATGCAACCAAGTGAATGGAAAGAGTCCAACGAAGGCATTATGGTATTTGCCAATTATACCTAGATTTTGATGTCTGTACGACAATGTAATTGATGCAAAAATTGTGTTAGCATGCGGACAAAATTATTGAAGATGGCATGCTTTGGCATCCTGCCAACTCTACAAAATAGAAGAGGTTTGACCTCTAGCGTCCTGAATTTACTGAAGAACCAAGAAACCTAAGCCTATTATTGTCTATTGACGGGATGAACCCATTTAGGATGCTAGAGAAGTACTCACAATACATGGCTTGTGATGTTGTTTATCTATAACCTATCTTTATGGCTCGCAATGAAAATAAAGTATATGATGTTGTCTATTCTAATCTTAGGGTCGAGGTAAACAGGCAATGACATAAATGTATACCTAGCACCACTAATTGAAGACTTGAAGAAGCTGTGAGACAAAGGAGATGTTGTATATGATGCTAACGAGAAAACACAATTCAATTTGAAGGCTATGTTGTTTGGAACAATCAATAATTTTTTCGTCAATTTATCAGGGTACAATATTAAAAGCCAACTTAGATGCCCAATTTGTAAAGAAGGTACACAGTCGATCACGCTGAAGTATGGTATAAAGAATTCATATATGGGATATCATAGATGGTTGCAAAAGGGTCATCTATATTGACTTATGAGAAAATACTTTAATTGAGAAAGAAAAGAGAGGATGACACCTATACCTCTCTCTGTTCTATGTGTTCTTGTAATAATAGAATATGTACAATGTAAATTTGGCAAGCCATTTGAGAGACATGTTAGGACATGCAGGTGGAAGAAGAGGTCTATTTTTTTCAATTTGCCATATTGAAGTTCCCTAAATGTTAGATATTTTCTTGAAGTCATGCACATTGAGAAAAATGTTTGTAAGAGTCTCTTTGGAACGTTACTCCATATTTAAAGGAAGATGAAGAATGTCATAAATGCAATACTATACATGGTTGAGATGAGAATGAGGGAGGAATTGGCTCCGGATGAGAGGGGATTTCGTACATTTATACTCTCAGCAGCTTTCACACTATCCAAGCAAGAGAAAATAAGCTTTTGTGAATTTCTTGCTTCAATGAAAGTTCTGGAGGGATACTTGTCAAGCATTAGTAACCTTGTGTCAATGAATGACTTAAAGCTTAAGGGTTTGAAATCACACAATTGCCATGTATTGATAGAAAACTTTATTCCAATGGCAATACGTGGTATATTACCTATAAAGGTGCAAGCATCGATCACAAAACTTTGTTTCTTCTTCAAGTCTCTATGTAGTAAGGTGATTGACCCTAAGAAGTCACCAATGACACAAACCCGAATGATGATAACATTGTGTGAGCTGAAGATGTTTTTCTTTCCAGCTTTCTTTGACATAATGGTGCACCTAACTGTTCATTTGGTCAAGGAGGTGCAACTGTGTGGCCCAGTATATATGAGATGGATGTACCCGGTCAAGCGTAAAATAAAGGACCTGGAAGGGTATGTTAAAAACCAGAGTTGTCCAGAAGCTTGCATTGTTGAACGGTACATTGGTGAAGAGGCGATTGAATTCTATATCGATTACTTGAAACATGCACATGACATCGGCATTCTAGTGTCTTAACATGATAGCCTGGACTTTTGGACAATGATTGATAGGAAAGCAAGTCATCCCTATCTCAAACAAACAGAGGGAACAAGCATATCTTTATGTACTTCACAACTTATAAGAGATTGAGTAGTACATACATATTCATAAGGATGAGCTTATGAGGGAAAAACCTAATAAAACACCTAGTGGTATGTCGAAGAATGCAATAATCAGTTTACACCATGGTTGAGGCAGCATGTGGATGACATATACAATGATAATCCTAATGCAGTGTCGAAGAAAGTAAGGTTCTTATCATGTGGCCGGAGCAAACATGTGCATTCTTTCTCTAGCTATGCCATAAATGGATATACCTTTTACACTTAAGAGTAAGATGTCTGAAGCAATATGCAAAATAGTGGGGTAACTGTTCTTATTGACACTATGCATTTATCGAGTACAAAAAATAAGAATCCTATATATACCAATATATTGTACTTCGACATGGTTGAGAACATTTAGGAGTTGGGCTATGTAGGACTTCATTTTCCGGTCTTTGGGTGCATGTGGGTTGGCAATAAGACTGCTTTGAAAGTAGATAAATTATGGTTGATATAATTGAACTTGAATAATATCAGGTATACACAAGAGCCTTTCATTTTGGTAGCTTAAGTTGAACAAGTGTTCTACATTCCATGCCTTGCAAATAAAGGATGGTCAATTTTTACGTCGTCCAACAAACTAAATGACAATGTAGGAGACGACGAATTCAGTGAGGGTGATCCTTTCCAAGGGTCACCATCTTTTGAAACAAAAATCAATAAGGATAATGCTTTGTACATTAGACATGACCACAAGGAAAGAATTTTGATATCAAAGAGGGAGAACTTGGTTCACATATTTGTTAAGAAAGCAATTATGACTAAAAAGAGTATTACCATTAAGTCAAGGAAAAGAAAACGAGATGCTTGATCTATGTACAAGCAATGTATATATGTATTGTATATATTTATTCATATTTTTTTTGTATTCACTCTTGATGATATATACTATATATTTATATATATAAGAAAACAATGATATAATAATAATCATATATATAATTAGCTTGTGGTAATAGATATGTATGTTTATGATTATCAATTGATATTTATATATTGTTCATTTTCAATTACTTATATAGCTTACAACCAAAATTGAATCTATGGGATATATGCTACATATAGCTACTTAATATCGTTTTTGTTTTATTGCATATGGATGTAGTGACTAATTGAAAAAGCCCGTGTTGTTAAAAATTTGGGTAAGAATATATGGCGGTTATTAAAAAAATGTTATATATAAGAAAATTATAACAACAGTTTATGACAGTAGTTTCATATATAAAATAAAATATATATGGTGTATAAATTTAAAAAAATTGTTATATATTTAGACAAATATATGGTGGTTGTTTAACCAAAATATAAGGCGGATGAAAATCACCATATATAAGAAAAAACAACCATCATATAATTACAATTATATAGAGTGTGATTTAAAATTACAAAAATATTTATCATTAAATTATTAGTTGTGATAATAAACGTTCACTCTCTAAGAACACAAGCTTAAATTCTAAAAAGCATGCTTATTGGGATACGCCCCACATCTCCATTCATCAAAAAGAAAAATTTGCAAGAATCAAACATCAAATCATTTTCTCTAAAAATTAAGCAAGAAGACACCACTCAACCTCAAGAAATAGAGAAATAACATTTAAGAAAATAAAGGAAAAGATAAAGAATGAAACAGAAGAAATAATATAATTAAACAAATAAACGAAAATATTCAAGAAATGGAACTTTTGGTAGTTTGGTTAATAACGGAAAAGCTGTGGAGGTGTCCTCTGTCCTCTGCGTCCTTCCCCTCCCTTTCCTGCGCCGGCGACGTTATCCTCCTCTCCTCTCTCTCTCTCTCTATATATATATATATATAAATCTATACAGTGTACAGTTCACATTATCTCAATCCTTCTAACACCCAAAGCCTTCACCTTTATCCTAATCTGCAATAACAATCCATCTCTATTCTGTTCCCTCTATTACCCGGCCCCTTCCTTCCATGGACGGCACAGAAAACCAGAAGGACAGGTCGGACCGCCGGGGCATGGAATGGCCCAAGTTTTTTGCTGCCGATGATTCATTGGAGAGTGCGTCTTCCATCGGAGCTCCAAATGACAGCGGAGAAGATGAGCAAGAAGGCGAGGAGGAAGTACAAAGCGATTCGAATCGGAGAATAGGGTTAAATTCTTTGAATTCTTTAGAGGATTTTCTTCCCGTCAAGTTAGTTCTTCCTTCATGTTCGTTTTATTTTCATATATAGTTTCGGGTTTGTTTACAAATATTTGAAAGAATCTGAAACTTTTATCTGGAGCAATGCATGCAGGAAGGGACTATCGAGCCACTTCGATGGACAATCGAAGTCATTCACAGATTTGAGCCAAGTGAGCTCATTGAAGGAGTTTCAGAAGAAAGAGAACCCAATCAACAAGAGAAGAAGAGTTCTGGTGCAAGCTAAGCGGTCCAGAAGATCCTCCCCCTACAACTGTTCTAACCCTGAATCCATGCCTCCCTTGCCCCTCCACGAAGAAGAAAAATGCAGAAAGCAGCTAGCCTCACCGTCGTCGTCGCTACCCTCCTCATCAGACTCATTAAATGAGGAAAAGAAACAAGAAAATCAAATGCTGCCGCTGCAGCTACAGAACAAGTCCAGGCTTGAATATGGGAGCTTCAAGTTAAGGAGCTTTTCAGCCGCTGATCTTAAAGAACGTGACGGAGAAGAGGAAGAATAAGCACCAGCTTAACATGTGACTTGTTTTGTACTAGTTATGAGTAGGAATCTTAAACGAGGGCGCTTACTGTTCACTACTTTTTGGTTTTAGTGGTGAATCAGAAACGATATTAACCCAAGTTTTTTTTTTTGAATCAGAAGCTACATGACATTGGTTTTTAAGGCGCTTTAATTTCTTGAAGCTTCATGTCATAATGACACAGTCTGATACAATTACTTCTTGATGTTGATTACTGAGTTGGATATATTGGAATTAATGTTGAAAAGATTATTTCTTGATGTTGGTTTTAGGGTTTTATAAATATTTTAATCCATTGGGGTTTGAGTATTTGATTTCACTGAAGGTATCTTTTGGACAAATCTTATCCTGTCTCATTAATTATCGATGCCCCATGAACCAGGACTGTTTTTTGGATAACGCGTGATGAAGAATGACTTCATATTTATATTTGTGACTTGTCAGTCATGACTTGGTTATTTAGCTATGAATTTATGAGTAACGAAAGCACCTTGTGTTCTTTTCTTCCGTCAACGTGTTGAACAAGAACGAGGAATCTCGAATAAAATAAAGCTAAAACTTGGACAAGGTAAACTCTAGCATAATACTTTTCGTCTTACCGAATAATGTAGTATTTTAACACTATTTACACACACACATATATAGGTATATATATATCTATAGGTTAGACTAAGGTATAAATTTGTCTTTGAAGTTTTTGCTAGGGAACAATGCTATCCGG
>JBAGKO010000011.1:5834235-5844715 GCA_037177275.1 Acacia concinna
TTCCCTCTATATCCTTCTTCCTTCTCCCGGATTCTCCCCAAGTCGTCTCTTCTCTTTTTCCCTCCGTTTCAAAAAAGTACAATAACGAGAGGAAGAAGAAGGTAGCGAGCAAGCTCAACTTTTTTACGCTGCTCTTTTCATTTCCGTCCGTGTGCTTCCCTTTTATCATCTATTCTGCTGTGTCTCAAATAACACACATGGATGACTGAACATCCTCCTACTTGTATATTTTATTGGTTCTCTTAGTTGCTCCGTTAACGTGTTCTGTTCCAGTGTGGTGACGCTATTCTGATTTTTTTTTATTTTGATTTTTGCTCCTTATTAAAACTTACGGCTGTGCTAATTTACTGTCCCCCCCCAGGGGGGGCGGCGCGCTGGGGTTTTCGGTTCCAATAAATTCCATCGCCTGTCTGATGATTTTGTTCTGGATGGGACCTAAAATTCTGGCTGGTTTCATTTTATTGTGAACTTTCGGTGAGTTTTCAGCTTCGTTTCGGAGATGAAATTGCAGAGACAACGTCTTTTCCATAGCTTAATTGTGAGGAGAGGATTGAAACAAAACCATGCCCTTTAAAACCGAATCGAATCCCATGTTTTTGGGACAAATAAGGGCATGTGGCGATCAGGCTTCGCGTCCTCCCTCTTTTCCCCTGTTCTTGTAACAGTAGTTTCCCCTCGTGCAAGTGCATGTATTATCCCAGAATTTTTTGTTTTTCCAGCAATCAGATTTCTTTGTTGGTACTTGGTGTTGATCGTGATCGAATCACGCACTTGCTTTTTCCCACCCCAAATATATATGTGTGTGTGTGTGTTAATTGCTCCTCTCAAAGTAATAGAATTTCAAGTAAAAATATTGATCATCATACAATACGTATATTAAAACGTGTAAATTTGGCTATTAATTAGATGTAATCAAGCATCACTCCCCCTGATGTTGCAGCTTGGAAGTTCTGACTTCAGCCTTGAGAAGAACAGGGGAAATATGTAAATAAAGTTATGGTGGCTGCTTCAAGCAAGCCATGAGAATGTAGAACTTTAATCTCAGAACTGGGTCTGTCTTTCTATATCCGTGTATGCTTGTTTTGGAAACTGTTTACATTGTCTGTATCATTATAATTACAAATCCAATAACTCAATTTATTGAATTTATGCTTGTGGACTTTTTCTGATTTTCTAAAAATATCCCATCAGGCTTCCTAAGTTTGGCTTCTGCGACTAAGTTAATGTCAGATTTATTCATCCGGGTTTTCCTCCTTTTATCATGTGAATTTTGAAGATATTCTTCCTTGTTATTAATATTAAACCCTTGCTTTTCTCACCCCAGCTAGATCACTTATATTTAGCTCATATTAAACTTTGGAATCCTTTAATGATTTAGTGCATCTGCTTTGATGTTGTTCAGTTTCCTTAAATTTGTCTGATTGAGCCTTCTTTCTTCTAATATGAAAAACTATTAAAAGAAAACTCGCCCCTCCCATTATGGAATCCAAAGTTAAGATTGGTTTATGTGCCATGACGGAATCCAGAAATATGTATTTTTCTTCTCACAATCAAACATGTACTTATTATGTTACTCACGCTTACCTTTATTGCTATTTTTGGCCTTATGAATCTCTTATTAGACATCTGCACTAATATGATGCTCGCACAAGAGCTTTTGCTGATTTGAGACATCATGCCTGTGTGTTGCAGATCTGAAGGAAAAATAAACAATAGATGGATAAATGTGCTGTTAAAAGAACTGTTGAAAGGAATGTAGTCTCTAGAAAGGGAATGCCTCATGTATTCAGAAGTCCTCCTAATACTAAGGAGATAGGTGTTCAGTTGTGTAGCCGACCTAATTGCAGCAGCAGGATTTACTCTTCTATAGTTTCTGAAAATGGTTCCTGTAAGAAAGGTAAATCTTTGAGGTCTTCAACCCAATCCTCGTTAAGTGGCAAGGAAGCAGTTGGAAGATCCTGTAGAACTTTCTCAGGAACTAGTAATCAAAGGAACTCTTTTAAAGAGCCTCAGCGAAAACTACCCTCTAGGTTAGAGACAGATTCATCTGACACCAGCAGCATACAGGATGAACCTGAAGCTTCAGTTCGCATCCCTTCGTCTCTTACTCATCAAAGTCAGCTTCAAGCTGAACAAGGACATGCGAAGGTTGATAACGCGTTGCTGATGGAAGTAGCAAGCACTAGTGGTGTTTCAAGAACAAGATCACAGAGGAGTTTTCATCAACCTGGATTGCGTGGTCAAGAAATTAGAAGCACTGGCTCAGTGACACATGTTAGTACTAGCCGATATAATTTGAGGAATGTCAAGTGCAACTCAACAAATGATGTCAGCTCCACAGATTGTTCTTCTTCAGATTCAACCATGAATCGAAGGAAGGATATGGTGAAGAGAAGAAATTGTGAAAGGGAAAGTAATTCCACTGCCAGAGGGAAGAAGTTGAGTGGCTCTTTATTGGAAGGACAGAGTTCTAGTTCTAGTTCTAGTTCTAGTTCTGGAAGTGGCATAGCTATTTCTGTTCCAAGAAGATCAAGAAATATTCATCCTCACACGGACAACATTGCATCAGTTAGACCTCGAAGGTCTAGGAGTGGTAGTGCTAGGGAGAGACTTCCAAGCCATGGAAATGCAAGTCCTATGCTACCCAATGAATCCCTTGCTTTGTTGCCACCTATGCCTCGTGAACTTTCTTTTCCATATCATGGTTCTGAGGAGTCTCATTTAATTCGATTGAGCCCCCATAGTAGACGAGGGTCAAGGAATGGACAGCCTCCATCTCCTTCAGGATCCGACATCACTCGTCCTCTAATAAATCAGAGTAGAAGACGGTACCAAAACAGTATTGCTGAGGTAATTTTCCTTGCAAAACATGGAAATGTATTTTCTTTTTATCAGTCCTTATTGAGGCAGTTTACAACCAACTGTTTCTTCTATGCTTCTGTACAGGTATTATTAGAACTTGAGGGGATTGAACAAGATGAAGAGCTGATAGAGCAGGTATTTCTTAATGCTATATTCAACATAGGAGCTTACAACCAACTCATTTATCTGACATTTTCTTTTGTGTTTGGCAGGAAATTCATTTACTAGAGACAAATTTTCTCCTCAACGGAGTATACTTGTATGATCAGCATAGAGACATGCGTATGGATATTGATAATATGTCATATGAGGTTTGTTAATGTCATAATAATACTACAGTTGAGTTTATAATCCAGTTTCCTTTCTTATTTTGCATACTTTCATTATACTGCTGGCTTGAATAAAAACAGTCTTAAAATGACATGTTATGAATCCAATAATGAAGGATATAACCTGAGAATAAGTGCTGTTCATGGAAAGAGTGATACGCAGTCAACTTTCTACCAAGTGTGGTATGAAAAATTAATTTACTGAGAAGGGATGCTTATTGACTCTTTGCCAGATGATATATATACATATATATATATATATTTACAGATTTTGGCTGTAAAATAAAAATGTCTCAAATTTTTCTCACCAATGACAGGAACTATTAGCCCTGGAAGAAAGGATGGGTACTGTGAGCACAGCTTTAACAGAGGAAGCACTGTCAGAATGCCTCAAGAGAAGCATATTTCAGCCTACACCTTCAGTTGTTGATGATGAGATTGGCAAAAAGACCATTAATGATGATATCAAATGTAGCATCTGCCAGGTATTTGCCTCCATTCTGCTGAAGCCTTCTTCAAAGAGTTATGCTTATTTTGATCATGATAGCTAAAACTGAGGATGCAAAGAAGCATATTGCCTTTGTAACGTTCTGACTTGACAAATTGTAATTGCCAGCTGATCATGGCTGAACTAGACCAAGTGTCAGTTGGTTAAAGGACAGCCATGCCCCACTAGCATTTAGTTATATAACCTATTTGAGAAGTCTCCGACTTTTCCACGCCCCAGATGAATTTATTTAGGCTAGTTATTAATGTCAGGTTTATTTGTGTGGAAAGATGTAAAAGATGCATGTATTTCTGGAATTGTAGGATGAATATGTGGTTGGAGATGAACTAAGGAGCCTGCAATGTGAGCATAGATATCATGGGGCTTGCATACAACAGTGGCTTCGCCTCAAGAACTGGTGCCCAATCTGCAAATCATCAGCAGCACCTTCAGATTCACCTGTTGCCCATAATGAGGCCTGACCAGTGAGCTGGGGTAGTTATCTTCTTTTGTTTTTGATTTTTAGTTTCCCCTCCTCTCTTGCTATTTCCTCTTTGTACAAATTAGAGGTGTTACATGTCAATTCTTATTGGTCATTGTGTACATAGCCATAATCTTCATCCTGGTCAGTGACACAAGCCACTGGCTTGACTGTGGAACTTGTTAAGCGTCCTGTCTGGATCAAGCTTCATTTGAATTGCAGCTAGTTTGATGGGTTTGTCCTTCTCCTTTCTCCTATCCAGTTTCTCTGCAGTGTAAAGGATTTCATATTCATTTTTAAACTTGGAATTTTTACCAGTAATAATGAACATTCCATCTTTTGGTATGCGTGTTATGTAGATACTATATGTTGTGACGTTGATATTATGATATTGTGCCTGTTTGGGAGAGACATAAAAGTCGCTTCTCATCAAAGTTAAGTTACTTATCAGAAAATGGGTGTTTGGGTAAAAACAGAAGTCAATGGGCTTTTACAAAAAAAGTGACTTATTTTAGAAACTAAAAAAAATGACTTATTTTAGAAGCTTTTCTTATTCTCTCTCCACTTCTCTTATTTCCTATCTAAATAACTTCTTATAAGTAACTTTTTTCTAAAGTTACTTCTCATAAGTTATATTATCTACAGGGAAAGTTTATTTGTTCTATAATGGTTTTTACACTATTATTCTCATAACGCACATGTTCAAATCGAATTTAAATAATCTTTTTGTTAGAGGATAATCTAAATCATAAAAGCGAGATGGGTTGCAAATGATAATATTCAAAATTTTAAATATAATGAATATCTTGCCATGAGCGCTGTGTGGTAAGTCAAGTGGGATCATGCTTTAGTAGTTGTTTTATCTCACTGAACCATTCAGAATATGATTTGCAAAAAAAAAGAAAGAAAGAAAGAAAAACTTGTAAGTTCACGGACTCATGGCATTACCAAACGATTCATTGGTTGTCAGAATGACTTGACCCAAAAATTGATGACAGTTGTATGATATCACTCTGTTCCTAAATGCTCCCGTCACTTGGGAGTTAGAACAGATCAATCTCCTGATTTTATTTAAAACATGAGTTTGCATATAACAGCTGATAGTAATATATATATATATATATATATATATCTCACTCTGTTCCTTGCCTCTTATTTTTTCCTGTGGATTCTCATGTCAGTCCAAGTCACTCGAGAATATCCACGTAAGTATCTCCATGTTCACAAGAATCAATCCGTTTGAAAAAGCATTCCGCTTTTCCAACTATTTCCAAGTGGGGCTTCAGAGCAGCAACAAACAGAACGTCAACCAAAAATTTGCCATTATTGAATACGAATCGAGTGGCTTTTCATGCGGCAGCACAAATAAGTAAAGAATGATTCTTCACCAAGCCCCACACGTTCAGCAACTTTCTGGTGTAATCTCTACACTTCTATTAATCGCATCAGTTTGCCGCCAGGAAGAACCATCAATCCAAATGCTAAAATGAGTAAAATCACAATTATATATATATATATTTATATATAAGAATAGCCAAGACTAATCTGAATAGGTTGCTTCTCTGTCCAAAAATGCAAAATGTCAGGTTTCGGTCTTACACACGGGAAGTAAAGAATATTCTTCGGCTCCTCCTCCTCCTCCTCCTCACTACTAAGAATTAGATGTATACCCACAATATCAACATACACCTTCTATCCTAATTATAAGAGTTAATTGACTTTTTTTTGGAGAAGTTAAGGAAGCAAAATAAATTACTTAATCATATCATATATTGTGTTTTATTGTATTATATATTAATTTATAAATCAAACGATATAGTTTGAAGAAAAATAATAAATTTTAATATTTTAAAGTGATATAATTAGCTTTATTAAAACTCTCTAAAAAAGTCAACATGCTCTTATAATTAAAATAGGAGAAAATATTATACAATCAAATTCGAATCTCATGCCCTCTCACTGTGTTTATCTCTATAGCACCACAACACCATATGTAACTAGATTCTAATCCCCTGAATTGCATCACAAATCACACTACTTGGGAACAGTACGAATTTTTAAGGCTTTCGTGTTTGTGTGTGTATTGCTATTGATTTTGGATTTAGACACCAAGCCAGATCAATATATATATATATATATATCTATATATATAAACTTGGACCCTTAGCAGCTAATGATTTACCCGCTTCATTGGTGAAAAAAGATGTCTTACTTTCATCGCAGACACAACCAAGAGGTACTTCAGATGAATAACATATCTTAATATGCATCCACAAAGCGACTTCAATGACACAAATATATGTGGAAAATTTCAAGGCTGATATAAACTTATGGTCCAGCTTCTCTCCCTGCCAAGGAGGTCCTTGGCAGAGAGAGATACAAATTACAAGCTGGCATGAGAAAATTGAAGGGCAAAACACTATTTCAGGGATCCGTGCAGATATTTCAGACATTAAGAAAATGAAATCATCGAGGCAATTTTAATATATGTTAATGTGTTATTGATATCGAGTTTCAATCAATCCTCAGATTCTAAAAATACATACGCAGCAACTTTGTAGCTCTTTTACATGTGAGAACTTCCTTGATCCAAAAGCCACAAAAGTAACCCTGCAAAACTTCCTTACTCTTCTCTCAATGACTTTAAAAGTAAACAAAAAGCTTGATATCTCTAGGGATGGCAGACAAAAGCCAACACCAATGCTAAACATACAACAGTGTAACCAATTTGGGCTCTTTGTTGGCACCCCTGGTTACAGTTAAATAAATTTCTGATCCATCCAGGCCCTACGAAAAGCAAAGACAAGGCAAATTGGAGCTCAAGCCTGGAAGAGACAGAACTTGGGGTCATCTGATTCATCTTGGCAATGAGAATGAGAATGCAACTAAGGCTGATGATCGCCATCGAGCCATTAGAACCAGAAGAAATTGACCCAACTTTGGCATAGAAAGACAAATCTTCACAGAAGTGTTATTCCTCCAACGAGTGCGTAGAAATTTTCTCCAACAGCAATGGCCAATCTTCACCAAGTTGCTGTGGATTTAGCTCCATGGCAACTTTAAAATCTAAAAAAGATACCGAGCATGGCAGTCTGTGATCAGGCACTGGTTCTGTTGACCCACCAACGCTCTGCACATGTAAACTATTACTTGGCCATGTGCCATTGATGACCTTACCCTGAATCTGCTGTTTCTGGGAAGATGTCTTCCTCAGTTCGTTTGGAGACCTAGATTCTACTAAGCCAACACAAGACCTAATTAGACGTTTCAAATACACATCCACCATATTGTTCAACGTATTAGCACATTCAACAGAAACACCTCCAAGACCATGTACTGCAGCAATCTGCTCCATTCGCCTTCTCAGTGTCTCTGCGTCAGACAACCAACCACTGTCATAACAGCTAAGAAAATCACCTGTGCTAGCCACAGGCAAGGCTCTGCGTGCACCACCCTCACTTGCTGGGCAGAACGGAATTCCAAGTGGTGCTAGCAGGGGAGTTCCAGAGAAGTGGGTTGATTGCTCCACTTCTTCCCCATCTTCAACAGCTGATAACCTGGTTGGCCCTTTGCCATGTATTCTTGGTTTTTCAGCTGTACCATCAACCACATCCTGCCTTTCATTCTCAGGAAGCTCAGCAACTGCTTGAAGTTGTTGTATTGGTCTTTGATAATCACATGGTGTGAGAGTCCCATTCTCCATATCAACCTTACTACCACTGTCTTCTGTACCTAGGGACTGATGTGAAGCTGAATCAACCTTCCCATTTGGTCCAAGTGGACTGGGTCTATCCCTGTTCTTCACACGCATCCCAGATCTCGTTTTTCGTGGGGACACTGGTAAAACCCCATTTGACCAAATGGACACATTTTGGCTTTGATTTTGGAAGCTAGAACTACTGTTTTCATGCCCATCTTCTATACCAGGAGATATAGCCGCAAGTGTTCCAGACTTCAAGGGGCCTGACTGCTCGATTGGAGGAGATGTCTTGGCTTGGTATGCATTCTTCAAAACTGACCTCATAAAATGATTGTGTAATGGAAGATTCTCCCTCCCAAGTAACCGATAACATAGCCTATCAAATTCATTCTTGCTCAGCTTCTGACTCAAAAACTTGTTCAGGCAATAGAAGTACCGTTTTGACTTATCAATACCAATCCTCTTTACAAGTTGCGCTTTTATTTCACCCAAGTCAATTCTTGAGCTCTGCTGGGGTTGCATTTTTTGATAGACAGATTCATACACTGCTTAGAAATTCACAGAAATAAACACCCTTCTGTAACCCCAATTTGCAGTTATTTAACTTATTTCTGTTTCCAAAGGACTCTAGACTTGCCCTCCCCCATATCATTGAATAAAAGTAAACTGCACCATGCTCTGCATAGTAGAACAACCAGATGCACAAGTCATGCTAATTAGGTAACCCAATCGGAACTTCCAATTCTGAACCGGAAAACAGTCGCTCTTGTGCAAGAAAAATCCCAAATTCAGGCACCAATAGACCAAACAATGCAAAGCCAAATCTCATATCCCCAGAGCAAAACCCTAGAGATCAAACCTCCGCGGAACTCGCAAAGTACAAGCACGATGTCCGGAAAATCAAACTCAATTTATTGAATGCCATAATAAATCAAAACCCTAAGTTTGAATCATCAAACTCGGGTCCATAACATCACGCTTGGCACGAACAGCACGAAGCTAACATTACGTCACTGTACCACTTCAAACTACCATTGTTTGACCGAATTCAAAAGACTTCGAACTTCAAAATTCGAAATTTAAAGTTGAGGGGAGGAGATCAGTGAGTTAAACAAAATTGAGTCCCGACGGAAGAACAAAACACAAATTGCAGTATGAAGAGCGAAGTCTAAAGCTTGCAAGTGTAATGGGGAAAACGAGCGAGTTTACACATTGATTGAACCCTGACCTTAGAGAAGCTGAAGAATTGCATAGAAATCGAACCTCACTGAACTGGGCTCCAATCTTTGAAGGTCATCCTGCTATGCCACGCTCTGTTTCTCTCTCTCCCTCTCTCACCCTCTCTTTCTTTTTCTTTCCTTTTCTAATTTTCCCCTCAAAATTTTACAAAATTTTTGGGATTGAGGTTTGGTTGCAGATTTATGCTGAACTTGGCTGTGTGAAGCTCGATCGCTGCTATTACTATCCCTCTTTTCTTTCTTCTTTTTTCGCACTCGTCTTTCTCGGTATTCCTCTCTCCCGGTCTTCCTCTTCCCTATTAAAAAAAAAAAGGGAAAAAAAAAGCAATTTTTATTTTATTTGCAATTCAGCTTAAGTTTAGTAGTAACTTGTAGTAATTAATTTTCAATCAACGATCAACAAAATTAGTCAATCTCCAGCCTTTCTAATAAATCCTTTAAATTAAATAAATACAAATATTATTTATTTGTGTTCAATTGCTTTTGAGAATAAATAAAGCGCGGTTTGTAAAAAAGGTTGTAGTTGAACTAGCAGTTTAGTTTGGAAGCATGTTTGTTTGAGTTTAAACTGTGGCATCTTGTTAGTTAGGGTACAACAGGCGAGCAAGTTGCTGGGGACCCAATATCACACGCGGGAAAATTATATTCTTCTTTTTTGCCAGAGCGGGAAAAATGCATTCAGTAGTGTTATTATTAATGGCAATTTTTATAAAAATTGAAAACTTTCAAATATAAAATGACCGAGTTATTTGATATAGTGCTTGTTTGGAATAACCTATTTGAGGTAATAAGATTTTATTTGTAGAATACAAAATAAGTATGTGAGAGGGGCCTTTTTTATACTTTGTGCATAAAATCTTATTAAGTCAAAATAAATCAAAATAAAAAAAATAAGTAACTTATAAATGATTTATTGTAGAATACGAAGTAAGTATGTGAGAGTGATCTTTCTCGTATTACGCAATAAGTCACTTATTTCTCATACCAAACAAGCCCATAGCTGGTGGGTGGTGGCAAAGATTAACATAACCAAGGAGTGATCAATTGTTCAAAGCAATGATTACAAAACTGAATCGGACCGGTTAGATCGGTCTGATTATGAACCGAAGCACATAGCGGCTCGTTTTGTAGGATTAAATTGTTCATATGATTCGACCATTTTAGACTGTTTAAAACCAACAATTGAGCCAAAACCTGATGTTGAACCGCGAACCGGATTGGGTTTGAAAAAACTGAATGACTCAAATTAAAAGCAAAAATATAGAAGAAGAGGAGAATATCACAAGGAAAAAAGACACAAATGATATAAATATATAACAACTAAGAAGGCATATGTGTTTAATACTTTAAAATAATAAAAAATATCATAAAAATTGAAGATCT
>JBAGKO010000011.1:5852063-5876666 GCA_037177275.1 Acacia concinna
CAAACCATTCTTCTAGAAGTGCCTTATATTATGGACCGGAGGGAGTACGTGTGTTTCCATTGACAACTCAATGTAAAACCATTAACAACTCCATATAAAGCCATTAATAACACAATGTAAAACTATTGACAACTTAATATACTGTCATTGATAACTCCATGTAAGGGCATTGACAACTTTATGTAAGGCTTGTGACAACTTCACACGGAGAGAGATAGAGAAAGAGGGGGGGAGTTTGATGCGCATTAGTCGCGTCAGACGTCAGTCGTTAGTGGGGAGAAAGAAATATTAAAAAATTAAGAAAATTAATTACGCGGGACTTTTTTGTAAATACGAGAATTTGCGGAACCTTTTTTGTTGTATATTTCGTTTGTTGGGACTGAAATACAATTTTCCCTAGATTTTTTGGCTTGTCATAAAGAGATTTTATTTCCGGTTGCCCAAACCAAATGTTATGGCATTTCCTCTTCATCCTTCGCTGAAGACGCAGGGCAATGGAGAGCGACATGGAAGAATCTGTGAGGAAGAAACCGAGAAAATACCCTTTTCCTGATGATTCTACTCGCAAGGTTTATCTCATTTAACCCTTCATTCTTATACCTGCGATTTTAAATTTATTTTCTTCCTTCAGTCTTTCATGGGTTCGAGCACTTGAGCTATTGCTTTCCTTGATGAAATACTTAACATATCAGAAGGTAATTACAAATATGGTCTTATAAATAGCGGAATTAATCGACTGAAGTGTGCCCCGAGCCATGCTCGTGGATACTGATTAGCTGCACTTATCACTATAAAATCAAACCTAACCTTCTTCATGTTGATGTGAAACCGTGTTTTAATGTTAACACATACAACATGAAGTTTGATGACTTTACTTGATAATATAAACTTGTGAGCAATACTGCAAAAGATGATGGAAAGAAAAAGCAACTCCCTTTTCTGCTGCAGATGTTCATCCCCAAATATTAATTATGGTTTCCTTCCCTACTTTCCAATTTATATTTATGGCTTTAGCTGGAGGAATGAAACGCATAAAAAGGGATGTTGTTAATGATGTTTGTTTAGCTTATATACTTCTTTAAGCTAATTTTATTAACAGTCATGGGATATTGGGATCTACACTCTCCCATTTTGTTTGCGTTAGGCGTTGATTTGCCTCTGCTGTAACCATATTTAATTTTTTAAAAAAAGAAGAATTTATAGATTATCGCTACCAAATATACTTAGGGGGCCCACGGTGATTTTCTGATATGGAATTGGTTGCTTGGATTTTCAAGATCACCGGAATATCTCTAGTTAAGACCGGGGAAACAAAAAGATAGATCATAAGCATATTATCAAAGCTGGGTTTTTTATTTGTGCTACAATGATTCTTTCCACTTCTAATTTCTCTCTGGTTTGGTGCTGAATAGTGTGTGGTGGTTGGTTTGAACTTTGAATGGAATCACTATTCCTTTTGTTTTTTTATTGGGGTTTATTTTCACTACCCTGATTTAATAAAAAATTAAACTAAGATATAAGATTGATTGAAATGGAAACGAAAACTCTGTTTTGCTTTTCACGGAATTGCTTGATCCTACATGACTGGGGGCAGAATCCATGTACATCCATTTTTTCTTTGAATAAAACCATGTGATAGAGTTATATTTTAGTATTGTTTAGGCTCAATTGGATGTAGATCTCTCTATGGAATTTTTTCCATCCACAAGGTTTGAAATTATTTTTTTTTACCTTGTTTAAGGGGAATTGATTTTTTTTTTCTCTTTTCACTGGACTGAATCTTTGTTCTACATTACTTGCTTCCAGTATTAAAAGTTTTTTTAGTTTATCAACCGTCAAGTTAACTATTTCATGACATTACTATGGATTTTAGCCTCTAATGACCTTTTTTTAAAAAAAATCAGAATTCTGTGCAAGACGATGACATTCAATTGGAGACTGCACGGGCGAGATGTAAGTCTAAATTTTCTGCAGTTTTCTTCCATTTTGTGATTAACTTAAGGGTTTGTCTTATTATTTCTTGACAGTTTCAAATTTGCTTAAAAGGCATGGAGAATTGACAGAGCGTCTTTCTAGGTACAAAGATTCTGGACCTGAGTTTTTTTTGGTTCGACTTATCCTTCAAATGTCATCACCACACGTGGCAATTGCAAGTGCATTCACGATCATTTTCTTGCTCCCAATAATTTGTGAAGTTTCGGTTTGGTAGGAGGGAACTTTGAGAGTGGTTTATAGGCTAATCGTATATTGACTTAAATACGCACTTGTTTGGCTACTTATTAAAGTGGACATGCTTTTTTTCCATGATTTACTTAATTCTTGAAAGATTATTTCTGTTCATTCACTTTCGATTTCTGTCAGCATTTTGGATTATTTTTAACATCTCAAAACCACTACATATCCAAATATGAGCTTACTGATCACATTAGATGTGGTTATTTTCATCATTTTTCACTGACACAAAGTAATGCATCGCACCTATAAAAACATTACACTTTTGTCAACATAGGGTGATTATTCTAGAATATTCACCGGGTGCTGTATGCAGTAGTAATGATACTTTTTTGGATATGTTCCTGGGTTCATAGGGATTCTGATAAGATGATATATGAGCGTCTAATGAAAGAGTTTGAAGCTGCACGAGCTTCTCAAACTGACGGTAATGTTAATTTTGGTGCTTGTTAGATTCTTTAAGTCTTTAACTACAGAAATATATGAGATGTGAATCTAGTTAGTTTGTCGAACTATACTAATGTGATTACTCACTGTTTTGTCTTTATTCATTTGTGAATTGCTCGTCTGCATTCTCAGCCATTTATCAATTTTCTGATGTATAAAAAAATTATTTCCTTTTAATTTATATCAGAGGTAAGTTTAGATGGCGAACAGTGGAATGATGGTCTATTAGCAACAATAAGAGAGCAGGTACAGCCTTGTTGATTTTTTCATCTTCAGATATTTGAGTTCAGTGGTCTCCTTGACAATCAAATTTGATCTTTAAACTGTGCATGATCAAATGCTTGACATGATATATGCTGTTGTTAGGTGCATATGGAGGCAGATAGAAAGGCAATGCCTGGAGATGCTAACATAGTGGAATGCCCTCAGGAAAAAATTACTTATAAAATTGGAAACAAGGCAAGTAACATTCTGCTGATGTGTGCTTGAATCATGCTGTGTTTGATGAGACTATTGTGACTTTTAAGCTAGCATATTGGAATGCCCTCAGGAAAAAAAAACTACATATTACCATTTGAAAGGGATATCAATTGATGACGAGGGTGGAAGATTAGAACTTCTGGTCAAGGATGAAATTTAAAATTTTTTATGGTCATCCATTGATATGAACATGCTAGCTGAGTGTGAAAAATTGTTAAATCTACCATAGGCACAAGTGATGGGATTATGTATACTGACTTGATCTTTGGCCTGCATGAGAAGAATGGGTTAGTTGAGAATTGTATATTTTATAGCTGTGCATCTGGAATCATGATATAGATGCTGCCACCGCCTGTTAATGGGCTATAGATGGTCAGACTCAATGGCTTTCTGAAATCAATATGGTAAAATCGAGGATATATACTCGGCATAGATAGGATTGTAGGCTATAATATTCTTATTTGGCATGGCTATAATAATAAATTAATAATGTTTCTGTATCTTGTGTCTATTGTTTGATATTGGATTAGTTTTTTGGAAGCAGGTAATTTGCTGTTTGGAAGGGGCTAGAATTGGCATTCAATATGAGACATCTTTTGCTGGTAATTTTGATTAAATCAATGACTAAAATTTACTAAACCTGGGAACACCAGCATTTTGTTTTAGCATACTATGATGCCATTATTTACGGCCAGACCTTTCCACATTACCCTTCCCTTTCTGTGTCTTTGTCAAGCGTTGGTAATATATTTTTTATGTATTGGCAGGAGAACCATGTGAGTTGTACCATTGTGTGCTTGAAAGCAAGTCATTTCTTGAAAAGATGACTGTTCTTGAACACACAGTTCCATTTTTTTTGCCCATACGCGAAGCAGAAAATGATCTGCTTTCATCTAACGCAATGGTTGGTAATTGACTGTGTTGTCTTTACTTGTTTAGTTTCCACTCTTCTAAGCATTGATTTTAATGATCTGCTTTCAGACCTTCATAGATCATGTCGGAGATCTTCTGCAAGCATATATAGATAGACGGGAACAGGTAGACTACCCATGTATGTCTCTGCTATGTGATCATTGAGAGAAGCTTTGATATTTTCAGAACAAGACTATTTTGTCTTCATAATTTGCATGAATTTTCTGTCGGATAAGCAGCTTATCCAATTATAAAGTGACAAACTAAATAACAATATCAATTTATATCACGCCAAGTCAACCATATATGCACATGGTTTGTTTACGCAGGTACGACTTATAAAGGAACTTTATGGAAATCAAATTGCAGAACTGTATCATAGCCTTCCTTACCACATGATTGAATTTGTGCTGGACGATTTTGATTGGTGAGGATCTTAATGTGATCTGATGTTAAGAAACACTGAATAGAAAGCGTGTTAAATATAAAATTATGTCTTTTTGCAGCAAGGTGACTGTCAGCCTTAGATATGTGGACCTCGTCTCTGTGCTTCCAACTCGAATCAGAGTGCTGGCATGGCCAATGCACCAATCCAAGAAAAATACTCCTGACGCAACCTCTTTGAACAGGAAGGAAGATGGCTTACCTGGAACTAACCCTCCCGTTCGCCTAACCTATGCAGAAGATGCCCTACAAACCACGAGTTTACCAGAAGGTAAATTGATGTTTCTCCTTTTTTTAGGCTGTACTGCTTATGTGTTTATCAGAGGAGTTATATTCTGCTTCCTGGTTCCAGCATACGCAGAAATTGTGTTGAATTTACCACACGCTCTTCAGCAGATGTTCAGCCAAAGAACGGATTCCTAGGGCCTTGCTTTTGGTCTGGACTGTCAAACCTTTGGTGGAGATAATGTTCAAGTGGCAGAAAAATAATCTTACAGACTCTCAACTTATTAGTTAGTCCAAGAGGATTTGAAAAGAGCTTATTTATATGTAATTATGGCATGCCCCATACGTGATATCTCAATGCCTACTCTGGTTTCTTGTATTTCTAGCTCGGTAGGGTGTTGGAGGCATATTCTCCATTATAACAAAACTCATGCCTAATGTAATTAAATGAAGTGTCTTCTTGATTATTTTTGTGTCCCTTTCACAGTTTCCATTCAAAGCAGACTGTAAGGGTCTGTTTGGCAGAGCGGGAGGGGAGGGGAAATTTTTATGAGTTATATTTTAAAAAGTTGGAGAAATGAGATTATAAAATTTTAATAAAGATAAGATAAAAAATAAAAAGAAAAAGAAAAATCAATTAAAAAATTTCAACCCCACTTCAATTTTTCTCAATACAACTTAAAAGATTTTCTTCCCTTTTTTTCCCTTCTAAATCCCTCTTATGAATCAGCCTTAAGCCATGATTTTTTTTTTTTTGTGGAGTTTCAACTGGGGAATAGAGGTGGCTTTTCATACTGTTAGGGTCATGCCTTAGGGTATGTTTAGCTCAATAGAGGGGAGGGGAGAGAAGGTTTAAGAAGGATTTTGTTTTACTTCGTCTGAATAGATAAAAAGGGAGGAGAGAGATTTTAAGAATGTTAAAAAGGTAATCAATAATATAAGAATGTAATCAATAAAAAATAAAATATACACTAGTCAATTTAAAAGTTTTTGAAATGTAACATATAAAGAAGAATTAATATTTGCCATATAATTAAAAAAATTTACCCGCAACTTTCAAAATGTGTGTATTAATTTGTTTTTTTATTAAAAATATGTATAAAATAGTAAAAAATTACAATACACTGTAATACTAATAATGTATAAACAAATCTAAAAAGGAGGTAACTTAAGCATATTAAAAAAGAGTAAGAATCATGTGCATGTTAATTAATATAAGCCAAAATATAATATTTTTTCTCCAAATTCCCCTAATTTTGGAGGGGATGATTAGGAGGGAAAGAAAGAGAAAATCTTATATATTTTCCCTCCTTTCTAAAATCTTTTGTTATTTAAACAGAAGAAGAAGAGCAAAATTTTCCAATTTTTGTCCCCTCCCCTCACCTCGTGATAAACACACTTTACTAGTTATTTACTAACAATTCCATGTTACTTTATAGTTTATAGTGCCACTAGATTAAAATACTAGGTACGTAGAGTGGAATCTCTTGATTTTAGTCAAAAGATTTAAATATTAACGGCTACCTACTTAGTGTGGAAAACGCAGCCTATGCTAATGGACCGGGCCATCTTAACCTAATTGCCTCAATTAAAGTATGGGAAGATGACATTAAGAGACTACAACAACATTAATGACTATGTATTGTAAATTGCTCAATATGAGTTATATAAATTACTTAAAAATAAATTTTGAATAAAAAAGAAATATCATGTTTAAGATTTTACAGCGAGACAGTATAATAAATTTCTAAAAATTAGTTGTACATGGTAGAAACATCATACCAATGATAAATTTTTAATCTTGTGAAATGTTCAAAAAAATCATTCACTAGTCTTGATAGTTGATTTAGCTCATTTTACAAGTCCAGTGCTACTAATCCCCCATTTACATGGGATTTACAACTCATCTTTATCAGTTTATAATCAAAGCTTCACAAGACTTTAGATCCTTCTTTGTACTTTTGGGGTCTCAGCATGCGTCTCGTACACACACACACACACAGGTCTAAGGAAGGCACATGGCAAAGTGGACAGTGTCACTCTTCCATTTGTTGAGCTAATTGATAATGGAATCTCTATCAGTAAGTGCTGCAATCACCTTCAAAAGTAGTGAATGCACCTTGTAGCAGTTAAAAGCATGCTTTTATTTTATATTTTGAAAGAAAAAAAAAACACTGTCAGTACATCTAATGGCAACTTAATGACATACAGTTTTGTCCAATTCCTAATATTCCAAGATTATGTACAATCCAACTATCTTCATTTTGGAGTAATCCAACAACAACCACAACAAAAAAAAACAAGTAAAATAAGTCAGAATAACCCACGTATGTACTTTAAAACGCACTTGGCGATATCTCACCAATCCAAGAGCTTCTACTGCAACCTCTTCGTGAAAAATTATTAAGCAAGCATAGTGATGAGTGCTTTGTCAGACATTATTAAAACGTTTACCCATTCTCCAAAAGCAATCTCTGTTGGTATGTAGTTCTTGCCCTGTTTCTGGCAAATTCTTAACAAGATTTTTTTAGTGATTTGTTTTGTTTATATCCAAACTTTTTAATTTGAGGTAGAATATTAAGATTAGGAAAGATAATGTATTAAATTGGGGAATTATTTATTTTGATTTACGCTTCTATACATTATATACATACAATCATATATTTGAGACACGTGGAGTCAATATATAGATGCGTAAATTAAAACAAATAATTCTCTAATTTAATACCTAATCATAAATTCTCTCCTAAAAATAATGTTTCACTATTATGCGTAAAATCAATATACAAACAAAAACAAAATATTTTCAAATTTAATATATAAATTTTCCTAATCTTAACACTCCACGGTTCTCTCCTGAAAATAATCTTTGATTATTTAAGGGTGTAGGGCTAGTTTGGAAACTCAATAAAATGAGAAATAAGTGACTTATTGCGAAGTACAAAGCAAATATGTGAGAGAGATCTTTCTCATATTATGTAATAAGTGACTTATTTTGGGACTTAGGGCCTGTTTGATAACTTGTTTTGGAACATTTAAAAACAAAAAAAAAAATTTGAAAACTTGTTTATAAAGCTATTTTTACTAAATTATTTTTAAAAATAAGAAAATAAAAAATTTCTTTTAAAAACTAAAAAACAAAAACAATTTTAAATTGTATTATTATTTTCATTTTTTGATTTTTCATTTTTTAAGGATATCATTTACTCATTATAGCCACTACATTACCAATAATAACTATCACAACATCGCCACCAACGGTCCCACCGCCACATCAATTCAAAAAATAGACTTTTTAAAAACAACTATTCAAACAGAGTTTTTTGCTTTTTATTTTTAAAACTTGTTTCTAAAAACTGCTTTACAAAACTATTTTAGAAAAAAAAAACAGATAATAGAATCAATGATTTGAGGACGTTTTATCATTAACTTTGGGATCTACAATCATTAACCAAAGATTGCGTATCTCTCTTGAAGGAGCCTTTACTTTGAATCCATAAGTTAAACTAAATACTAAAAAGCATGGTTAAAATGGGATTTTGAAATTAGATTTTTATTTTTTAAAAAAATTTAAATGCATGAAAATAAAGCTAATTCTACTAATTTTTTTGGAATTTTCAGAAAACAATAAAGAAATGATTTAGATTAAAAGAGATAATAAAATAAAATGAGTCTCTGTATCAAAGTTGGCGGCTTTCCTAACTTCTTAAAATTAATTGAGAGTTAAAAATTGCATCAAATTTAATAAAAACAACCCCAAACACACTTTTACAATAGCATTCATAGTTACCCCTTAAATAAATTGTAGTGTGTGCTTAAAATTTATTTTAATATACTCGTTTCCTCTTGTTGAAAGGACAATCGCAACACTCAAGTTATGATTAATTTATCAAAAAATCTTAATATCACATAGAATGCATAAATTTATTAATCATAAAGGAAATAAATCAATATAAATCTCAAGTGCACTAAAACAAAGAAATTTTAATGCACTCACTTCCTCTTGTTGAGAGGACAATCGTGACACTTATGATTAATTTATCACACAATCTTAATACCACATAGCATGCATAAACTTATTAATACTAAAAGAAATAAATCAATATAAATCTTAAGTGCACTAAAACAAAATTTAACATAAAAATAATTCAACTAATCTCAAAAACATGTATTTAGATAAAAAATAAGTCAAATAAAAATTCAGAATACATGAAGTGGGCTAATAAAAAAATAATAAACTCTCCTTTATATCTTATTGAAGCTCTAACCACCTCCTTTGCTACTAAAACTCAGAGACAATTAACCACTCATTATTTTAAGGGTTAAAGTGCAAAAATGCCCATATAAATATTCAAAAATGGCACTTGGCATCTTTTACATTTTTTGGTGCAAAAATATCCATCAACATTAAAAAGTGGAGCAAATTTTTTGTGCAAAAATATCTATCAACATTAAAAATGTGGCAAAAATGTCCGCTTCGATTACTGTTCTATAGGTATTTTTACCCTATTTTTTAATATTAATGGGTATTTAAAAAAAAACAATGTAAAAGGCGTCTTTAAATATTTAGATGGACAACCCTTATTTTAATGGTAACCACATTCTTTTTGACAATGGGGATTCATTCATTCATTGGGTATTTAAATTGGCAAATCAATAAAAATATGGGGCTGTTCGGTTCAGTGAGAAGGGAAAAGAGAACGATGATGGTGATCAGTGCTGGTGGCTGACTGGAATTGAAAGGAAGATGACAGTGAGTTATGGAGAGAGGAGGACGGTGGTTAACGGAGGAGATGAATTGGACTGGAATGCGAAAGAAGGGCAGAGAACAGTGATCGAAGATGAACTGATGACGATGGAGGGAAAGAGGGCGACGGAGATGCTGGAGGTATTTTTCGAAGGATGATGGTGGTGGTGGTTTGAGGTGGTTGCCGATGGTACTGATGAATGGTTAATGGTGACGGTTGAGGGGCTGGTGGTTTCCGTCGGTGACTGGAATGAAGGAAGGTGGGGGTGGTGTCTCTCTCCCCTTGCGTTCACTGTTCTTATCACTGTGTCGTGCTCCTCACCGTAGCTTCACCGTTTGTGTCTCTGCTTTTTGTTTTTTTTTCCTTGCGGCACCGTGTGTCTCCTCCTTCTTCTCCGTAACTTGTATATATACATATACACACACACACACATTCTTGTGTTGTTAAAATCAGTCTACCTCTGTACCCTTTTTCCTTGGATGTAATTTCTTAATCTAAAAAAAATAAATAAATATGTAATAAAGATATTTTAAATTTTTTTAACTTTAATTTGTTGCTCACATGATTAATCACAATCACTCATAATAAATATAATTAAATTTAACGTAAAAAAATTATGTAAAAATATGATTTGATTAATCAAATAAATCTTAAGTCTATATATGCATAATAATAAATATATAGACACATAACTTAAAACAAACCGTTGCCCAATTTAATATCTAATATTTTCTAATCTTAATGCACTACGATTCTCTCCTAAAAATAATCCTTGACTATTTAAGGGTGCAGTGGTAGGGTACCAAGTCCATAACCAGCAGAAGGAAAATGAGCTGCCAGAATAGATTCGTTTTGTTTCTTGGTAGCCTTCTTTTTCTGCAGCTCATAGCTACAAGTTTTGGCCAACTTCAAGTGGACTATTACAGAAACACATGCCCAAATGTTGAGTCAATAGTTCGAGCCGCAGTTGAAAGGAAATTCCAGCAGACAGTTGTGACTGCACCTGCAACACTTAGGCTTTTCTTCCATGATTGCTTCGTTAGGGTCAGCAAAGCTTGTCTCTTCTTCTTCTTCTTCCAATATCTTCCTGAAAGCTTAAATTGTGTGTATGTGTGGATAGGGATGTGATGCTTCTGTGATTCTGGCTGAGAGAAATGGTGCAGCAGAGAAGGACAATCCTATCGATCTATCACTGGCTGGTGACGGGTTTGACACTCTGATCAAAGCAAAGGAGGCAGTTGATAGTGTCCCTGGCTGTACAAATAAGGTTTCATGTGCTGATCTATTGGCACTGGCCACAAGGGATGTCATTGCACTGGTATATAAGAATACCCTTTTGCTATCTAGGCACATGATTAGCTAAAACAACGAACAAAACAGAGAAAGTTCTATGCTTCCAATAAAATCTAAACCTTGTACCCAAAATGAGTAGTCTACAGTCCAAGTCATTGTCAGTGACTTTGTGTTGTTAGTTTATTAGTGATCTGGTTAACTTTAACACTGTGATTATAACTTCAAGTTTACTTAATTGCAGACTGGAGGACCGTCTTATGCAGTAGAGCTGGGAAGGCTTGATGGTAGAATCTCCACAAAAGCCAGTGTGAGACACCACCTTCCTCATGCTAATTTTACATTAGCCAAGCTTAAGGCAATGTTTGCTTCACATGGTCTCAGTCTTATTGATCTAGTTGCTCTATCAGGTAATTAGTTGTAATAGGTGCAAAAAAGGTACTTATTGGATCCAGAAATTATGATTATGATCTGAACTGAAATGGGTTGTTGCAGGAGCACATACTATAGGTGTCTCTCACTGCAGTCAATTCTCTAGACGCATTTACAGATTCAGAAGCAAGAACAGAATTGATCCAACACTTGATTTGGGTTATGCAAAACAGCTCAGGGAAATGTGTCCAACAAATGTAGACGCCAGAATGGCCATAAGCTTGGACCCCATTACGCCTCAGATATTTGATAATCAGTATTTCAAGAATCTTCAGCAAGGCAAAGGACTCTTAACATCTGATCAAACTTTGTTTACAGATACAAGATCAAGGAAGTTGGTTAACTTGTTTGCATCGAATAGCACAACCTTTGAACGGGCTTTTGTAACTGCCATAAAAAAACTAGGACGGATTGGGGTCAAAAAGGGAAACCAGGGTGAAATTAGGCAAGATTGTACCAGGGTCAACTAGAATCACTGTCCTTCCTTAATTACCTTTTTTCTTACAATTCATCAGTGCTTGTTTCATTTTCACTTTGTTAGCCGTAACATAAGAAAATAAAATGTTTCCATTTATTAAACAAGCTTTTACTACATGAATTATAATATTGCCTTTTGAGACCATTAACCAAGAGAGCAATAATTATGAAATTTTAAGGAAGTAGAGTAAATTATGCATGCACGTACCTCAATGAATGTGTAAATGACTAATATAATTATTAAGCGACAACAACATGAGGAGCTGTAATGTGACCTGAATAGCATTAGTATTGTGCATAGCAGAAAGGATGTAGGTAAAACCCTTCCATAACAATGGTATTATTTTGGTACCAAAAGTGAAAGGGAGCTCTTGCAAATACCCACTAGATCACACTAGTGGCTTCCCTATAACAAAAGAAACAGAAAAAAGAACTACTGTCTCTGATATAAAAATGGATTTAACTCGGGGCTTTCTTCGTCATTATATTGGTCAAACTAGCTGTTGGACAAGCGCACATGTTTCTTCTTCAAGGCTTCCAAAGCTCCTTACACTGTATAATGCTGCTGAATTGTATCAATGTCAAGTCCCTTCAGCTTCACCACAGATTCTACGTGTCCCTTCAGAGTGTGTAGCTCCCTTAGCCTGTAAGGCCCCAAAACACAAAAATCTCAAGTAAATATATAATACACCCTCTGAAGATTAAGCTTGATGCTAAACAAGTCATAGGGTTACCTTGCAACCTCAGCTCGTCGCTTGGCTTGCTCTGCAATCTCTGAAAGCTCCCTGTAGCTACTTTTGTCATTGAAAAGATTTGTAGTTTCTGGTGGCTGAAGACCATGAAGAGTTCTCTGTGCAGCTGCCCACTGTGCTTCCCTCTCTTCTTTTCCGTAATCTTTCTTGGTAGTGAAGGCAGTCTGAGATTACGAAAAAACATGAGAGAACTTAGAACCTTCAACACCAGATATTACACCATAACAGAGGAATGAAAAGGAAGCTACCTTGTTCTCCAAGATATTATCCCAAGCCTTCCCACTAAGACCATAGCGGATACCAAATTTGAGCAAATCAAGAGGGATATATGTCACTATACTGTAGAGCCAGATTACACCAGCCCATCCCCATCCCATTCCCTTAATCCTTGCGAATTCCCAGTGTGCATACACAGCAATCAAAGTTGCTACCTGTCAAACACACAATGATTGTTTTTGTCATGCACAGCGCATAAAAATGATGTTTTACAAAGACTAAAGAGAGGCTGCTTCAAATTTCAATCATGAAGTTACCAGCTGAGCAATAAAGAAAGCACTGAGAAGGAGGAGACCGGGTCTTTCAACATAGGACCAGCTACGAGATCTGGTGACAAAAATTAAGGCCTGGCTTATAATACTGACTTGTAGGTACAAGGCTGCCATAATTTCATCAGGTCTGTGTCTTAGAGGCCTCACACCGAACTTGTCCTGCAACAGTAAGATAGAAGTCTTAGATCTTGAATTGTTGAACAATCTCCTGATCTGTGATATATATAATATATTAAGAGTAAAAGATGAAGCTTGTTATTACCGAGAAGAAGTTGGTATCGTATACAGCCCAGAAAAATACAACTGTCATTAGTGCTAAGTAACCTCCAAGCACAATACCGGTGGCAAATATCTCCTTCAGTTTCCAACTGTCGGGCTGTGGGGATGGCTTCACTCGATCCTTGGATATTGTCATAATGGTTCCTAAAGGTTTCATGGTTTAAGATATCAGACTAATAATTTTATATCAGTTGTTAAAATCAACCATACACAGTCACACCAGGACAGTAAAAATAGAAGTGAAAAATAATGTATAAATTTGGAAAACGCCTCTACTGTGCATACAATTTGATGTGCATGTAGAAGAATCTTACCATCATTTAGTATGGCAATAATTAGAACCATGAAGGGTGCAAAATCAAACCTCCAGATCAAAGCAATAAACAAGAAACCAAACTGCAAAATAATAACAATAGTTAGCATAAATGACAAGATTTCAGATTTCTTTACAAGTATTAGTATATTTTAGGGTGAACCTATTTGCATACTTACCACGATACGAATGGTGATGGACACAGCATAAATCTGCCAAATTCAGTAACAAAAGGAAATGTCAGATTTGACTTGATAAACCATTAAAGGAGTGTCTAAGATTATATAATGAGTTATGCAAAGGTAAACTAACAGTGTAGTTCTTCATCCTCTGGAAAATAGCCCTGCTGGTGAGCACTGCACTGACAATAACACTCAAACCTGGTTCAGTGAGGACAATGTCAGAGGCACCCCTTGCAGCATCAGTAGCATCAGCAACAGCAATTCCAATATCTGCTCTCTTCAATGCAGGTGCATCATTAACACCATCTCCTGTCATTCCACATATATGCTTCCTCTCTTGCAGCCTTTTCACTATTTCATACTTGTGCTCTAACATATCACACAAAAAAAAAAAAGCAAAACGTAAATATGTTGGGAGAAATTTTCAACATTTTAGTACACATACATACACACAGATATGGTCAAAGTGGATACCGGGAAAGACTCCAGCAAATCCATCAGCCTTCTCAATCAATTCGTCAACCGGAACAGCTGAAACAGTAGTATCCTTTTCTCCTCCCAGCAATGAAGAAGATGGGTACATGTTTGTTCCCATTCCAAGCCTTCTCCCAGTTTCCTTGCCAATGGCAAGCTGATCCCCTATAGAACAAGGCAACAACAATCAACTTCTCATTCTATTCCAAGATATAAAGTTGTCTCAGTTATAATACATACATAACTCCTAATACTAGATAGCATTGGTTTCCTGGTCAGCGGTCTTGAATTAACATATCCTAACTACCATTCTTACTTCAAAAAGAAAATAAGAACAAAACCTCTAATCTTACCAGTGATCATCTTGACATTGACACCAAGGTGAAGAGCTCTTCTGATGGTCTCAGCACTGTCGTGCCTAGGAGGATCAAACAGAGGTAACAAACCAACAAATTGCCATGGTGCCCCTGGAGCATCTTTTGACTTTTCTGGCACTTGCTGCAGACAAATAATCAAAGCAGCAACAGTAAGGGAAGGATGTTCAGATTAGGTAGGAAAATACATCAAGATTAATTGGGAAATTTGCATTGAGGTCCCAAATAAGGGACTTTACGTCAAATAGGTCCCGTTTAGAAAATTTATTACTATCAGGTCCTAAGGTTATTAATATAACAACCCCGCGAGGTTGTTAATAACAACCCCGCGAGGTTATATTAACAATGCGAGATTATTATTAACAACCCCAGGGATTATATTAACAATTCCAGGGTTGTTAATCGGGACTTGACAGTAATAAATTTTTTAATTTAGAACCTGAGAAGAGTATATTTTTTTCACAGGATCTGTTTGACGTATATTTCCTTATTTGGGACCTAAGTGTAATTTTCCCTTAATAATACTAGCTTAGCAAAACCTGTCTTGCAACAGCTAAAGAACGAAGTCCACGCTCAGCAAACTTATCAATACATGCGTGAACCCTCTTCCTTACATCCTCTTTGCAGTTGCAAAGGTTCAAAATCTGAAACAAGACAAAAACATGGTTCAATTCACTGAACAAACCTAACTAGTCCTTATATTCTTCACAGGGTGTTTCCAGTGACATCCTTATTTACCTGCTCAGGAGCACCTTTACTAGCCCTATGCCAGCTTCCGTCAGAATCAATGTATGTCAGAGCAGTTCTCTTGTCCACAGGATTAAATGGCAGAAAATGAACCTCCCTGATTCCAGCTCGAGCCTAGCCAATTCAAAAGTAATTAGAAATTAAGAACTTGTTTTAAACTCATATCGCAATCTTACAATAGAAAAAGGCCTTTTTTGGGGTAATTCTATACCTCCTTCGGATCAGCTAGCATCCCAACAATTGCAGCATCTATGGCATCCTGATTCTCAGTTCTGGAAGCCCTCGCTGCAAGAAGGATCACAAGGTCCTTCTCCACGCCCTTAGCAAACAACTCAATCAAGTTTTTATCAACAGTTAGCTTATTCAACGTGAGAGTCCCAGTCTTGTCACTGCACAGAACATCCATTCCTGCCATTTCCTCAATAGCAGTCATTCGCTTAGTGATTGCACCTTGTTGAGACAACCTATGAGAACCAATAGCCATGGTCACCGACAAGACAGTAGGCATGGCAATTGGGATTCCTCCAATCAACAGAACCAAAAGGTTGTCGATTCCATCCCTATACTTGCGATGCTGTATTGGGTACATCACTATGAGCTCAATCAGTATCCCAACAGCGATAGAACAAATACAGAAGTTACCAATGGCTGTGAGCACTTTCTGGAAGTGACCAACTTGGTTGGTACTATCCACCAAATGAGCAGCTTTACCGAAGAAGGTGTGAACACCAGTGGCAATCACAACTGCTTCAATCTCACCCTTTTTAACAGTTGATCCAGAAAACACTTCATCCGAAGGGTTCTTGGTTACAGGAAGAGACTCTCCAGTTAAAGCAGACTGATCAACACTTAGAGGGTCACCCTCCAGAAGACGTGCATCAGCTGGGATAATATCTCCTAGTTTTATGCTGATTATATCTCCTGGCACTAAAATTGCAGCATCCTGTTCACTCCATCGACCATCTCTCAGAACCTGCAAAAGCAAAAAGGTCGTTAAATTAAACCAGTGATGAAGAAGTCCGAGGAAGTACATACTGTATCATGTTTGGTGTTTGGCTATGACCTTGGCCTTGGGAGCTAAACCAGCCATAAGTGCAGCAGCAGCATTTCCAGCGTTGTTTTCTTCGATAAAACTGATGGTAGAGTTGACGAGCAGAAGAACAATGATACCGACGAAGTCTTGCCAGTCTGGAGGTCTTCCACCTCCGTTGGCCAACGCAATGGCCATTATCGCAGCAGCTTCCATGACCCATGATAGAGGGTTCCACATGAAACCCAAAAACTTCAAAAGTTTGCTTTCCTGTTGCCATGAAACAAAGACGAAGATGTCATGGCCTGCTTCCACATAAACACATGAAAAGGAAACTGACGCCTGGAGACAAACGTACCTTTTTCTCTTCCAATTTGTTGGGACCAAAGACCTGGAGCCGATTGGCTCCTTCGTCCGATGTTAGACCTGTTCTCGAACATTTCAGCTGCTCAAACACTTCCTCTATTGGAATTTTTTCCTGGTCATAAGATGATTAATGTTTGTTATCTCCGAACACCGAATGCTTAGAGAGCAGGAAGAATCTGTTTCCTATGCATGTGCGGATTGTATTTAATCTGTAGCTCGCTTTGTTTATTTAAACGAATACCGCTCGTCCATAATTATGAATCACATACAAAATTCATAAAGCTAACATGTAAGGTGATTTAGCGCGAATAAGCAAAAGACGAAAATGAAGATTTTGCAATATACTATAAGTCGTATTACGTAAAAGCTGTGCATCACATCACAGTCATATAATATGATTATGAAGAAATTTAATTTAGAGAATTATCGTTGTCTGTATGGGCGGGGATTATTAGATATAATTTGTAATTTGTAAGTTAAATAAAGAAAAGCGTATACCGCATATAATTTATGAAGGATGATGTGAAAGTGAGAGTGGAACACACGGCGTTGAAAGAGCGTGAACAAGAGCAAAGAAAGAAGCGTGCGTGGAGAAGCCGCTAATTCCAATTCTTTGGCAAGTGTCAACAGATGTCAGGACACCGAACCAAACATTAATTGGATTTACCATTTTGAATTTTTTATTATGATTAAGTAGTAGTAACTCCTAACTACTAGGAGTATTAATAATGTTACGGGTTAAAACAAAAAATCGATAGCATTAATTAAGTCAGAAAAAGCAAGTGAATGAGTATATGGCAAAACCAAAAATTATTAATAAGCAGCATGCATGAAATTGAAATCATCAGATCTAAATTAATGAGAAAGGCAGTAATACTAATACTTACTGGCAAGTCTTTCTTTGGATGAGTATATATGTATGTATGAGAAAGAAATGCTAAAAAAGTCCTTCTTGTTCTCAAGAGTAGATATATATATATATATATCTTTAGTGTCAAGCATAAACATAAAGAAGAGGCAGAGGTGAAGGAAGAAGGGGAGGAAGTTTCATGAAAACTAACAAGGTTAGCTAGGTGGAAGCAGGAGTTTAATTGGAGGAGGATTAAAACATGAAATAGTCAAGAGTAGTGGCAGCTAGACAGAGTAGCCGAAGAATTTACAGGTTAATAAATAAAGAAGCTTGAAACCTGAAGGAGACGTTGTTTATATACACATATATATAGATATAAAAACCAGTATAAAGAGAGAGAGGCAGAAGATTGATATGAGATGATATATACGTGTGCGTGTGTAATGAAACAAGAGAGCATTGAGAGAGAGACAGAGAGTAACCATACCAGGTCGACGCTCTCATTTTTTATCTCGTCAAGAGTGATGGCCTTGTCGCCGGGCATGGTGAGGTGGAGGAGGAAGAAAGGGATGCAGAAATGGAGGTAGTGATATGAGAGATAGAGTGTGTGTGTTTATATATCTATATACATATATATATACACACACAAGAGAGACGGGGCTGCCTCCTCCTCATATAGTTGAGACATGGGTCCCGTCTCCCTCCACCTTTCCCTCCTTTTTTTTTTTTGACCCTCCACAAGTGAACAAATTCACCACGCGCCACCTCCATGATTTTTGCCAACGGTACATTTATTCACATACTTACCCCATACTACCGAATATTATTTTGGAAAAAATATATTCCGCCGTTAATCCAAACATGCATTATAGTTGTTCATATCTGTTGTTGTTATTTTTCAAGAGGAAAAACATTAGGGTTCTTAATAATAATATAAGTTGCCCATGCCTTAATTAATGCCATATTGGAGCACGTGATCAAATGAACTCATTTAGCAAGAAACTTTGAGATGTGGATACCTTATCTAAATATATTTGATCAATTACTTCTGAATATAAGTAAAGTATTGTTATATTATATGTTAGTTCATAAGTCAAATAATATAATTTAAAAAAACAGTAAATTTTAATATCATAAAGTAATGTAATTAGTTTTTTTTTAAATTCTCTAAAAAAATCAATAGACCCTTATAATTATAACCGGAGGGAGTAAGATTTAAGATTTTAGCTCGATGAAATGTGTTGAAAGTAACTCTGATCATTAACACAAATATATTGATGAATATGATTTTTACATTTTATATTATATATTGCCTTTGATATATATTGCAAGTGATATTCTAAATTTACCACAAGTTACCTGTATCAACTTCTTTATATTTATTATGCATATATATCAAGTAATTCAATCACATATGACTATTACTGTTGCACTTTTTTCATACAAAATTGTAGTTTAAGTAGTAATTTTTTAATAATAGAATTAAACACATGACTATGTTTGATTAGAGAACTCAATATGATGTATATAATCAACTCCACCTAAGTATTTTCTTTAAAATTATAGTAGTTACCTAAATATTAATACAGCCAGAAGATAAAAAAAAAAGTACTCATATATGATGACACTAATTGCTATCTATTTAAAGGGTTACTTGTTTGAATGTAGAATATATATCACATATGAGGGTTTCGAAGGATTTAGGGTTTAGTGAATCTTATCTTTCTATCAATGGTTTTATCAATGACGATCATCGATTATTGAGGAGTATGGCCAGCTAAAGGAAACAGCCGAAAAACACAATGTTGTTGTATAAAACTCTTGCCAATTACTCTCTATGTTCTTATTTATAAGATTATTTTACAGAATTATAAAAATATTTTTAAAAAGTTAATTATATTATTTAATAATATTATATATTATATTTTATTATATTATATAGTAGTTCATAAGTCAAACAACATAATTTGAAGAAAAACGATGAACTTTAATATCTTAAAGTAATATAATTATTTTTCTTAAAATTTTTTTAAAATTCTCTAAAAAGATATTATAAATAGGAATGAATAGAGTAATTTCTTCTGTTTTTAATATAAAAGATAGTGAGTACTACAATAATAATGCAAATGAGAAACATAGCTTAATCTCGTTAGAAAAATAACTCCACTAATATTTTCTTAACACTGCATGCTTTTAAAGTGTAAAAACAAATGCCCAATGAACGATTTTAAACATGTTGTTAGTGTGGATTTATTTTCTTCATTCTCTCTGTTAAAATTTCTAACCATTTAGGAAACTTCTTTCTCGTTATTCTTTTCTTCTATCACACAACTCATAAAAAATAAAAATAAAAATCCCACACATATATAAAGGCTATACGTAATTATTTTGCGCTGTGATTGGAATTCAAGATCCCCACACACATAAACTGCCTTCAATTGAAAGAAAGGTGTGCAAATAAACATAATTGAATTAAAAAAAACTCATAATACAAGTAAAAAATACAAATAAACAATACTTATTTGATTATGTGAATTTCGAATAGACGATTAGAAAGAGGTAAAAAAGTAGGATTGAAAGAGGAATCGAGAGACCTTTTGCACGTGCATATATACCTTTGTAGCCAAAACCAACTACTATTAGTATATCGATGCCCTTCACAATCATAGTGAACTTTGCATTTATATACATACGAGTATATGTTTTTCCTATTATTTATTTAATTTATTCATCACAAATACCGTTCTATGAGTTGGCAAGCAAGATGCTTGCTTATCCTCAGCTGTTATCGCTTTAAAATTATTAGTCTTAAATAATATATATTACAGCCAAATAAACCTTCAACACGCCTTCCCTAAAACAAGCAATTAAATAATATATATCCACCCACATACCACATTATAGATCTTATCTGAATTTTGTTAGAATCACTCCATCATTATCACAGATAAACATCTCCTTCTAGCTACAAGTCGTTTCATTTAATTTTTTGCATATGAATACAATTTTACCATTCATTATTGCAGTAGAGACTATATTTTCTTGAAATATAGTGTATATTAAAGCAGAAAAAATTTGAAAAATTTTTAGTAGTTGATAAAATTAAAATTTTTTCTTAATTTGTTTTAGGGAAAATCCCAAAAAAAAAAAGACAAGGGAAATTCCAATTCATAGCAGCAAAATCGAGAAATCTCAAATTAATCTTTTTGTAATTTTTTGCGTAATTACAAAAATGCCACTAGATTTTTAACAATACGAGTATCATAATTCACATTAAGAGTATTTCCATTAATAACAATAGTACAAACAATTCATAGTGTAAATAGCTAGTACATAAATACTTATATTGTTATTAACTAAAATACTCTTGTTGTAAATTAAAATATTCATATTGTTAAAAATCCAGTGGCATTTTTATAATTGCACAATAAAAAAGTACAAAAAGATTTATTTGAGATTTTCTGCTGTTCTAAATTAGAATTTTTCTATTTTTCTTAGTTTTTTTTAGAATTTTCCCTTTATTTTATACACTTAACTTAGAAAAAAATAAAGTTGTAGTGGTAATATATAATGTGACGATCAAATCAAATGTTTTAAAAAAGGGGGAAGATGGTCCCTGAAAGAGGAGGAGCGTGTAAAGGACGTGCGGAGCGTAGAAATAGAAGTCAAAGTGCAATTCAATACAATACATTTAATCTTTGTAAAAAAAAACATAATAAATTAAAAAGGTATATTTGGATGGGATAAAAGTTAAGAGAAAAAGGCAAAAAATAATATTAAGTTTAAAAATTTTCTTAAATAATATAAAAATTTACTATTTTTAAAATTTTTTCTCTCCTTTTTTTTTTTTAATTTTCTCTCCATGTGAATGTTATCATGACCAATTGACCACACATCACTTGATTAGTTTGCATCTTTTTGAAAAATTAAAATATAAAAATATATGTACTACTACTATATTGTTGGAATCCACCTTTGAATTGCCTCTTCCAAAGCAAATTGGTGGAAATTGGAAACATCATCAGACTGTATTCTGTACCTGTTTATTTAAAGCAAGTGGAATAATAATAATAATAATAATAATATAAAATTGGAGTAAAAGCCATTTGGAATGTTACGTAAGTATCTGCCTTCAATTGATGATAGTTCTGTCCAGTACGTCCTGTACTTGCACTAAATGCAAATGGAGATAAAAATCTACCAGCATTTTTCCCCGCCCACAACTCTATTATTTTAATTGGGTTAAATATAAGATATATTTATTTAATTAAATTAAATTAAAAAATTAATTAAACTAATTAATATGACATGTATTTTATAAAATATTTTAATCATTTTTTTATTTTCCTCTTTTTTTTATTTTGATTATTATTGAGAGATTATCAATAAAGATAAATTATAATAAGATTAATAAATGAAAACTATATTTTATATTTAAAATTAATATTAACTCTTAAAATACATGTTATATTAAGTTTTTTTTGGCCAGTTATGTTATATTAAGTATTAACAATGATAAGAGTACTGTATCTATTAACATAACATTCAAATTTCTAATTATATTTTAGGTAGAATTGTAATCTAGTCTTAAGGAAGGAACTTTAAAATAAAATGATCACATAAAATCGCATATTTACAAAAAAATGTATTAAAATTATCAATGAAAATTATGGAGTTATTAATCACAACTCTATATTATAAAAATAGAGTTGTCATTAATAACTCTATATTAAGGATCGATAATTTTATAGGACTTTTTTATAATTATGTAATTTTATGCGGGGCTTTCTTATAAATATACAATTTTATTGGACTGTTTTGTTATAAATTTTTTTGTTTATGACCAAATAGCAATTCTCCCTATATTTTATGTAAAGAGGTTGAGTATACATGGAGAGGAAGAATATTTTTAAAGACAGAATTTTTTTTTCCCGGAATAGCCAATCTGTGGCTTGAGCCTTGAGGTTTGAGCATTGGGAATTGGAACATATTAAAGTGAGAGATAAACGTTGGGAGTAGGAACAAAGTGGGTGCACGAAACTTTCCTAACCTACTACACCCAAAAACTGACACGTATCCCATTTTCCAGATCAAGCAAACGGACGAGTCCTGGGAGAGTAGATTTATTAGATTTTAGATACGATGAAGATTAAAAATGTATTGTGTTTCTTTTTCTTTTTTTTGGGACAAAGATTAAAGGAAAATTTTAAAAAAAGGCAAGTGAAATAGGGAAAAGACAATTCAGTACAATGAAATCTGAAAATCCCAAATCAGTCTGTTTTGTACTTTTTTGGTATTTACAAAAATGTTATTAAATTTTTCACAACACCAGTTTCATAATTCACAACACAGGTATTTAAATTAACAACACCAGGTACTACGTATTTACACTGTGAGTTGTAAATACATAGTATCTGGTGCTGCGAATTACGGAACTGGTGTTGTAAAAAATTCAATGGCATTTTCGTAATTACTCAAAAAAGTATAAAATAGACTAATTTGAGATTTTCTGATTTCGTTATACTGAATTGTATTTTTCCTATTTTTAATGTCTTTTTTAGAATTCTCCCAAGATTAAATGTATTGTGTTGAATTGCACTTTGACTTCTATTTCTCACGCTCTGCGCGTCCTTCACACGCTCCTCCTCTTTCCAGAGACCATCTTCCCCTTTTTTAAAAACATTGATCGTCACATTATATATTACCATTACAACTTTATTTTTTTCCAAGTTAAGTGTATTAAACAAAGGGAAAATCCCAAAAAAAGAAATGGAACCTGAACCTGTTTAACGTGGTGATTTTAATGATAAATATTAGTAGGAATTAAGAACATAGTACATATTAGGTTAAGCATGTCGAGTAATTTATGAACAATGAAGGGGACATCATAATCGGGAATAGGCAATAGTCAATACCTGTTCGTGATTTGTTTTGTTTGGTGTGTAATGTATACAACATTAAAAATGAGGGCCAGGCCATAATCTCAACTAATAATAATAATAATAATAAAGCACCCCCAATTGGCAATTACAACAACCTTAAATCTCTGCGGTTAAAATTTGGAAATGTGGGAATGACATGGTTATGGTTGGGTCTGTGTTGGAAGAACCAGCATCATCACCTTAATTCACTCTTTGAAAAGTTACACGCCACAAGCTGTACCTTGTAGTATAAATCTTTGTAACAAGAGTATATTCTTTGACCAAAATTGTAAATTTATTGTTAAACGGGTGTGTTTTAGTATTAAATTTTGAGTGGAATGGGGAAAAAAAACCGAAATAAAAAAAATAAAGGAAAGTGGTGTGTGGAACGGGAGGATAAATAGTGGTCTTCTAAGGACCCAATCATAGATAGATGCCTTGGCTCCTGGTGTTTTATCTACAAACACCTTCACCCTCCCTCCCACCTCGCTCCCATTCCATTTTGATGTATGTGTTTATAATAAATTTTCTTCTTAATGGCAGAAAGCAAATTGGTGGTTAGAGGATTGGATTGATTATGTTGTGACTATTATATTTTCATTGTGCAATAGCATCTCTATTTGATGTTATATAGTTTCTGATTTTATGTAAATGTCCTTGATGTATTTTGTCAATGTTATTATTACTTTTGTTAATAATGAAACATTATGTTAAGTAATGTATATGGTCTTTTTAGGGTAAAATTGTAAAGCCATGGACAAATATAGTCTTTTTGTTGCACAGTTGCAATTGTAAATCATATCTATTCATTGCAAACATGGTAATCACAAATAAGTTATTAGTTTAAACTTTTGTTGATAGATTTCAACAATGGATTGAGTAATTCAAAACAAGTTATGATAAAGTGTGCAATGAAATTCACAATAATAATAATGGTTTTGACAAAATTTGTTATAGTATTGACAAAATGAATAAATAAAGGGTGTGTTTGGAATAACGGCGGGATAACGGACTTATTTGTAATTGAACTTATAGATAAGTCAGATTAGATATAAGTCAGATATGTATGTTTGGATTAAA
>JBAGKO010000011.1:5906271-5920717 GCA_037177275.1 Acacia concinna
CATTAACAACCCCAACGACGCCATTAATAACTCCGGGGTTGTTAATTGGGACTTGGTAGTAATATATTCCTTATATTGGAGACTTAACAGCAATATTTTTTTTATCTTAAGACTACTTTAACATAAATTTTCTTATTTGATACCTCAGTGCAATTTTCTCTTTTTTTTCCTATGAGTGTGTCTTTCTCTCTCTCTCTGCCAAAGACCTCCTGACCTTGACAAGGAGAGAATCCCCAGCCGATGAACATGTGGGAAGAATGGATGAGAGTAACAAATGTGGCCTCAAAGTAAATGGGAATAAGCCACTTAACATGCTCTATTACTTGATCTCATACTCTTTAATTTATTTATTTTTTATTCTTTGTTTGTATTCCTCACATTTTTTTCTATTTAGTAGAATAGAGAAAAAAGATCACCAATCAAGACTTTAATGTAAGTTGATCGTATAAGCTAATGTTTATTATTTATCGATTTTATTAGTGTTATATTTTTTTTTACTAAAATAAAAGGGAAAATGTTATCAATAATTTGTATGAAATTGCTTAATTTAAAAATAATATGATTATCAAGTATTTTTAATTTCAAAAATAATTAGCACGTCACTTTTCAATAAGAAAAACTATTGTAACTCTAATATAAATAAAGTCACTTTTGTTAATCAAAGTTCGCTACTTTAGGTTTATGTTTAAAGAGTTTTTAACTATTTTCACCAGTGCACTTTTTAATATTCAAACTTGTATTTTTTTATTTTATTTTGGAGGTGAGGCTGGTTACTACCTCAATAATAAACTTGTGAGCAATAAAATCACCTTTTTAATTATGTGGTTTCAATTTTTTATATTAGGCTTCCTTAATTAATTCAAATTAAAAAGTTCTCCCGAATTTCATAATAAAACGGTCTGAAGCTAATATTCCAGTGATCTTACTAAGGCTCAAGACTAAGAGACCTGTACTGAATTGACACACACACACCCTCAATTAAGTTAATGCCCCATTGCCAAGATATTGAAGGCGAGGTATTTCCCAAACTGCAGCTTTCTAGAGGCAAATAAGGGTAGTAGACCTTCCTGGATATGGTTAAGCATTCTTGAAGGGAGGAAAGTACTAGACGGAAATATTCTGGTAAGCATCGGAAATGGTAGGAAAACCAGAGTGTGGAATGATCCCTGGCTGGCTGAATTACCTGGTAAGAAGCTCCTATCTCATTGTCCTCATGATTCTTTTTTGGACTTAACTGTTGTTGATCTTAGACATGATGTTGTATGGAACTTGATTTCAATTGAAGGTTGGATAGAAGAATTTGAGAAAAGAGCAATTTTAAACACTTGAATGGCTATGAGTAGGAGAGATGATAGATGGATATGGATATGAGGTAAAAAAAGTATGTATGTGGTGAAAGAGGGATATAGAATAGCCAAAGAAATGATTAATAGGAGTCATGTGTTGCAGCCGAGCTCATCCTCTAATAATGTAAGCAAAACATGGAAGGATGTGCGGAAGCTTAAAGTGCCTCATAAAGTTAAATTGTTTATTTGGAGGACCCTATCTAATGCTCTTCCATCGTTTGTGAATCTTGCTAAATGAAATGTGTGTGTTGCAGAGGTGTGCCTTATATGTAAGAACAAACCTGAATCTCTGAAACATCTGTTTTGTTTTTGTCCTTGGGCTAGTAGAACTTGGTTTGATAGTGTTTTTTCCTTTAATTTTAGGGATGAGACCACATTTGATCTAAAACAGTGGCTGCCATGTTGCTTTTCAGAGCTGAACTTTACTGAATGGCAGAAAGCCTTAGCAGTAATGACAATGTGGCAAATATGGAAAGGGAGGAATCGTTTCATTTATGAAAAGCTTGAGCTTGACCCAATTTTTACATTTTCGCAGGCTGGTAACCTATTAAATGAATTTTGGGATGCTAGAGGGTGGCAACAAACTATTCAGACCCACCAACTTAATCAACATTCAATCACAAGGCTGGGAAGTGGTTGGAGGAAACCTAAAGGTAATGTGCTGAAAATTAATTTAGACTGTGCTTTTGATAGTGAGGATGAGAAGGTGGCTTTAGCTTTTGTAATTAGGGATTCAAATGGTTGGTTAGTAGATGGGATGACCAAACTGTTGTATACAAACTCTATTTTTTTGGGAGAGTGTGAGGCAATGTTACATGCTGTTTCTTATGTTGTAGAAAATGGTCTGGATGATGTTCTTTTTGAGTTCGATAATCAAACATTGATAAAGTGTTTGAATGATGGACATTCATCGCCTATGTGGAAAGGTTATATTATTATTGAGAATATCCTTACTACAAGGAATTATGGACGGAACCATTGCTTCGGATGGATTCCTAGAGAAGCGAATTTAGCAACGGATTGGGTTGCTAAAACTTCATTGAGGGGGACGTGCCCTTCGAATTGGCTGTCAAGTCCTCCTCTTCCTCTTTCTCAAATTTTGATGAATGATTTGATGTTTGTTTCTTTTGACCCAGGTTAAAGGGATTTTTTGTATAATATAAGGATGATGGACTTTGTTGTAATTTATTATTAGTAATATAATGATGATATTCTGTTGGCAAAAAAAATTCAAAAAGGGCGTCTGTCACCTTTTACTTTTGGTGCAAATATACCCACAAACATAAGAAAGGGGTAAAAATGCCAGTTCCGTTAACTAAACCTAACAGATGCTTTGTGAGCCCCACTTTAATAATTTTTTAATGACATTTTGAGGGCACATGTACAAAAATACCCATATACAGATTCCACATGTGCATCTGCACCATTTTGTGGGCCCTACTTTAATAATTTTTTAAACATTTTTTTATTTCTAACCAGATGTAAAAATAATTGGTTTGGAGGGATGTGAAGGTGTGAGGAAAAGGGGTGCAGGAAAGAGAGCGGATGAGAGTTTTTTAGATAATTATTAAAGTAGGGCTCATAAAGTATAAATTAACAAATGTTTACTTTAATTAGCATAGATGAAATTTTTATCCTCTGTTTTTAATAATAATCATAGGTATTTTTGTTTGCATAACATTGTATATGGGGTGTTTTTTTTTTGCACCTTCACATCAAACCAATTATTTTTGCGTCTGATTAGAAATAAAAAAATGTTTAAAAAATTATTAACATAGGGCCCTTGAAATGGTGCTAGACGCACATGTGAAATTTGTTGATGGGTATTTGTGCACCTGCGCCATCAAAATGTTATTAAAAATTATTAAAGTGGGGACCACAAAGCGTCTGTTAGGTTTGATATTTTTGCCCCATTTTTTAATATTTGTAGGTATTTTTGCACAAAAAAAATGTAAAAGGCGACATGCGCCATTTTTGAATATTTATGTGGGCATTTTTACTAACCCTTTAATAAAAAAGAGTAGCAATTCTGACATACCTGTTATTTATAACCACCACTTTGAATCACGAGATTCGATTAAATATCTTTTATATTTTGGGACAGAATGAGTAACTTTTAAAAATAATTTTTATGATTTAAGAAATAAGTATGTGAGAGAAGTTTTGTCCCATACCAAATGTATTACACCGAATTTTTAAAACCAATTTTTTTGGTAAACAAACAAACACTTAATATCTCATACCAAATGTACTACACCGAATTTTATTTAATTACTTGCATTATATAATTTTAAATAAATACAATACTCTCCCTTTATGCTGGCTTTATTATAATTATGTTTTTGTAACTTGAGAAAGCTTCAAAAAAGTAGTGGGCTGAAAAGTAGGATGGTTGATATGGATCTGCAAGTAGCAGACCTAATGCGTCGGCAATGAGATAAGCAATTACGCAACCAAAGAGCGCGTCTCCTTCGCTTCACCGCCTCGCCTCTACCCGCCGTCGCCTGCCTTATATTTGATCACCGAACCGAAGAAATTTCAGTCTCGCCGAGCAAATTCTCCTGACCAAGATAAGTAAGGTGGATTCATAAGAGGTCTCTAATCATGCCAGGTTTGACATGCAATGCTTGTAACAAAGAATTCAGCGACGATGCGGAGCAAAAGCTTCATTACAAATCCGAGTGGCACAGATACAACCTCAAACGCAAGGTTTCCCTTTTTAATTCCAACACTCGCTCATGATCCTTTTTTTTTTTTTAATATCTTTGAATGTTATTCATCTATTGCATACACCTTTAAGAACACTTTGAACATGAACAATATGTTTCTGACAAGGTTATGCTCGAGTGTTTTGACTTTTCAATTGTGAACAAGTAAATTGAATTGATGAATACGCATTTGCGCATTACTGATATTACACTCGTTCTATGTTACACCTATACTTTAAAAAGAGCAGGCCTTATCAAGATAGGTTTCTCAAGCAGTTAGCTTTGTTTAAAAAAAGAAATTAAATCCAAATGCTCCAAAACAGCTAAAAAAGCAAAGATAAAGCTTAAGTTTTAGCTGCTTGTCTTTATGCTGCTCTGGAAGAACTTGTTTAGAACTCAGTTTTTACGTTATGTATTTTTCAGGTGTTAATATTATAGAAAACAGAGAAATGAGAGTACTACAGTAAGCAAGGAAGAAAGAATGAGAGTGAATCCGTAATTCATTACTGTTGTGATCTGTACAATATATATTGTAAGAGTGACACATGTAAACCAACCATTGCGGTTAAGTTAGCTAACTATGATTAACTGAGTCAGTTATCCAACTATCTATACTAACTAATTCTGTTACATTAACTAGTATTCTAACAAATATATATATATGTAATTATTTATACATCTTGTATTTGTATCTTAAAATTTTCACTATCCGACACGTTCTATCTTGTTATTATTTGTGTGCTGTGAGTTTGTATGTTCAAATATCCCGTTTATCTTATCTTCTGATATGGCATTCTGTGCGGAATATAGTATTTTATTTTGCAAGAAGGATTGTTAATTTGCTTGTTGAATTTTTCTGGGGAGGTTTTTGTTACTCTGTTTACATGTGCTGTATCTAACCTTATTAATGATTTTTGTTGGTATCATCAAGCTCATTTGCCTTTTGATTTCCCTTTTCATAAAAGGTAGCTGGTGTTCCTGGGGTGACCGAAGCACTGTTCATGGCGAGACAATCTGCAGCTGCTCAAGAGAAAGATAAAAATGAAACTCCCATGCTCTATAGTTGTGGCCTTTGTGGAAAAGGTTATAAAAGTTCTAAAGCTCACGCCGAACATCTCAAATCCCGTGGTCATTTGATACGGGCATCTCAAGGAAGTAGTCATTCAGATGCCCAGGCAATAATCAAGCCACTATCACAACGCATAGTGAACAGACCTCCTCCCAGAAGAGATGTAGACAATGATGAAAGTGAAGGAAGTGAAGATGAATGGGAGGAGTTCGATTCTGAGGATCCTTTGATTAATGAAGCTTCAACGTCCTTGACTGGTTTGAATGTGGATGAACATGATGACAATGTTGATATGGACGAAGATGAGGATGACGATTATGGGGATTTGGATCCATCGTGCTGTTTTATGTGTGATCAAAAGCATGATTCTGTAGAAAGTTGCATTGTTCACCTGCACAAGCAGCATGGATTCTTCATTCCAGATGTTGACTATTTGAAGGATCCTAAAGGCCTGCTTACCTATCTAGGCCTGAAGGTATTAAATCACAAGCTATTGATGCGTGCCTATTTTTATTTTATTATGCTTAGTGAAGCTTGATTTCATCAACCATTTCCCCCTTGTTTATTTTCTAGGTCATGAGGGATTATATGTGTCTTTACTGCAATGATAGATGCCATCCTTTCAGCAGCCTAGAAGCTGTTAGGAAACACATGGCGGCCAAAAGTCACTGTAAAGTGCATTATGGTGATGGTGATGACGACGAAGAAGTGGAGCTGGAAGAATTCTATGATTATAGCAGCAGGTCAGTACAGATTTTTTTCTTTTGAATTGTTCCAATTAATTTGGTGTTACCTCATTCCCAACTTTTGTTCTTCATCCCATACTGTAATTATGACCTGCCATTCCATCTCATCTCAACTGCTCTTAATTTTGTTCACAGTTATGTGGATGAGCAAGGGAAGCAACTAGTTGCAACAGGTGAGTCGGCCAGCAATGTAGAACTTGGCAGTGGTGGATCAGAGCTTGTAATCACCAAGAAATCAAACAATGGAATATCAATTAAAACACTTGGTTCTCGTGAATTCTTGCGTTATTATAGACAAAAACCCCGCCCATCACCCACAAATAATATGGCTGTTGCTGCTGCACTGGCCTCAAGGTTTTCTTCTAATTCTAAACCTTGTGCTGTATATATATATGTATCTTTTTTTCAAGTAACAACAACATTTGTGGAATTAACAATACGTAAATAATATGTTGAGGATGGGTTCATCATCCATTAGCTGGTATTTTTTTAAAAATTTAAAAATTGCAGGTACAGGAGCATGGGTTTGGCAACTGTGCAATCAAGGGAGCATATAGTGAGGCTTAAAGTGCTGAAGGAAATGAATAGGTCTGGTGTGGAAATTATGCGTTCTAAAATAGCCATGAAAAGTAACGTCATCCGGAACTTGCCAAAGAATGTACCATATTAGTCCCCCGCTTCCTATCCATTTTGTGTTCCCCTTGTGCTATTTAATCTCAAAGTAATTTAATGTCCGGGACTGGGTTCTGGGAATTACACGCTGGCATCAGCACTGGTGTGCTTAATGAAATGACAATGTTTTTACTTGTTAGAGCATGTTACATGACTTGATTATTGCTTTCTATGGTGCCATGTTTACTATTCCCGTGATTGCTTATTGGATATGTCAAGAACTGAGGGAGTGTACTATAAGTCCAGGGATGAATTTAGGCGAATTGCTATTGAATTTTTCAGGAATACGGGGGTTGAATGTTGGGTTCATAATTAATTTTAGCATGTCATGCCTGTCGAATGTTGGGATTTTTTTTCTCTTTTTTGTTTCTGGGAAGCCATGGATTAAATTATTGATGGGAGAATTACATTAAGATCCCAAATAAAGAAATTAATATAAAAAAATGTCTCTATCACAAGTTGAGAAGTTATTATTGATAAGTTGAAGAGTTATATTAACAACTTAAAGAGCTAATTGGAACTTATAAAAAAAATTAAATTTATTTGAGACCTCGATGTAATTCTCCCTAAATTGATTGTAGGAGTGGACATTAATCGATTATGTACGGTATAGGGCTGGAAATAAAGAGCCCGCGCCTCCAGTGATTGCCGCAGACTTGCTTTAGACTTGGACAGAATAAAAATAAAGATTGAAGTTAGAATAGAAGCGTTCACTGGTCATGAGTATTAAATTTGGATCCCAGGTCCGGAGCCTAAGGAGTGTACCGTCCACCACTTTAATTCATTACAAGCAAAGAATAAAATTCAACTTATTAAGTGTCTGAACCTCTGAATTTTTTCTAACTTCACCCATAATAAATGAGGCTTATATCATAGACAGGAAGAGTAATATGTTCAAATGAATTGATTGAATTCTGTGGGAAAGCTGCGAGCTAAATCTGGAACCACCGCCCTTGATACTTAATTCTCCAACCATACCGAGGGTTCATTCTGCGGCAAAAAAGTTTTGATTGTGGATCGTTGTTCCTCTTTCATTCATCTTTAATAGTTAAGCTTTCTGTTCCCTCAAACCCATGTTAAGGATACTCTATAACCTTTTCATCTGTTACGAACTTGTTACAAGTGTTGGAAAATTATGAGAATTTTGGGGAACTCTCATGATCTAATCCAACCAGCATCTTCTTTGAATATTCCAAGTAATTATAGCGAGTAATTATAGCGGATTGAGAAGTCCCTATCCAACATGTGAACATAAAGTAAAGATATCTTATCGTGAACCTTTTGGGTTCATCATTTAATCGACCTATGCTTATACCAACTGCACAATTTCCTTGGACTTAGACGGGCACTTTTCTTTCGTTTACAAAGACAAATTTGTCCTCAGTTGGCAATAATCCTTTCACCTATTTAAAATTTAATATATAAAAAATTTATTCCTAAAGCTTACAAATAAGTATTTTTCTTTTGGGAACAGGTATTCATTTGCGACTAGAAATAATGTCTCTCGGATTTTTTTTTCACCCAAAAAAAGTAGCTCGTAATCAATACGTAAATACTTTCTTAGATACCTTTTCTAAGTATATATGATACTTTGATACCATTTTGGTTTCATCCAACAAAAATTGCTTGTATTCAAAACGTAAACAGACCTCATGACTCAATGCTTACCGAAGTACTATACTATCTGCTGATAAATTTTGCATATCAGTAGGGGAATTTTAACTGCACCCCGTCCTTACCTAGTACATCAACCAGTTAGAAATTTCCTATTTTCAATCACACGAGGCTCAGAAGATTTCGTGGTCTAAATGAAGCCTCGCAAAGTGATAGATTCAATCACAGAGTCAACTAATGAAAGTCATTACGGAAGCGTTAGAAGTGCATGTGCAAGGGTGCGTTGGGGTTGGAGTGTACGCGTTCCGCGAGTGCTCGCCAAATAATTGCTGGACTAGGACTCTAGGTTGCCAGTTTGAACAGAAATTTAAGTAAGTTTCGGTATCCATTTCAATTATAGTGCCAATTCCGGCAAATGGATGTCTCAGACTATATGGAGAATCGTTTCTCATACAGGTGATAAATGTCAGAAGCCATAATAAAAGAGATCAGAATCGTAGCCCCCTAATTTTACAATTGTGGCGATTGCTATCTAATTAATTGAGACCACAGACTCAAACAAAGCCAAGCACTATGGTTATGAAAAATTACAGAGTAAATATTATACACATTCACAAAAAACAAAATACAAAAAACAAGGGCTAACAGCTATTTTGAAGTTATTATTCTGATATATCACGATCAATTAGCTATATGTACAGGGAAAAGATGTAAAATAGTTCTATCATAATCATGCAACAGAATGCTTGCAGAAACACTAGAAGGTCGTAAATGAGCAAATTAATAGGCTTTCAATGCCCACATTCATTCAGATTTAGCAAACAACTTGAGCGTTTAAAGCTAAGCATTAAAAAAGGCTTCGAGTATGTGATCCACAAGGAAGTATGCAACTGTTCAGTTTGTAAAGTTGCCCACCAGCATATCTCATTGAAAATGAAATAAATATAACCTTGAAATGTACACGAGCTGCACCGAGATCACACTCTTTCCCATGATCTGTGGAACTCTGCCTTTAAGTTTGCTCCACTTCTCTTCAGGTACTGCTAGCAAACTCAAAAATAAGTACAAATACAAAGGGAGTAAAATAAAAAGCCTACGGCACCACAACTTCACAAGTCAGAAAGGAAGCTATCATCATTGAAAGTACTTTAGGGGGACAAGAGGTCACATTGTGAGACTGACACAGAAAGTATTAACAAGCTGATTTAGGTCTGGAGTTTCGAACCTTCCTATAACAAAAGAGGAAAATGCTGATTATTTACTGGCACAACATACCTAGTAGTTAGTTGTCATAGAAGCGGGATCGGCGTCTGTGATATCTGGAACGAGGAAATGAGAATACATTATATGACAGAAATGGGAATATAGAAATTCTACCAACTTAGCCATGCTAAAATGTTATTCTGGTTTAAACATAATATTCCCACATCTATGACTAAAATTGAAGATTACATTTATAACCAATATGGGTTGCCAATCACATATAGTCATGGGAAAATGGTAATGGACAATTGCTTAAATCTGTATGAATCTCATCCTTAATGGAAGATTCACGGTCTCCACACTGATATACTTATGGTCACACAAAACCAGAGAAAGGAAAAGGGAAGCTTTCAGTTGTAGCTTGTGTGAGGGAGCTTGGCACAAATTTAATTATAGTCCAAACCATTAACATTCTTTACAAATTCTGGTACTGAAATTGCTAGACATTCACAAACTGGAAAGTCAGCATTATTATTAGAATGTTGCAACAGGCAAAAGTGTAAAGATGAAGAAGAGCTACTCACCTGCGATAACCACTGCTACCCCTTGAGATGCCAACTGTACTAACAAACTCATCATCAATCTCATCTAGCCTATAATCAGTATACTCGACTGATGCTACAGAACCTTCATCAGAATTTGATGTATCAAAACTTAAACGGCGATTACCCCTTCTTGTATCACTAACTCTTGACCGTCTTCGGTTTCTGGAACTCCTGAAGTTGTCAAAGACCTGATATAAGATACAAGATGTCCACCAGTTGCCTTCATCTCCAGGGAAGTCTTCAAACTCATCAGCAGTATCATCATCTCCATATTCAATCACATAATCTCCTAAAACCACCCCCCGAGGGATTTCTGAATGAATAGTGCTCAAAACATCTACGATCTCAGTGGACTGCTGAAAATTCTCCCAATCAAGCTGACGAGCAGGATCAATTTTTGATGGGCGAGCATGGGGGTGTTCCTGTTGGGCATGCTCTTGCAGCTCCAAGAAACTTCCCATGAACGAGCATAGCTCCTCATCACAACAACGCTTCTTCTTATCCAGAAATACACGAGCTCTGTCAACAACAGTCCACCCAGACACCTCACCTCTGCACAAGGGACAGCTAAGTTTGCATCGGTCATCTGATACCACTGGCTCTTTACTTTCTATGGAGGTTTCATCAGACACCAAAGAGGATGACATGCCGCATGAAATTTTAAAACGATCCAGACAATTTGAGTGTAACTGACTTGTGTCACATATGAAAGGACGGCATCCTTGATCATAAGATGAACATTGGAGCAGAACACTATTATGAGGAAAATCCAAGCATATGGGGCAGACTATGTCTTCCCAATGATTATCAGATATATCCTCCATGCCGTCTAAATCAGCTTGGACTGACTATTACAAGAGGTCTGAAAACAAAGAACAGGGCACTTATATGAAATTCGTGCTGGTGCTTGGCATTTCTCACATCAGATTATGTTGCTGAGTCAGGGGTAACATATTTAGAATGCTAACTGTAACCTGACAGAATAACATACAGCTAGTTTAAAATGCACCAGATGTCCAGATCATCTATCTTGAAGCGGGAGATCAGATTAGGCTCTATGGTTTTCATTAACAAAAAACTTAAATTCCATAATCAATATACCTCCCACAGCCAAAACTATAGCTAAGCAAAGCTGCTAAGGGTATATGCTTACAAAATTAGCACAAACATCCAATACCAAAATCAAATAAAATATTATACATAACAATACAGAGAGTTTAGAGAAAACAGCAAAAAAATATACCAAATTAACAATCGATATTGGACACGGTAATCAATATACCATAATATACCCAACCTAACAAGGCAGGATAACTCATTAAAATGTCAAATAACAGAAAATCATGTAATTTTGTGATCCAATCTCTCTGTTGAGTACATAGACCAAGTTAACCGATTCTCAATACTGAGTATAATAAAACTAGTATATAGGAAATATAACGATAGAATTATAAATCGCGAAAGGGGGGGGGGGTGGAAACTGTGCTCGAACTCCAAGAGTAAAGCCAGGAGATTAAGTGTGAGGCACTCAATCAATCGAGTACATTGAGAAAAGGCTCAAGCTTACCTTGCATATGATAATTGATGGGTGAAGATGGAAGACTAGTACGAAGAATAGTCGAGAGAGAAGGGCGGTGAGAGAGAGACAGGTTAGTGATCTTCACGAAAATGGAGATTCCGGCTTGAGGCGCGGTAGGTAGGGTCTCTTTCGTCCCTCCTTCCAAATGCTATTCCCTCGCCGTACCCGTAGGCAGATAAAAAGGCAAGGGTCGTACATCGAACCGAATGACGTTAATGCCCTCCTAATTTTGCATAATTGCATTGACCCAAACTCAGCCCAAACAAACTGTGTCCAGAGACCAGATCCCTGAGGAAAACGTTATATTGATTTGAAATGAAATTTTATTAGAACATGTTTGTTCATATACTCCTAACAGCCTGACTATTAATTTTCTGCGTTTTGCATATAACGTTTTATTAAAAGATTATAGTAATATATTTTGGAAACAGAACAGATAGATCAGCAAGTTACAACTTACAAGAGTGTAGCTAGTTTTGCAAAGACGTGTTGCTAACTGCTAAGTTTGAAATTCCGTGAAGCACGTTTGACGGCGGGAAAAGATCCTCTATCTCTTCAGTCAATGCATGGATGTAAAGCAGACAGTAAAGGTTAAATGTATTAATATTACAACACGATTATTATTTAAAAAACTATTTTGTTTTACTAGTAGTAAGTTTCAAGTTGTGATGGTTACAATTCCCAAAACCAAAATACATTGAAAAAAATTCACTATCAAAGAGACCCTGAAAGACTTTTCTGAGATTAAGTTCAAATGTATAATTAGCCCTTTGCTCTTGGTAAGTAAGAAAGAGGCAACAAAAGGTGGACACATTCTTGAGCCATTTGGGTCTAATTTGCTGCTCTCACTCATGGAAAAAAGAGGAAAATTGAGTAAGACAGGCAAAGTGTATCCCAAGGCAAGCATATCTCTTTTTAATCTAATGTAGAAAGATTGAACTTTGCAACTTTTGTCTACTCTCTTAAATCGCTGATACGATATACAAAACTTGTTAAAACCAATGTTGTAGTTATTAACAAGGCTATTACAATTGTTAATACATATTAGGTTAGTGTTGTGACAATTTGTGCTATGTTTTTTTGGTATGGTAACATAGGGAATACTTTGCTTTTAAGTAACAATAAATAAATGTAATGAATGTATACTTACTTTAATTAAATTGCTGATATGATATAAAAAACTTATTAAAACTAGTCGTTGTAGTTGTTAATTAACCTATTACAATTGTTAATAGTATTGGTGGTTGCATATGATCATTAACTATGGCTAGTACATCCAAGGAGGCAAAAAAGAAGAGATTCTCAATTTCAAAATAAAAATATTTATCATCGTGGGAGATGCCTTGAGGCTGGACACTCAGTGAGGACATGCACAAATCCAATTTTCATATGAGAACCTTTGTTCCTATACATGCTTTTGATAGTGAATCTTTGTGAATATGCTTATATACAGGTACAAGCAGTGAATTCTTACAACCCCTATAGTTTTTTTTTTTTTGTGAGTTATGAATTTGGTATAATTAGTGCATAGATATAACAACTAGATATATTTTATATTTGGATGTTTTATGATAGCAAGTTGTATAATCAGACTATATTTTATATATTATCAACATAGGCTCATATACTTGTCAAATCAGGCACATGCAATATAAGTTGTCAGAATAGGAGCAAATGACTATTAACTTTTGAAAAAAGAAACATAAACTGTTTAAACAAAAATACACTATCAAAACAAGCATATATAATTGAGAAAACATGCATATGGGTTTGTCAACACAGCCTTGTGGAGTTGTCAAAATCTCCAGGTAAACTTGTTTCACCAAGAGGGGGCATGCATTCGTTTAATTATAAACACATTGTCTAAATAGATATACACAATTGTCAAAATATGTATATAGGCTTGTCAATATCTCTTGTCCTCTTTTTTATTGATCAGAGGTAGAGAGTTAATTATACATTTGAACTTAATATAAGAAAAGTCTTTTAGGATCTTTTTGATATTAGATTTTTTTGGGGACTTTTTTGTCCATATATTTAGTTTTTAGGCATTTATTGCCATTTATACTAAAATAAATACCAGTATAGAGTAAGAGTAGCATAGGCGAGGAAGGCAACACATTCGACTCTTAATATTTTAATCGTTAATGCAGTCAACGCCATGACGCCACCCACAAGTTTGTGAGAGCACGCAGAATATAGACATTAGACATGGAGTGAGAACTTAAAATCTGACTTGCTTGCTTGCCGTGTCTAGGGCTGTTTGAATGTCAGCTTATTTAGTTTATTCTCTGTCATTTTAAAAAGCTAAACTATCTATTATAAATTAGATACTTGGATGGCTTTAAAAAAAAAAAAACAGAGATCTTTGGAGCTTCAAAACAATAAGCTCAAATTAAGAGCTTTTTCAGTGTTTTTGTTGGGGGAGGAAAGTTATTTGATCGAATTTTCTACAGAGTTATGATTGTCTTAGAAAATTCTAAACTAACTGTCATTAATCTTCAAATAATTTATAGGTGCTCCCCAATTTATTTTATATATTATTTTCATCTTTATTTTTTGTTGTGCCATAAATTACAACTATATTATTATATTTATGAAATTTAGATTTTTTGAGAGAATTTTCTCCCAACTTTGAAAATTCATATATAATTGTACAAAGATCCAATTGAGGTGATTTTAAAGCTCAAGTGTTACTTATTAAGTCTAGTTTTAGGAAAAAAATACTTCCTCGGTTCAATTGGAATAATAAAATTATCAATAATTTCATTTTTGAACACTGCTCCAGAAACTAACAAATTTCACTGGGCAAACTTCAAAAATTCATATATTTTAATATATACATCAAAATCATGCAAATGACATATCAAATTAAAGCTTGAAATGTCTAGTTTTAGACTGAAA
>JBAGKO010000011.1:5920817-5936895 GCA_037177275.1 Acacia concinna
TCATTTTTGAACACTGCTCCAGAAACTAACAAATTTCATTGGGCAAACTTCAAAAATTCATATATCTTAATATATACATCAAAATCATGCAAATGGCATATCAAATTAAATCTTGAAATGTCTAGTTTTAGACTGAAAATTTTCATGATTTTTGGACATCAAAATTAACCAAAACTTATTTTGTCTATTATTGTTACACAAAAATTGACCATTTTATTCCCTTTATATTTTCATATACTTAAGGAATTTGATGAAAAAAAACTTGGGATGTTACACAACCCTTACTTATTTTTAAATAGAGAAATTCTTTTAAAAATTTCATCAGAAATCACTTTTCTACCTATAATCCAAACATGTTTCATAAAAAAAAAAAGTCACTTCTACAAAGTCACATCCAAACGCAACAACTTTTAATAAGTCACTTATTTTTCTGAAAATATTTCTTATAAACCTATAAAAAATAAGACACTTAAATTAAACCGTATTCAAACTACATTGAACCACATTCCTAACCCCGGCCGTCTCTCCACTCCCTAGTCAAACTTACTCAAATCATTCAATGCATCATGAGTACTGAATAATGATACCGATTTAATATTTACCCTTTTGCCAAGTCAAGCTTTCTTTTATTTCCATCCAGCCTCTTCCCCACCGTCACTTTCTTTTATAACAAATCAATTTTCCTATGACAGGCTGTACGTTCAGCAGGATCAAGTTTTAAACATAGCCAAGTCAACTTTCTGTTTTTCAAATCTTTCTTAGGTAGGTTGTGAATTCAAACCTTCTGTGGTAGAGAAATTGGATGTAAGAGTTACTGAAATCAAGAATTTTCACATAGGCAACATAAAATAGTAGTATTACAAGTGCCACGTTGCTCCTTTAATTCTTTAAGGTTTTGAATTGAACCTTCTATTAAGGAAATTAAGGGGAAAATGGCAGTTTAGTTATTAAAAAAAAAATCTTTACATAGCCCACAGAAAATAAATACTTGTAAAATAAAAGTCACAAGTCACTGGATAGTCAACTCAGTCACTGAAAAGTTATCTACAGTAATGAACATTTTTATTTATAAGATTCAATTTATTTTTTTAAATAATTCTAAAAAATCTTCAAAAAGCTAATTATATTATTTAATAATATCATGTGTTATGTTTTATTACATTATATAGTAGTTCATAAGTCAAACAACATAATTTAAAGAAAAACAACATACTTTAATGTTTTAAAATAATGTAAATAGCTTTTTTAAGATTTTTTTTAAAATTCTCTAATAAAGTCAATGGGATTTTATAAATAGAAACATAATAATATGTTAATAATCCAGTCAATTTTCTGTGGGAAATGGAAACTAACACTAGCCCAAAAGATCAAGGGGAATTTCAGTAAGGGATCGCAGTTGGGAATTAATATCAGTGCAGCCCATAAATAAGTGAATGGACTGTATGAACAAGAAAAATCAATGTTCATATGACCTATAGACTGCGCTGATATTAATTTCCAACTACAATCCTTTATTGAAATTCTCCCAAAGATCAACTCATGGATTACATTTTAACTGTTTACAATTAAAAACGCACGCCTTATATTCTCAGCAATGCAGAAATTAAGGTTTACACGATCAAACATGAATCGGGATTGCACAAGATTAGATTATGAAGGTTAAAAGCCATTCCCTCTGGTCCTGGTAGTGAATCTTATATTAGGACATGGAGGGAGTATTAATTTGTGGTGTAAAAAAAAAAAAAACTCTTAAATTTGTGGTAAGATGATATTGTGAACCCTTTTTACTATACAACATTTTACGTGGCAAAATGTTATTCCTATACATAAAGTGGTAACATTATATTGTGAACCCTTTTTGCTATAGAGGGGGAAAAAACCACGACAGGCGTATACCAACGAGTAAATGTATGTACTCCTTATGCTGAATGCCCGAGGGCTTGGCTATCTATCGGATAAGACTGAGTCAGTCCAGGAAAGTAGGAGATCTTTGACAAACGTTGGGAAGTCTACAATCAGAATAGAAGTAGATTAATATTCAGTTTGCCATATGTAGCAAGGCGCCAGAAAACAATCTAAACTAAGGAAATCCAAGCATTACCTTTTGCTACTTCTAAAGCCACTGAAGGTACGTCTATCTGGTCTTCTACTAGCCTATACACATCAACAAGCTGCACAGAACAGAAAGCAAAACCCACAAATTCAAGATTGTAGACCTCTAACAGAGAGGAGGGGGTGTATTAGGAAAAAAGGGCCAAACCTCTTCTATATGAAGCTTTGAATCCTCAGTCAAGGCAAGAAGAAGCTGTCTACGTATTCGTTCATCAACAAAGAAAAGACGAGCTCCGTCTTTAATGGTGTCTGTGAGGTCCAGTTTTCTTTCAACTCGCAAGTTTCTTGTTCTTTGCCTGTACAGATTAGCCTTGGATGAATATTACTACTTAGATGACTCAAAAGTAAGAAACCAAACACACCCTATGGATTTGAAAATATACTGACATGTCTTTCACTTGCAATGCCGGATTGCTACTCATCTTGGCCACATTTTCCTTCGCGAGAACAATGAGGTTTTCAAGCCGTTTCCACTGGAACAGACCATCTTTGAATAGAACCTAAAAAGCAACAAGTTATTTAAAGTGATGAATAAAACATGTTTTTATAGCAATTATAACAGTCTGGGTTTAATTTCTTAAAGGGAAAACAAGAATCACCGAAGTTTTTTGGAAAACTCATAACTGCCATGGTATCTATATTTTATAATTGCACAGCACATGGATTCTCAAGCAGATAGAACAACTTGGGTTCAGTACGTTGACAAAAGTGAGAAGAGGGAGAGAAAACACAGCAGCTTTAAACTAACCTGTATGAGACGCTCACGTAGAGCTGGATTTGGGTCTGTTAGGAGTCTCTTAGCCACATATGGATAAGCAACCTATTCGACATACAGGATTTGTTATTGCATTGAAATAAGGTGTGACAAAAAAAATGGAAGACGTACTCAAACATAAAGGATTACAGAAATGAAGCGCTCGCTCAAAAATGCTAAACTTTCAACTCATTTTTTGTCCATGCTTTTTCCCCCATACATGATAACTTTTTACCCCCAACTTTTAGCCTCATTATCCAGATCCATTTGGAATTTATTTGTATATCTAAGATAAGTTATGTGAAGTTCTTAAATCAACTTGATTCCTGAAGAAGTGAAGAGCTCAGAAACGTAGGAAATTTTACCTCAAGAAATTTGAAGTCAGGCTTCAGAGTAAAACATATGCCTTCTTGAGTCAGTAGAGATCGGATTACCAGGGAGAACCTTTCAGGAATACGAATGGGATAATTGTAAACCAATTGGTTAAACTTCCCTGCAGCATATTTCACCATGGCGTCAGTTTAATGAAATCATGCATGATTAGAAGTAATTGAAATTTATCTTCCTCTCTCCATCTCCACACACACAAACTAACGCCAAAAGGGTGCACCATTACCAAAAAAAAATTAGCAGAGAGGTGCTGCATTGACTACAGCATCCTTGTGAGAATACCAATTCATCTAAGTCAAAAGGCAAATTTGATCGTTCAAGTAAGAAAATCTAACCATCCTAACAATTCTCAGAACTAAATTATTCTTCCACAACAAAACACATAAGTAAACAACAGAACAAATTAGTTTTTCTTTTTTCCAGTGACAGTATTTGCACCCGCCAGTCAATTACATCAAACTCAACTATGCCAATATCTATGAATTTTTTATAGTAATTTACTGAAGAAAAATGGGTTCATTGATAAAGGTGCAATAAGAGAACCAGACAATGTAACTAGAAAAAAATTTTCCAGACCCAAAGTCAGAAAACAAATTTCAAAGGACTACATCAAAGTTCAGATAAGATGGACAGATAGCAGCACTGTATTAATATTGCCTACCAGTGACACTCCGAAAATTAAAATCTGACAGTCCTTTCCCAGCTGAGTTCTGCCAAATCGCTTCTAAAGCTGGAATTATAGGAGTGACATCAGTCTCAGGGGATAGGAAGCCCAGTCTAGTGAAATCACTAGCCATCTCAGCATAGTCCTCATTTACAGCATGGACAACAGCGTCGATTAAAATTTGCTTATTTTGCTGTAGAAATGGATGCATGATAACATGTCAGCCAAAAGTATATACATTGTTAAGGTTATTATACACCAGCTGATACTGATATTGCAATATGTTTAAACACTCAAAAAGTAATTACTTTGGAAGATATATATTTGCTGGTCATTTTGGGAGAGGGGAACACGCAAGATAAAACCGATAAACAATATTAAAAAGCACCCACATAACTAGCTGTAAGATATTTTGTTGTTCACATCAAAGCTAGACATGGATGGGATATTGCAAAACAGTATGCACAGTGCAACACATGCTTCAAAGGTGCATCTGCACGTATATAATGCATCAGCAGGCACCCACATAAGTGAAAAATGTTGAGCTCTTAACTTCTAGTGCACCTTTACAATCATTAAAAGGGCATACCAGCAAATAGGCACTGGGTGTTGACTCTAAATGTTCAACACAAGAATTACCTGACTAAGAACAGCAACATTGCCAAAGTCCACATATGCAATTTGTCCGTTGCGCATGGCAAAAATATTTCCAGGATGAGGATCTCCATGAAATAATCCAAATTCCAGCAGTTGTCGTAGAGCAGCACTCACACCAACTGTTAGAAATCCATCCAAATCAAGACCAGCTTCTTTGATGGCCTGATTCACAAGCAAGAAAATCGCTGAGTTCCAACAAAAAGCCAAACAATGTTGATTGTGGCAGACGCAATTAGCAAAGGCATCACTACATCACCTATCCAATGTAACAAACCTGAGGGTTGGTGCACCTAATACCATCAATCCATTCCATTACTAAGACACGATTACCAGAAAGTTGTTTGTAAACCCGAGGAATTTTGACAGTAGGATCATTTTTGAAATTCTCAATAAAGTCTTCAATGTTACGTGCTTCCTGAAATAAAGAAAATGCCATCAGCACATTTATTTAAAATTAAAGTATACAGAGAAACCATACTTAACATGGCATTCGAATCAAACTTTTCTTCTATGATGCTTTCATACATTCAAAGTACACATCATATTTCTATTCTAAGGACAAGATGGCCAAGTACCAAGGTATAATCAAGCTCTTCCAAAAGTTTTTCCCCAAATTCATCGACTATCAGCTCAGCATTACACCCCAACTTCTGCATACTAATTCCGTTTAAGAATGAAGCAAGAGTGCGGAATAGGAAAAGATCTCGGTATATGATGGGCTCTATCTCTGGTCTTTGAACCTACAAGTATCCCAAAGTTAATCATCAGAAGTAGAAATAACCCTGTTCTAAAGATTTTGCCGTTTTGCCCTTCCCTTAGTTAATCTTTTAAAAAAGAGAGTATAAATATGCAGCGCTTGACATGCAGGAAACCCTGCCTAATAGCTTGATGAGTTAAAACTGTTGATGTCATCAATAGTGATTTGGATCGTGGAAAACAGGAAAATGAGTAAAAAAGATTGAAAAATTAAAAAGCTTGCAAATTGACGACTATAAATGAAGAATTAAAGTGACTTCTCTTAAGCAGAGTAAACATGCAAATCTCAACGAACTATTAAATGCAACACTTAGAAGTTCTACAGCACCTTGATGGCTACATCCTCGCCAGTAGCACGCAAAGTAGCTCTGTAAACTTGACCTAAACTTGCAGCAGCTATTGTTTCTGATGAGATTCTGCTGAAAACAGCTTCAATGGGCTGGCCAAGTTCCTCCTCCATAATAGCAAATGCAGTCTAGGTAATTTTTAAGCAACGTATCAGAAACATAATAGCACAGAAATCAACAAAATGAACCTGACCTAGCATAAATAAATTCAACTGACAAAAATATTGGGACTTAGCAACAAGTTTTACTTGATTGGGAAATGAAGGAACGTCATCCTGAAGAATGCATAGCTCATTCATATAATCTTCTCTAATTATGTCAGGCCTGTTTGCAAGGACCTGTCAGATCCCAAATAACTTATAAGCAACTGCTAAATGCAAGCTAAGATCTGCTTGGTCTGAGTATTTGACTGAACCATAACATACTTGACCAGCTTTGATAAAAGAAGGTCCCAAAGCACACAAGAGGTTCCGAAGCTGTCGAGCACGATATGGAACAACCTCCTCATCCCTTCCAACTAAGAAATCATACATCAAAGTGGACCAATACAAGCCCAGATTCCAAACTATCTCCACACCTCGCAACATAAGTGATACTATTGCCCCTCTCGATTCAAGTACCCTGTTCCTCACCTGAGTACCGGCAAGAAAAAAATCAGCATAGTAAGTTGAATCAAGTTAAATCAAACATGTAACATACTGGACCAAATTAAATACAAACTTCACATGAATTTGGTCATGATTTTAACCATATATATCATGCACACTTGTAGGTTGGTTGGTTGTTTATGCAATCGCAACCAAAGCATTGGTTGTAATGGTCACTGCTTGAAGACAAAAATACACTTAACTTCTCACGACTTGAGATTTCCAAAAAATCAAATGGCATGTCTCTTGACGGGAGAGCAGACTTAAACCACAGCATCCGCACAGTTAAACGTTTTCTTTTTTTGGTCGAAGACAGTTGAACGTATATTAAACCTAGGCGGATATATAAATGAAATTGAAACGTAAAGCAGAAATTCAAGTTCAAATTGAAAGAACCGGTGAAGTCATACTATCTCGGGAGAGTACTTGCGATATGGAATGCAGACGCCGCGCTCGATGTCAAGTTGCTCCAGCGCACTGCTTGACTTGCTGGCCAACGAGGACTTGCTGCCGGTCTCAACCACAGAAGCCGAAGTGCTCTTCGTGGCGGCAACGTTACCGTTGGAACCAGCTGCCGCAGCGAAGCTCAAAATTCGCGTCCGCCATAACTTCTTGCCTCTGCATCCCCTAAGCAATACGAATGAAGGAGATGAAAGCAAAGTCCGTGATGATCGATTCTTAGAGTAGCGAAGGTCGTAAATTGTGTTGCAAGGTTGATTGTACAAGGAATTGGTACAGATAGAGTCCATGGCTTGAACGAACTTGGACTGAGATTGAAAGCAGAAACCCTAGATTAAAGAGGCGAGGGTCATCTTCTATGCGTGAATCCGCAACTTGCAGGCGGTGGGATTGTCTGAAACAACACTCCTTCGAGGAATGTTTGAAGTTTTTTGTTATAATTTTCTCACTGCCAAAATTTGTAACAAGAAAATGGGTAGCGTTTTGGGATTTAGGAGAGGATAGCCACATATCTCATTGGCACTTGGCGTGATGTGGCAGGCTCGAAAGCGCCAGATTTCCCCCTCCAATTTTATAGTTTTCTTATTTTTGTGATGAGCTTGTCAGTTGTGATTACAATTTACAAGACACAGGCAGCTAAGTTAGTCCACGGAACTGTCACTATGAAATATGAATCTATCTTATCTTCTTCTGTTGTGAGTATTACGGATAATTTACCAGTACACGCGTATACTAGTACAATATATTCATGTGTGTGTAGTAATTTTAATGTCCTATTTAATTATATGGAAACAATAATTACAAAATTGAAAAACAGAATAGTAAATTTTCAGTCTAACATCTGCAGGAAATTTTGGTTGGCCAAAACGTTCACATGTGGGATGTATTGTATTGTATTGTACATGATAAAGGCTTGAAGTCATCACTTCGTATAAATTCTTTATTCTGTTAATTTGTGTAATTTATTTTACACACGACTCTCATGCGAGAGCGAGACTGAAAAAGACAAATGGGAGCCAGCTGAGGTGAAGATGAATGGAGTGGGAATGCGGCTGAAACGACTGGAGCAAAGGAGGGATGAGGTAGCAATTCCCTCTTGAGACAGGGACACGTGTCCGAGTGGGCTTTCACTCGAAAAGGACTAGGAAGCATGCTAGTAAAAAATTGTTCATAGGGGTTGGGAAAAGGTGCGATGCTTTCTTTGTTCACAAATGATTGGTTACAAGATTCTCACTCGATCACTCCCACAACTTAGCTTGTTGGAAGAATCATGTCTTCCTCAACTTCCCAATTTTCCTTTTTGTTTTCTTTTTCTTTTTCCCTTTCATCACCAGTATTTACTTACTCCTCCTCTATTTTCTTGCCAACAAAATGCCAATTTCATTCATAAACACCAACAATGTCAACCTTATAACAAAACAGATAAGAAATAAGCAGAATGAAACATTGATTATCTGATAGATTTTGCTACCTAGTAATCATGACATTGAGAGTGTGCTTACCTTTTGCGTAAATAAAAGAAAATTAACCAAAATTAGCATTTTTTCCATAATATTTCCAAATCATCCTTAATAAAAATAATTAGTGTTAGTTAATAAAACTTTATAATAAGATAAGGTGTCCTTAAAATAAATTTTAATCCGTCGTGTTAGCAAAATAAATACTTGTGTTTCATTAATGATATGGTTAAATTTTCTCAAGTTTAATTTTATTTTGTTTAAAACGTTGATACTTATAATTTTGTTCTTAAAAAAGAAAACTTTGGACCATTTTATCTTTTGACAAACTAAAACTCATGGTTTAAAGTATGAAGGGCAAAAATTTAGATGAAAAATTGGATCCCTTATATTAAGGACAGGATCCATATTATTATATTAAAAACTATGCGGAAAGTCTTTACAGTAAAGACTCTAGTAGTGGAGAATGTGATGTTTAATCAGAAGGAAAAAAGGTTGCAGTATCAACAATGAACGGGGACATTATTTATTTGGGCGCCCTCATTGGTCCTTCAAAATTCTTTTAATTCGTGGCCATGAGCTTTATATTTAACCACTTGTTCATATTCTGTTATAGGGTGCTGACATGGCAGACGAGTCAATCTGCTAAAAGATCAGCCAATGATGAAAACTCCTTTTCTCTGTTGAATCATTTGGCAATGCCCAAGGCCGTGGAGGCAGGCAACTATATATATAATTTTATAGGATATCCATAGGAATGAAAATTGTAATTTGAAAACACTAAGTAAGGTACTTTAATACCCCTTCGGCCCTAATTACAAAGTCCCTATAATTAGGACTAAAGGGAGCATATAACAACAAAAGAATGTGAGGAAATCATATGGGTAGAATATTTCATCAGTCCTTCATAAAAATCATTTTTCATGAAAAAAAATATTATAATAAACAATAAATAAAAATAGCACACACTCGAGTTAGATTTCCGTTCCACTAATTTGTCCACACTCACGGTCTCACTCAATCATCAACTAACCTTAATCAAAAGTGAGGAAATCCATAAATTAGAACTTTGTGTGCACGAGATTAATTAATAAAACTCAAGGGATATCGATTCATCCCATCAATAACACTGCTGAATCAAAGACTTTACACAATATAATCATCATCAGAAGCAAACCAAGCGCGCGCACGTAGCACATGCACTGTCTGCTCTTAATAAAACATCGCTAAATGTTTGATTTATTCCTCGTATACACACATACACATACAAATATATATATATATATATCCACAGGGCTATATATATATGCAGAGAGAGAAGGAGATGAAGCTAGGAAGCGAAACAAACAAACCGTTGCTAACTAAAGCTTCCATAAAAATGAAAAGAAAACTCAAGTAGAAGCGAGCAGGCACACTCACATGAGATAAAAATAAAAAAAACACACCAGAACACAACGATGCCGTAACTGATCGGAGACTGACCTTAAGGGGTAAGAAACAAAAAGGAAAAGAGAAAAGAAGGAGGTGGGTGATATATAATATGATATGATGGAGGTGCGATCCTCACATGTCGCGGACGTGGAAGACATTGGGATTTTTGATGACGATGTCGTACATGTTGATGGAGTTGAACCTGGAGAAGTCTCTGGGCAGAGAAATTAGGTCAATGGATGAATGCTTGTGAAACTGGAACAGCTCGGGGTCCCCGCCATAATACCTCTCCCAACCCAAACCAGTGAGTATCTGCTCCAAGAAGCTGTAGGAAGAAACCACCTGGCCGGTCGGCAAATACACCAGAACCTTCTTCCTCGACCCACTCCCTCCTCTCCCCTGCCTCCCCTCCGACGCATCCGCCTCCGCCCTCTGGTACACTCCGTTATTCTTGAACACCCAAACCCCAGACATTCTTAACTATCACTTTGTGTGTCTGTGTGTGATCTATCTCTCTCTCTCTCTGTATGTCTCTCTGTGTGATAGCTATAGCAATGAGCTTGGGTTGATGAGATGAAGAGGGAGGGAGGAGGGGGTATATATATGTGTGTGTGAGAGAGAGAGAGAGAGAGGCTAGGGGAGGTCAGATAAAACAAGGGGGAAATACTAGAAGGAAGAGCAAGTGGGGGAGAGTGAAGAGTGAAAAGGAGGGGATATAAATAAAAATATGTTTGTTTGGAGAGGTTGGGCATATGTATATATGGAATCTAGATATTGTGGGGTATGAGTGGTTTAAATATAAGACTACATGGATGCCTCCCCTAAAGGGGCTAATCAGTTGAAGGGCATACAAGAACCGGCAATGGGGTTTAGTTTGTTTCCCTAGAATCTCTTCAATATAATAATATGCTTATTTAATTATACTTCCTCCTGTTCTTATTATAAAGGCTCACTGACTTTTTTAGAGAATCTTAAGAAAATCATAAAAAAACTAACGGCATTATTTAATCATATCATATATTGTGTTTTATTATATTATATATTACTCCATCCGTTCCTAATTATAAAACTCCATTGACTTTTTAAAAGAATTCTAAGAAAGCTAATTACATTCTTTAATCATATAATATATTATGTTATATTATATTATATATTAGTTTATAAGTCAAACAATATAAATGGAAGAAAAACGATAAATTTTAATATCTTAAAATAATGTAATTAATTTTTTTATAATTTTTTTAAAAATTCAACAGGTCCTTATAATTATGATAAGATAAGTACTTAGAGATGAGAGGAATCTGAGATATAATATCTAATCTAATTTAGTGCACACTCACACACCCATATATGTGCAAAGTCAATTGTGTCTGTGTGCGCGCCCACTCACATCACGAGAAGTCCACGTGAAGAAAGTGGGCTACTAGCCTACTATTGATTCATATATACTTTCTAACCATTACAGTTACACAGATATTTGATCCAACGAAACCGTGCTCATCATTGCGAATCATTGGGACACAACATATTTTGAACCCAATTCCTTAATTAGTTACTTTCTCTATTGACCCGCACAAATTAAAATGTGCTCATTATTACATCCACATATCATTAAACCTCCTCCCCTTATAGTACCAACTTCTCGTATTAATCACATCCCACTACTCTTCAATATATATACCCACGTACAAATTCCGGTTAAATTTAGTTCCATCCTTGAGGTTATTAGTTACTCCCTCAATTCTTAATTATAAGGGCATGTTGATTTTTTTAGATAATTTTAAAAAAATACTAAGAAAGTTAATTATATTATTTAATTATATCTTATATCATATTTTATGATATTATATATTTACTCATAAGTCAGACAACATAATTTAAAGAAAAACGATAAATTTTAATGTTTTAACGTAATGTAATTAGTTTTCTTAACATTTTTTTCGGCTTCTCTAAAAAAAAATCAACGGACTCTTATAATTAGAACTGAAGGGAGTAATATATAAGCCTAAAGAACTTTTTTGTTGTTTGTTCTGAATACCCGATCACGCTATAGAGATAGCTATTATTTAGCCAGGCTGAGGGGGGTTAATTAGCATCCTAGTATTATCTCCTTCTATTTTTATCTCACTTTTGCTCTCCGTCCGAATATAGCCTTTAATCTTAGAATATAAGCAGAGCGTAACGCAAGAGTCTTATGTATTAAGACTAAGACGTACTTATAATGGCGTATAGGAACAAAGTTGGTGCAATGGTTTGCTGTGTGTGGCCGACAAAAGCCAAATAATCCCCCTGATAAAAAGAGCACAAACTTGTTAATTAATTAGGGTTTTTAGATTAGTTCTGGAAGCTGAATATCATTACTATATATATTAATTCATTCATATGCAGTTTCGTTTTTTAATATAATACATATTATTATTTAATTTAAAAGAAGATCGATGAGGTCGATCGGTCACGTACGTATTGATTGTTAATTAACATCGTTTTCGTGTGTGTGGGAGTGTGTGTATTGATAATTTCTTTTTTGATTCGGTAAAGAAAACAATCTTGGAATGAATGACAGCTAGCTGGTACTTAACTTTATTTCAGCTCTTTATTCTCTCAACTCCTCACAAGACTTGATTAGTTTACTTCCCCGGCCCCTGCCACATTTTCTATCTATTTCCAGATTCTTCATTCCAAACATTTTTCACTTACGACGCAACCTTCTTTTATTATATGTGTCTGTATAAAGAAATTCTCAATCACACGAGGAAAAATGTGACAAAAAAATTTGATATTATATGTATGTATATATATCAGGCTGTTTAATCCAGAAAGTACACATAATTAAAAAAGATTCTGCTTAGTTTAAATTTCATACACTGATTACCTATAATTATAGTGACTAACACACACACACACATGTGAACTGTGAATTTCATACCGTACTATTTGTACATATGCTAGCTGTTTAGTGAATTTGTGGGTGGGTGTCAGTTGGTGTGATTGGTCAAGCAATCATATGGCCATAATTAGGAGATGATTGAGAAATATATGAATAAATGTTTATAGGACGTCATGATTAATACATGCCTAGATCGTATAGTTTCATACATCATCCCCAACACCAGCAGGGTCAAGAGAAATGAGAAATACTTGAGGTCTTCATAATTGAAAATATGTATATATGTTCAAACAAGGACCACAGAACAGGATTTAATTCCAATAATGTTGTATTAGCTAGTAGCAATATCTATCATTGTCATTGTCATTGTCGGATAACTTCAGCTCAGTTCATGCAACATAGAATTTTTTTGTTTGCTTCAAATTGTTGGGTTCCCCCACAGGGCATCACATGGGCATGGTCCTCCACAAATGCCACACTGCTAATTTTTGAACTTAACATATAACAGATCGACAGAAACTTCTATCCCCATTATATATGTGTCTGTTTCTTGATTTATATTATGGATAGGCCAACATTCTAACTAACTTTATTTATGTCTTGGATAGTCAATAAATGCTCATATGTTCATCATTCAAAGAGACAAACTGATCTGTATACAGTTTTGTGGCCGGTGTACATTGTTTCCTTCAGAATCTAGCTCAAACAAGCAATCAACCACATATTTTTTTTTTGGATAAACCAAAGTATCTCCAGCCCGGTAGGTTTAGGACTAATCCTTCGCTCATTGTGGATTCCTCTATAAGAAAGATAGCTGGCCAAGAGATTTAACGTCAATCAACCATGCATTATGATTCAATGGAACAAAATTAAATTTAATACTCTCTTCGGTCTTAATTATAACAGCCTGTTGACATTTTTGGAGAATCCTAAGAAAGCTAATTACATTATTTAAAGACATGAAAATTTATCGTTTTTATTCAAATTACATTGCTTAACTTGTCAACTAATATATAATATAATAAAATACAATATATGATATGATTAGGTAATGTAATTATCTTTCTTAAGATTTTCTTAAAATTATATAAAAAAAGTTAACGGGCTCTTATAATTAAGACCGGAAGGAGTATATACATATATGTCATATATAGATATAGTTTATAATATAAAATATACCATAGAATAATCAACATTCATAAGCAATAAATAGTGTAGTTTGAGTTTTGGCCAAAAAAGTAGGTGTAGTGAGTGATCCTCAACTTGGTGCAATGGTGCAACGTAACATACGGGCTACATATATACATTGGCCATAGTCTAATGAAGTGAATTAGCTGTACATCCTCGTCCCATAACTACAAAAGTTAAATAACTAATTTATAGATATTAAGAGAATTAATTAAATTAGATATTTTTAATAAATATTTATTGACTTTCTTAAAATACTCCAGTTAATTATTATCCTCCACTATGAAAATGCATTTTAATATATACAATCAATACAGATTAATCCAAGAAAAAAATTCATAAATGTGGGAGGCAAAACAGATTAAGGCAGGGCTTCTATTTAGGAGCAAATTAAAGCATACCCCTTGGCCTATTTCATATACTCCTTCCAATCCTATTTATAAGGTTTAATTGATTTTTTTTAAGAATTTTAAAAAAATTAAATACATTACTTTAAGACATTAATATTAATTGTTTTTTTAAACTATATTGTTTAACTTATAAACTAATATATATTCCATCCGGTTCTAATTATAAGGGCATGTTGACTTTTTTTGGAGAATCATAAGAAAATTTTAAGAAAGCTAATTACATTATTTTAATACATTAAAATTTGTCGTTTTTCTTCAAATTATATTGTTTGACTAATGAACTAATATATAATGTAATAAAACATAATATATGATATGATTAAGTAATATAATTAGCTTTCTTAAGATTTTGATAAGATTCTCCAAAAAAATCAACGGGCCCTTATAATTAGGATAAAAAAGAGTAGTATATAATTAGAGTCCAAGATATCATGGGTAGAATTGACAAGCATGGGGAAAGTTTTAATTAAAATGGTGGTCCAAATCTAAGGCTCTGTCGTGCTTCCGAGCATCTTAAAGTGTTACTTCATGTTGGCATATTGTTTCCAAGTGTTTCCCTTTAGGATTGCCTCAAAAATCTTTTGGACACAGACCTCGCAGACAACACCCTATGATCTTCCCACAATTCCAGCGTGACACTGTCCCTTAACTTTAAATTTTCCCCATTTTCCAGCTAATTTGATTGATTTCATTCTCTACGCCTGTTTTAGATGATAAAAAAAAAAGAAAGAGAGAGAGACTTTAAATATTTTCCAATTACGAGACTCTCTCTCTCTCCCTCTCTCCCATATGCTTTCAATTTTTGTTTGAATTTTAGACGACACTCCCTCAACTACTCCATCTGCCATAAGAACAAAAATATTCTAATCCCTTCTCATTTGTTGAACACAAATGAACAACAGAAAGCTCGAGAACGAGCAAATCAAAAAAATGAATGAAAAATAAAATAAAGGAAACTTTTCGTGGGGGCTATATATGTCACTAAATTCCGTGAGGCACCCACAAAACTTTATGGCAAAATATATGCCTTCATTAAAATGACTTTCCTGATAAAGTTAGGTCCTCTATAGAATCTTCCAACCCACATTCTGCATTTTTATAAAAGTTTGAAAACTATATACTCCCTCCCTCTACTCTTTAATGTAAGGCTTGTTAACCTAATTTGATTATATTAAGGAAGTCAGTAAGACAATTAATAATGACATTTTTTTCTTAAAACACCATTATCACCTTCCTGAATTTTTCCACCAATATCCCTTTTACTTGATAATGGATTATGGTTAGTTGGAAGAGTATAAATAGGTGTAAATTAGGAAAAGCTTGAAACTTCCTAATCATCTTTCTTAATTCTACTCACATCTCTTTTACTTTATTATAGTTGAGGAATAAATTAGGAAAATATTAACAAACATGAAAAACTATACGTCTTACATTTAAGACTAATATTAACTCTTCAATTATATCATACTCTTTCCGATCCTAATTATAAGATCTAGTTAGAAATTTAATTTAGTCCAAAATATAAGACCCCTATCTACTTTATTTCCCATATGTAACCACTTTTATTCTTAAACTACCCTGTCAATACTCCCTTAACGATAATTATATAGCACATTGATTCCTAGATTTGTAATTTTCTTTAATTATAACTTCCCTTAATTAATTTAACGATTGTCCTTAATCTCTCTAAAAAATAACAACTAGGCCTTATATTTAACAATTACTCCCTTTGGTCCTAATTATAAGGGCTAGTTTTCTTTTTTGGAGAATCTTAAAAAAATTCTAAGAAAACTAATTATATTATTTTAAGACATTAAAATTTGTCGCTTTTCTTTAAATTATGTTGTTTGGCTTGTAAACTAATATATAATGTAATAAAATACAATATATGATATGATTAAGTAATGTAATTAATTTTT
>JBAGKO010000011.1:5950098-5960357 GCA_037177275.1 Acacia concinna
TAAGAATTTTTGAAGTCTTTTTAGTTCTCACCACTAGAATGATCAATGTAAATATATTAATTTATTTCAAAACAGCTCAACACAATCTTGAACCACTTTAGTTTTTTCTCTTATACAATACTACTTTAGTCTTATGTATAAATGAGAGAGTGAAATTTTTTTTATTCTAGCACCTCATTAAAATTTTTGATGTAAATATACAATTTTACACTTGATTTATTATTATGCTAATTTTGTTTTCAATTAGCGTTACACATATTTAATATGAGTAAAGTTTAAAAATTATTAAATTTTGTGACAGAATTAATTAATGAGAATAAAAGCTTTATTTGATCTGTATGAAAAATGTTAAAATTATCTTTTATATATAGGATCGATGAGCACTTTACTTCTTCCAACTTTTAATACCTCAGTGACTATTCAAATTCACATTTGCTCAAGCAAGGTGGCATTTTTCATCGCTATCAATTGTGTTTGGGTGACTCCGAAGATCAGTCTCCAAAGCCATGATTTCCAGCTTCTAGGAAAACACCCCAAATACTTTCATTTTTCTCATAATCAATCTTTCTTTCAAAATCATGGTTTTGTTATAAGCAGTCAGACACTTTTTTTTTCTTTAGAATGTTTTTCTTTTTGTCAGAAACCATGATTTTTTCATAAGCTATTTTTTTAACCTTTCCAAAGGTATTATCCACAATCTTTTGTATAAAATCATTTTTTTCATTTTTTTTCTCTAGAAGCTATTCTTGCAAAAACTAATCCTAAAACAATGAAATAATTGCTTCCTGCCAAAACAACAATAAATTGTCCCGTGCCAAAAGTTTATTACTAAAACTTGTTATCTTGTTCTTGATAGGACACTTTTTTCCAAGGAAAAATGAATTTCATGGCTTGACCATCAAATAAAAAAATATAGACATATTTAAGCTCGCATTGGAAGTTATTGTGCCAATAACGACCTGGCTCTGTATACGCATAAAATTCAATGTATAACTGCTTTTATCTCATGAGCCCAAAAAATTTAACAATCCTTCGCCTCTAAACCGTACAAGCATATTGATGAACAACAACGTACTGAGCCATTCAGATAATAATATTTGAGGCATGGTTGCTGATAAGAACTTGTCCAGGTCAAAATCCAGTAAGATCAAAGCTTCTCATCCTTCTTTGTCAATATACAAAATTTTTATCTGTCTTAAAGTTTTCCAAACAAGACTAGAAAGTGAAAAATGGTAAGACCAAATCAGCTGCCATATCTTCCTTCAGAGATTTAAGCAGTTGCTTCTGGGATGTGAAACTTTGCAAAGCAAATCTTATCAATTCAGAATGTTACGTTGTAAAATTGGAGAAAATGTGCATCAATCTATCCAGAGTTCGAGGGTAAAAAACTCTGGCAAACAGAAAACAAGGTCGTTTAGACCCATTCCAGATGCATGGCGTGATCAGCGCCGATCTCTGCAAGGCATGTGACAAAGGACGTGTCATGTTTTGCTCTATGGTTTACTTTTACACATAAAAAAGTTATGGGCATTTTTACACATTTAGTACCGAAACAATATCACAGCATCGAGGATTGAGACTTGTGCGTACCTTTGAATCACTTGTATAATGAACACTTTCATCCAGTGACTGCGGTGAATGAGATAATGTCTTTAAGCAACATGGTACAATTGATGAATAGAGGGAAGGAAGTGACATTTTTAACATTGGAATCTAAAATGTCAAGTAAACTTTCTGGACCTCTTTATATAAACGTGTGTATATATAATGGAATGGTCAAGTCACATACCGATATGGCGTTCAGAAGTTTAGAAGTAACATCGTGAACCTTGAATAGTCTGGGATGCCATTTTCCCTCAGACCAATCTACGAATGTTACTGACCAGTTTGCTATTCCACTTGGATCAAACATCTGACCACAAACCAAATAAGTTGGAAAGGAGACTAGATTTCATAGTTGCCAAATAATAAGAGAAGAGATTGGTGTGCACACTGACATTAAAAAATGTTGGCAAGTAATGCTCACTGGAGAAGCAGTTCCGTCCATTCATTTTTGGCTGCAAAAGTTCTTGAACAATGAGAATAGTAGGTTGTTTGTCTAATAATAAGCTACCAGTCTTAATTCTTCCTAAAGACTCCATCAAACGAGTTATTAGTTAGTAAAATATACAGTACCCTGCAATGAAGCTTGAACTTTGTGAAGTAAAGACTGTCAGCCATAACCATTAGAGCGTGCTGCCGTTTCATTGAAAACCACTGCAACACAAAAGTGATCACAGAAATAGCCATATAGCAAGAGAGGGGGAAAAAAAATTTATTGAGTTCCCTTTTCTCTTCCAAATATGAACTTTGGATCTTTGATCGAAAGTTCTGAATTTTAAAGGAAACCAATCAGGTAACATGCCTGTGATCCTTTTCGAAAATCTTTCTGCTGTACTTCAGGCATCATGTGCTCTATATACCTGCCATTTCCATGAATACCAGGGTCCACATAACTGTTTTCAAGGGGGGAAGTGGGGAAGAGAAATAGAGAAAGATCAGGACAGGTCTTCACCAAAACAGCTATGCAGCAACAAATGTTTAGTTAAGAGAAATTTCTTTTACAGTGTCTTACCATTCAATAAAACTGACATTTGTTAACAAGAGGTAATTGTACACAAATTCAAAGTTGCGCACAGGTATGCAACTGAAACAAAATTTCAAAGTATAATTAACCAGACTTGGTCTTAAAACAAGCACGGCTTAACAATAAGCAACCAGACAACTAAAAACCTGTCAGACAGCAAAACAAAATGTTGGTTATCAGGATCTGAGAGTGCATTAGCCAAAAGTCTCCGTTCTGCCTCAACCGTGGAAATTGATCCCCAACCTACCTGTAAGGATTTTGAAGTAGATTTTTAACACTTAGATTCTTGCCCTCTTTGTTACAGACCATTCACATCTAAGTATCATGAAATTAAATACCAAAGAAATATTAGTATATCACTAGATTAGAGGACAATCTACAAGTTGGTTACGTAACAATACCCATTTGAAAAAAATCACAAATTTTGTAGGATAATGTCCCCAAATTCAACCAATTGTCATATACATTAAGTCATATTTACAACAGCCAGAGCTTTCATATTCGATCTCACAAATGCTGAGATTAATTTCAGATGAAAACAGCCTTAACTAATCATTTTAAACTGTCACATAAAGAACGAGTAATTTGTATAGTCAAAGCATGAGCTATGCCCCATACCGGTTTGCTACGAATTTCTCTACCAACAAAATAGCGGCTCTTATGTACCATCTTTTCGTTTGGCATGTGCACATATACAGAGAATTTGCCTTCATGACCCTGCAGTTTTTTGTTACTAGAATTCACATAAGTAGGTTATCAACATTAACTATATAGCATTCAAATGAAAGAAGTTGCTGATACTAGAATTCACATACGTAGGATATCAACATTAAGTATATAGCATTCAAATGAAAGAAGTTGCAAAATGAAGTAAAAAAAAAAATTTAGCCAAAAAAGTTATTCCAGAGAAGTCCAGCATCATTTTAGAATAAATTGATTAAATTCCCTCTATCACCAAAAAAAAAAAAGAATAAATTCATCTTAACCATCAGTAGTTGCATACACTTAGTCCTATAAACTTGATTTATCATGTTATTTGAATAAAAGGATGGCAGACATAGCACAGCAAAAAGGAGGAAGATACCAATAAAATGGAGGCACCTCCTCTTAATAGGTGAAGAGATTTCGTTGCTTCGTAGCTAGGTTACTTATCTCTAATAATTAACTGATTGTGGCTTATAACTTAATCAAATAAGTTGATCCTTCAATGGGAAATAAAAGCCACGGATGAAATTATATATTCACTTTGCAGGATAAGATGGCTTAAATTCAACCCTCACAAAAAATCTGCTGTTCCGTTGTATGCATAAACATAAGACTACTCTGAAAAACCCCAAGATATAGCTAATACCACAAATTAAAAGGTACAAATGAGTTAAAGTGAGAAAATGAAAGGTAGAATAGTATCCATACTCATGAAAGTAAACAAGTTTAAGGAATAAGAATGGCATACTTCAAAGAATGTGTCCCAGAGTTTCTCAAAAGGCAAAGGACCTGGAGTCAGAAACAAAAAAGCAACCTTCGGGTTCTTGGTTTTAATAGGCGTAATCTTCAGAATTTCCTCATTAACAACTCGAGATTCAATCTCATAATCAGTTATTTGAGGAAAGGCGTTATCCGGAGGCAGGTCATTGGAAAAATAAGTGTAGGCAACAAGAAGGAAAACGATCACAATACAAGTTGCTACTATATCCCTAGAATGCCTCCTTAAAAGTAACTGATTTCTCGACCCCACCATGATCAGAACTGAACAGCTTTTTTACACCTTACAGCCATGCATTTACTTTCTTCATGCAAGTTCAAGACACCTCACTAGCTTCCCCAAACATTTCTTGGCTATCATTCTCAACAACGACATACTCTCTTTGGTCCTACGAGAAAAAAGAAAAGGGCCATTAATAGTATTTCTAACAATTCCCAAAAAGATGAAATAAATTCACACGTAACGTTTCGGGAACTTGTTTTGAAGTCGCCGAACTAATGTAGTCATCAATCACCTATCAGTTGTAGGAAAGGAACAGTGGCTTAAAGATTTATCAATCATGGACGCGACTTTGTATCCGAACTATTGCCATTGCGGTGAGGTACGTTAAACTTAAAAGCATGTTTTTGACAGAGTTACGACGTCTCAATCAACAGAGCGATGAAGATCTACGAACAACAACAAAATGACTCTGACAACTAAAACTTATATTCGTTACTGATTATACGTACAAGTGTGGCATTGGGCAAACGCAGTTGATTCATTATCAGCAACAATGGACGACCAAAATCCAAATCTTAAAAGTGGTTCGGAAATATCAATACCTGCGACCCAATTAATGCAGGGATCAAGAAATTTGCGAAAGGAAGGAGATCACAGTGGAAGGAGATCCAGGAAGTATGTTTGATAATGGTTTGTGAAAAGAAGTGTGGTCGCTCATACGCTGCTGAATCAAGTTTGCCAAAAAGAAACGAAGATGGGGGAGCAAAATTTGGTGCTTTCACCACGTCACAAGGCATTATTGTCACAGTATATTTACGTATTCTTCAGAGGAGAATATGATCCAGTGTTTTTTCTTAAAAAATAAATAAATAAATTAATCTTACAAACAACATCTTTGTGTAACAGTGAGTCACTGACCACATAATAACAGTAACCTAAAAAGATAGAAAAAAAAAGGAGAAAACATGTTTAATAAATTTCACGGGGAGAGTGAAATACTTTACTATAGAAAAAATGGGATGAAAGAAGGAAAATGATATTCAATTTTTTACTATAAATAAATAATTATAACAACATCATGATAAATATTCCATGGTGTAAAAATAATAATTTAGTTTTCTCACAACGCGCGTTCCCATTTCACCCGTTTATCATGCAAGACAGGGGCCTTCAACAATAAAGTCTCGTCCATATTAGATAACAGGGGTGTTCAAAAGATCCTAGTACTCCCAACCCGATCTTGAGATTTTAATTTTGAGAATTTCTCGGTCCGGCCGAAACCGGGATCACTTTTGTTGATTTCGGCAGGGATCAGGACCAGGATCACCATTGGGGGTCCCGGGACCAGTCCCGATTTGTTTATTTTTTTAATTTTTTTTAAATTTTTATCTTATAAATTAAAATTATCCTTTTATTTATGTATTCTTACTCATGTTAATTAAGTTATCTTTTTAAAATATGTGTATAACATCTTTAATTGAAATTAAACCTCATATATCGCAATCCTAAACTTAACTATATATTGTATAAAGATAATAAAGAAAATAAAAATAACAATAATAAACATAATTTTTAAACTCTAAATCAATTTATGTAATTATTATGGTTTTATTAATTGTTAAATAATTATTTTTAATAATAAAATATGATAAAAAACTGTTTAAGAAATTTTTAAAAAAAGAAAAAACTCAGGACCTGGATTGATTTCCCAAACCCGATCCCTTCCCGGGACCGGAACCAGGATTAGCAAATTCCGATCCCAGTTTCGAGTTTAAACACTCCTATCAGACAAGGCACCGTGCTGACTGTTGAGTGTTTCTAGCTGATAGTTGAATAAAATGAAACAGGAATGGTTCTGAGTTCTGACAAACAAGTCTTTCTCTTTCGTCTATAAAGAAAACAAAAAGAGATCTTCTAGTTCTTTTTTTTTCCCTCGTCACGAGTAATCGTAATACTTCTCAAGTTCTCAGCTTCTCCCACTCATACAAATTCAACCCCGAGTTTAAAGTAAACGATGGTTTACTGGTAGCATGCCATCAATAAATCAATTAAATAAAAGAAGTCACATTATTAAAAGGTTGCTCATATTAATGCACCATGTCTTGCCCCATTTCAGGTCTCTCCAATACATCGGTTGAATTTGATCAAGTTTTAAATCAAGATTGCATCAGTTTAACGGAGTAATACAAATTGAATTTGAATGAGACGGCAGGTTATGAGCGGGGCTTAGCCAGGCCCCACTTTGGGAATATCGTAGTGCTCACTTAGATTGGCCAGATACTGATTGAATTCCTGAATGCGATCACGATGTCACTTGCTTGCCATTTTTGCCAGCCTTTGCAGCTCTAGTTTTTCAGTTTGCTGGAGAAATCGCCTCTCAGCTGGCGTTAGAATAAAGTATGAAGCACCCTGATCATCGCTTCCAACTTCATTTGAACCTGTTGGTAACGTATTGAAACCTAACAGCCTCCAAAGTGAAGATAAATAACATTAGCAAAAGATTTTGTTAACCAGGACAACCAAAGACTCGCGTAGAAGGTGACTGACTCAGCAAGTGATGAGCTGGGGTCAAATATTCTTTATAACAATCCATCATTGTCAGATTTTGTTTTCGTCCCACCGTAACTGTTCGGATCATGGATACAGTAATTGAAGCTGCAGAAGAAGGCTCACAGCGACGCAGCTTCTGGACGAGTTACGACTCTAAATTTTACACGTACAGTTCATTTGATATACTTAAAATAATCTAAAACAAGAGTGGTCAAAATAGCAGTTTAATCAACCAAAAAAAAGAGAGAGAGAGAGAAAAGAACGAGCCTTTCTTGACTTGTTGTTCCTCATGGGCCAGGGAATATTAACCCATAATATAATTTTACAAAAGTGACGAATTCAATATTGAATTACATGCTCATAAAAATTCAAAAAATTATGTCTGGAAGTAACAGTAGCTCAACAATAGAAGAAGATAACATCAGACAACAGAAGAAATTAAATCAAATTAACCAAAGAATAGTATTTGCAATAAATCTCAACTTATCTAAATTATAGAAGATTAAATCAACAGATACCCACAGTTATTATGACTCAACTTCTAAGTACACTCCTAAAACTAAATTGGAACGGGCAGGCAGCTACAAAAGCCAAGTAATACTAATAAAAGAACAACCCATACAAGTCCATAAGCTATCGGTCCCCAATCACCAATGTAGAAATGACCTCACATTCCCTCCTTAATAAGATTAAATAACATCGCACACAAAATCAACTATCCCTCGCATACTAAAAATGAAGAGAATAAGATTTGTAGTGCTAGTATGTTGTAAGAGTCGTCACGCGATGAATAAAAAATTGGACATTATTACATTAACTCAGCGTTTACTTGCCCTTAAGATAAAGTCTTTCACTTTTTTATCTTTAGTTTACAAGTAAAATTTTCCCCCCAGCACCAAATGTCTATTGATTTAAAAGGCGAAAGAAAGCAAACTTGTTACGCTCATGAAACAAATCAATCAGCAAAGGTCCCACAACTCATAGTTCAGTTGCATTTAAGATATCTATCACAATTGGTTTGTTAATAACCCCAGTCCTCTTCTAAAGGGTAATGGAGACGTTATTTTACTGCGAACCCACAAATGCAAAATTGTTGTCTTATTGAACGTAGAAACACGACAAAATCCATGTTAAAAAACAGAGGCCTCAAGACAAACAAAATACATTCATTTTTCCATGAATTGAAACATCAATAGTGTTACTCAGCTAAGAACATTCCTAGATTCACAACCTCCCGCGCAACAGTGTGCATAAACAGACCTCAACCAACCGAACAAAACTTTCGCAAAGCAAACAATATAATCTTTTCTCAGTAAATTGAAACATCAGCATAATAATCCGTTACTCACATCCACTCGTGAAACAGAATATCTTAACACATCCAACAAACCGACAATTTAATAAAGCAGATATTAGAAAACACGGAAACAAATATTCCACCATTTTCAATAATATACGATGATAAAAAAGAAAGAAAGATCCAGAGCAGAGTTTATTTAAGCCTATTCAAGCTTCATATTCAATTCCAATAGCATTTGCGTTAAGAAATTCTGGAAGACAGGAAAGAAGTATTATGCTCACCTTGATTGATCAGAGCCACCTGATCGTGACTCTTATCGTGCTTCTTCTTCTTCTTCTTAATTCCACCAGCCTTGATATCCAATGCTTTACCCTTCAGCTTCAATTTCCCAACGATGACGTTATCGTAATCCGACATCTGTCCGACCAGATCGTACCTCGAGCTTCTTCAGAACGAGCCTGTTACAATTCTAACCGCAAAACTCTGACAATCGTCGTTCAACGAGGAGCAACCGAGTTTTCTGGGAATCAAGACTAATCAGAAAGCAGCAGTCATCATCATTCAACAGGGACGAGAGCATTCAGAAGCTAGCAAATAGTCTTACAAAGCACGGTCCCTCACATGGGTTGGTTTTCTAAGCTGGCGAACGTTCTGGAAACAAGTCGAATCCTATTTTCTAAATGCCTCCATTCCCCGCCAGTACAAAAAGTTTATTGGTTGTTGGGCGATCCCAGGCCCATTATTTTGCTGAAAATTTTTTGTGGGCCTAGAGATTCATAAGAACTCACCATTTATTTAATTTATTAACAGTTTTTACTCTTTTTTTTGCCTTCTTCACAGTTTTTACTTATTTTATCTAAAATAAAAAAGTTAACATAAATAATTCCTAGTATTTTTGTTTTTCCCAAACATAAATTATTTAGTAATAATCATCAATAACTATGTACATGAATATTAATGTCATCTTTAATATCAAATCAAGTAAAAAAAATCAAGCTTAGGAAGAATGATGATATACATGAACCACAAAAATATGCTAACAATTTTATTTTATGATTTTTTTGAACCAAATCAACAAGTAGTAAATAGTTATATATATCATTATGATTATTTTTATAAGTCTAGTTTGAAAAAAAAATTTAGTCCTTATTTTATAGGTCAATTTAGAGAGTAATTCATAAAAGTGTTACAATTTTACCTCTATTAAGGCAATGAAAAAAATGAGTTACTAGTAATTTACATCTGAAAGAGACAAAATGAGAGAGATTGGATTGGGAATATAATTCATAAATCCAGATAAAATAAAATAAAAAATACATCAATGTAAGAGATATTTAATGAGTTAGATTATTTTATATAGAGTTGTCAATAAAGGTTAACTTGACTTTAAAGGACTGGCCTTTGAAAGACTAGGGTTTAAAAGGGTAAGGTTCAAAAAACCTACGTACTTTAAAATTATTTAATGATTGAAACCTGACTTTTAGACATGAGGGCTCAGGGCTAACCCTTGAGCTTTCATGCTATTTATTAAAGTTCAATATTTTTTTAAACTTTTTTGAAATGTTAAAAAATTAAACAAGTCTTAAAATTTTAAATTTAATAATAAATATTAGTAAAATGGTTTGAAAGATTACATACTTTTATTTTTTAGTACAATACATATATGTATGTATATAGATATATTTATATACATAGAATTGTTTATTTTTATTATATAAATAATTTATAAATTTAAAAAATATAATATTTTATTAAAAAATTTATTATGGATTTAAAGGGTAAGCTTTTAAACCTTTTGTTTTCATGTTTAAAAGGGCTAGTTATTTTTAGTCCAATTTTTTTTATATACAATATAAAATACAAACTTAACCAGGATGATCCGAAAGGCTGGAGCCGTTTTGTTGGCTCTAATTTCACATGATAGGGAGACTTGGATAATGAATTTCCTTCTATTTTCCCTCAGTTTTTTTAATAATATATAATAAATAATAAAATTATTTAACAAAATGCTATAGTTTCAAAAATATTTAGCTAAATATAACATCACAAATCGTGCTACAGTAGCACGATTTCAGAAG
>JBAGKO010000011.1:5968226-5980621 GCA_037177275.1 Acacia concinna
TATTATTTAAAAGATTCGCCTCTGACAATTTTTTATTGATATTTGAAATTTTAAAATTTAAAATTCAGACCTGTAGAAAATATTCAGGACAATGAAAACTTATCGATCACGCATTTCATTTACTTATGTTAATGATGAAGATGGCCATTAGACATGACTTGACATGGACCAATCAACTAAGTTAATTGTGCAGCATAAGGCAATTGTTAGGATCAATTACTTTTCAACTACTACCATTAGATAGTTACCATGTTTGATTGATTATATTTAATAATTGCATGGATGCACACATAAATATAATATTAGATTATGAGATTCTTGCTTCCTTAGCCTAAGACACATATTGGCCAAATTGGGGTTTGGTGGCAAGGCAACTATAGCCCCAAAAATCTTCTGGAAATTCATTGAGAATAAATTACACTAAAAATATCCTCATATGTCAAAGTAAATCTTCCTACAATAATAGAGAATAAATCAAATTAAAACTATTATAATCTGGCCGAGATTTAAGGGCCTATCAACTAAAATGATTAAATACGAAATAGCCTTAGAATATGTGAAAAGCGATGTTCTCCAACCAGTTATCCACTTAAGTGTTGCTTCTGTCCCCAAAAGCCCAAGAGCATATTGTCATACTTGCAACTGTATAAAGAAACCATTTTTCTGTAGATTGAATTGGATATATTAGACCTCATGTCCAACGATCCATAAATAGATTAATGTATATGAAAGATTATATAAAAACAGACAAACAAATCAGATATTTGTGGTTTCTGTTCTTATGATGCGTCATCAATCATAGATACATACAAATGGGCAAAAAGATAACTACATTTTTAGGCCTCATCATCAAAACCCCATGCAAATATCTCCTTGTGGACTCTACTAGGGGGAAAAAAAGCTAAGCATTAAGTCAATGAAATAACAAAAACATTTGAGAGGAAGAGAAGGAATAAAAGAACTAACAAAAAATGACTCAGCTATATTGAAGAAGAAACTAAGCATTCACTCCAAGGAAAGAGAGAGACCATTTGAGAGTGAGAGATGGATGAGAAAAAATACCAAAGTAGAGCAGTCGCTCAATTTAGTTTAATAAGGAGCTTGTGAACCCTCATTATAAAAAAACCCATGCAAATATCTCCATGTGCCATCTATTGAAGGAAAAGGTAAGCATTTCATCCAAGGAATGAGATAGATTATTCAAGAGCGAAAGAACGAACGATAAAAAGACTTGACTTAATCCCTATCATTACCCCCAATGCCTCGTACCAAACAAAGCTTAATATTTTAGGTAATTTATTATATTTTGATGGTAGTTAAAAGTTATGATGACTCATGGATGATATTTAATATTGTATTTTAAATAAGGGTTATTTTAACTATTTTGCTATATAGACGATGAAAATATATTATTATCATTATATATTATTCTTGTCAATTAAGTTGCAATGTTTTAATATACTCAATTCCACTTTTGATTAGACTACTCTAATTAATCCATTGACCGTTGAACTTATGCCGCAACATGTTCATTGCTGTTTTTTGTTCCTTTGATTTTTGACGGTCGAAGGAAGGAGTTGAATTTTTCTCTCAAAGGAAATAGTAGCTAATTATATTTTGAATATAATAAAACAAACACATTAATTACCATTAATAAGCAAATAAGGCATATTAAGTGAATAATTGATTAGGAATTCAAAGAAAAATGAAATAAAAAGTAATTAAACACTTCTAATAATTGCATTGTAAAAATTAATTTTACTACTCATTATTTAGCTTCATATATTGCAAGAATTTGTTCAAGTGACCTTTTCCTCCCTAAAACCCCATGCTACCATGACAACTCAGTTGTAGATGGCAGTTAAACATAAAAGAGCAAATTGAAACTGAAGAAAAAAAAATTAAATAAGAGAAATTCTTACGTAAACCCACCTACTATGTTATTTGTGCTCCAACGAATTAAAACACAGCAACTTGAACAGCATTCATCTTAGTTGGTTGCTGATCTAATTCGTTTCTCTTAAAACAAATAAATCTTTAATTAAGATTTCACAAATAATGAAAAAATTTACTTTTCCTAATATGCTAACTTATATAAACGAGGTGTAAAATCCGCGCATGAGTTTGTGTTTTGATTGATTAAACTACAAATAACGTGGTAAACTGAATTCACACAATAATTTCCTACTAAAGAGACAGACGTTAAATTAACGGAAATTGTGAAGGTATACTACAATTCAGGATCGCATTGATGAACCTAGAGTTTATCACAAACATCTTATTCTACAATACGGTTTACAATAAGAAATAGAAAAAGGACATCACGCGAACTCAAAAAATCAGTATTCAAGTATGGGGAGGACGTGACGGTGATTGAGCATTCTAAAGGCCAACCCAGTAGGAGCGTCCATTGCTATTGTGCATTGGAGACTGGGTGGGAGAAGTAACGCACCACTCATACCAAACCTGATTAACATTATCATCAAGTGCCAAATTAATGCTACGAAGTGGAAATAGTTTCAAGGTTCAAGGCTAAAATAGGATTAAACTCCAACCTTTGTTGGACCACAACAGCGCCAGAAATGTGCTTCTATAGTAGCTCCCCGATCCACACAAATGGGTTCCCTTAATGGGAAATATATTGCAAACCTGCAAACAATTTGAAACCCGAAAAAAGTTTAGCATCCGGGGAGAAAACATTTATCAGTTCTACCACTTATACCTGACCTTTCAAGACGCCTCTTAAAGAGAGATAAAATATATAAATAAACCCTTGCATAGTTACATTCATCATCCCACGATGAAATTATTAAAAACTTCACTTCTGGAAAGAATTCTTTAACAAGTTGAGAATTAAGAAAGCACGAAACATAGGCTTAGACATTTGGAAGTACATAACGTTTTTTTTAAAAAAAAAAATATTTCTACAAAATCCAAATCAGCCGTTTCTATACTATCCACCTTTCATTATAAAGATAACAATAATAATTCCAAAAACTACTCGTAAATGAGGAATGCAATTACAAATATTATGACTCAAACAGCTATTATAACACAGGAGACATATATCAGGAATTAAATTCGAATAAGATGGCTCTACTTTACAAAGATTAATAGTTTTTTGAAAAAAGAAAAAAGGTCGAAAAATAGAGCCTAATTAGTCTGAAATCAACTTCATTTGAATTGTTCGTTTCATTTCCAACTGCTAGGTTTCCAATTGGCAACTAGTGACAGCAAATTCCTGCCTAGCATGTAATAAACTGTCATATGATTTCAAGTTTAATATAGAGAAAAAAGGGGAAACTAAGTTCAATACCAGCTGAACATATTTGGCGTTGCTGTTGAGGGTTCAATTCCAAGATGCACATCTTTGTAAAGCGTAGCATCAAAGTAGCCAGCAAACCCTATGTTCAAGGTATAAAAATAACTTGGAAGAAGCCCATATCACATACCGTAACTAGATAGAAATTCAAAAAGACACTAGACATATGGAAAGAGTTAAGAATAAGTTAACCATGGGCAACAGCAAACTGAAGTTCAACGAAAATTTGTCTTTCACTAGAAGTTATCGTGATACCCACAAAATCTCGACAGAGCCAAGCAAGAAGCTCACTGGGAGGTTCAACAAGAATTTGTTACTATCACTTTATAATCTCCACACTAAAATGACTTATTCTTTACTTTGGAAGGCAAAGGAAAAATAGGGACGAAAATCCAGAATTATTCTTCAGAGCCTTAGCAATCAGAGTTTACAAGAACTACCACAGATGTAGAACTCTTGTTCCCTGACAGCAGTTACAAGCCTTCTTATTTTGTTTATGACAAAACATACGGGAACAGTCACACACAAAGTATGAATAAAATCCAATAAAATTTAGAATGTGATCAGATAGATGTGCTGAACGGTTTGCATCCACAAACATGAAATGCATATTGTATCATATATATATATATCCAATTCATTTGCATTTTCTTTTCTTTTCTTTTGTTTTTTTAAAGTATCAATGCTGCATAAACTTCAATAAGAGCAAAAATGCGCCACATACCATGAACCATAGCTGATCCAGTGTCATCAGGTATCACAAATTGCAACTTCTTATATCGATGGTTGCTTTCCATATCGGAGAGTTTTGGATGGGTAAAAGTAAAAACCTGTCAAAGAAAGATAAGCATTCAAAAAATAAGGACAAACCACTAACCATAAAAGTTTTTAGACAGAAAAGAGAACTCTAATTAAATGTTTGCTAAAGAATATTTAGCAAAACCATACATGGACCTCAAACAGTGTAAAGATCAGATTTGTGAATAGATTGAACAAAAGAAATAGACTGCTTGAAGAGCCACTCACAGGCTGAGTTGGTGCCAGCCTGGCAACATTGTGTAATTTCACAACATAAGCAGTTTCAAAGTGTGCTATATCTTTATGTGCCTTAATCTGAAAATTAACCATAATCTTGTTATATAAATTTAATTTAATGCAAGTAAATTAGACAGTGAAAATACAAGCGATGTACATCATTATATAACTTTGAAGCTGTCACTGGTTGGAGGAAACTTGTGTACCTGAAAAGGAGGGGTCAACAATGATAAACAAAACTAAACAGAAACAGAAAATATCAATGAAAAAGTCCTTAACGTTTAGCTGGTTGGCTAATAACATCCATATGAAATTAAAGTTGCCTTTCTGACACTGATCAAAAATCACAGGCAGCCAAAATCAATAAAAAATTGCTTAGAAGTAATATGATAACAAATGGCTTCCCAAATATTCAGGTAATGCCCACATAATAGGACTAAGAATTATTTGGCTATTACCAGCTTCACGTGTTCTTTGATTCTGACACTATCCAGCAGGAGTTTACAATATGATTTAACTAGACAATATATATGTATATATCATGTGCAGAAGGATTTACTCACGAAGATGGTATTGAAATTCCATCTTGCTTCAAGAACCTCTGGGCTCCATCAAGGCACTCAGGAGACAGCTCATTGTCACCAAAAGAACCTAGCAATTCACTTACCTAGATTAAGACAATGAGAATTAATGCATGAAGTTATACATAATGTAATTTAAACAAATGATAAAGTAGGAAATGCTAAGATACCAATATGTCGGCCTTTTCAGGGGCATTCCAGTGGCGCATGTCACTTGAGACTATGGTAACTTTATCTTCCCAGCCCTCTAACCTAATCAAACTCTGTTGTAACAAAAACACAATGCCATCTTTAAGATACAAATGTTTATAACATTTAGAAGCTTGAAAACATTTTTTACAAGCTACAGATAATGAGTTCCATCAGCAATTTGTAAAATAATAAAGGCGAGAGAATAAAACCAATTTATAGAAACACTCTAAACAACAAGATGTGAGGGTTCATCAATGTCATTATAAGAAACTTAAATACACAAAATAAGATGACATGATCCACAATAAAGAAAAACTGCGACATTCTTTTAGCTAACAGTGCTCAAATAGTAATTTCATAATGCATTTAACTGTCCGTAATGCCAAACTTTATAAAATTTTCATCCATGAATTAAAAAAGAAAAAAAATGATCATATCTTTTATACACACAACAGACACTTACATGTTGAAAAATGAGTCATGACTAAAAATAAATTAAAACTAAGCTTTTAAAGTTGACAGACGCAAGTCACTGCTATTAAAGGTTAACAAATGCGTTTGAATTCAGCTAATGCAATACGAAAGAATATTAGTATATGGGAAAATAAATGTTTGAAATCACCATAAAAGAAAGAGAAAAAAACCCTACATTAAGTGTAACAGCTGCATTTGGATTCTTTTCCACTGCATAAACTTTTAGCCTCCTCCCAGTCTCTTCAGCTGCCTACATATGAACATAAAAACCACCACAACATAAATTCAACGGCAAGTCCAAAATATATAACATATCCAATAATTCATAACATAAAGTACTAATACATACCTCTAGGGATGCCCGAACAAGAGGCCCACGCCCAGCACCAACAACCATCAATACCTAACCATAGGAATACAAAAATCATTATATCTGACCAAAAAATTATTGAACACCATCCAGAGCAATGCTTGTTTAACTTGGTGCTAAAAAATAACAATCAACAAATCAATATTCACAAAAGGATCACAAGAAGTCTTACAGTGGTAATTTCAGAAGCCTTTTCATCAGGAACCCTATCCAGCAATGCTTTACATACTGCTCTTTGATACTACACAAACAAAAAGGTGATGGTTGCCCTTTCTTTACAGTACGGTAGACAATTGCAGGCCAAGATTAAAAATTTGAACACAAATAAAATGCAAATATTAACAACTAAAATGTGCGAATTATAAAATTAATATTGAATAGTCAGGAATCAAATGAGTTGCCTGGAAGGAAAATGCCAGCATAAAATCATGGAAAAATAAAGACGCATGAAAAAAGAGAAGAAAACGAAAGAGGAATTAGGTAAGATCAAAAAGCCTTAAGGAATAAAATATTATCAGGCACACACGACAAAATGTGGCATGAAGGTGCACTCCTTATTGCACCATCTGAATCTTGCAACATCACAAATTGCATGCTGCATGATGGATTGGCAAGATTTTATTACTTCCAATGGTAATCAACTAATTCTCCAAGGTGACTTAAAAAAATAGATCCCAGATTTACGTAGTGGAAAATAATTAGGAATATACTGATTCCATTTTAGGGCAGTTAAAATCATAAAAACTACATCAGTGGGTTTGCATTTGGATACTAGATAGCAGAATGTGGGTTTGGCTTAAACGCAAAACAAAAAAGTCGGTTCATGGTTGTATTGGCTCAAAACATGGCTTAGAGGTAGGTTGTCTTTGCCTCAAATGAAGATTTAGGGAAACCAGACGAGAAAAGTGAGGGTTACTCTGGTTCTAACATGAATTGGTCTCACAAAATGGGAAACCAAACATAGCCTAGGAGTGCAACAGTTACTGCATTTTAGACTATGTTGTTTAAAATGGAGTCCAAGAAACACATTGCTCTAGAGTCATCCAATGAACTTGAGGATCCACATTAATCAATTACTATAGCTTACTGAATCAGATTAGAAAGGGGATGACAAATACACACAAACAGATACACAAAATTGAGAATAGATTGAATGCATTACCATACCTGACTGTATTTCACTGTGTCTTTCTCAAATGTTTCATAGGTTTGAGCCTCTAGATTATCCATTAGAGGCTGTACAATTATTTTAAAAAACACCTCGTCATTCATCAGAGAATGGTGAAAAATTTAGCAGAAACAAAGGCCAAAAACAATTGAGGAGCCAGATCAGGAAATACTTACTTGCAAGGGTGCCTGTAAAAAGTCCCTGTAACCAAGCTGGCATAAGAGACTGAAGGTCAAGCGGAAGATAATTGCAGATAATGCTATGCCTTCATTCAACACAAGGAAATATAGATACCTCAAAGCGTTCTTGCTCAGGAATAGGATCCATTCTTTGGTATAGATAAGCAACGTAGTCCAGATAAGGCCTCAGAGGATGTCTTTCTGCGAAACAAATGTCTGAAGTTGAACAATACTCTTGACCAAACGAAGATAAGGACAGCCAAACTTGCAAATATACGTGCAAGTGCCATAGAATAACAACGATGCTCATAACCAAATTCAGACTGAATAAAAGCAGTACAGCACAAAAAAGAACAATTTTGTCTAATTTATTACTGATCAAAGTATGATCTATGGCATTAAGATGTCATGTGTGTGTAGAATAGACAAACAACAGCAACTCACCCTCAACAGCATGAGAGGCATCTGGATCCACACTAGCTCTTGGATGAACTGACTTTCCAGATATAATCATCTGGACCAACATTTCAAGAAATTTCAGTATTTTTTGAAGGGAGAGCGGGAGGCTTTAATTTGATTTCATCAGTAAGTATCCAGTTAGAGCTATAGCCTATAGTATCCCAAAATAGTTGAACAAAATCCCAAGAATGTAAGAATAAGCTCATACTACAAGGCCATCCACAAATGAAGTAAATGTTCAACTTGCTATATGCCATCTATCTAACAGCCATCACTAATTTAGTTTTGGGTAACACAAGATTCAGAGAATTTAGATGGATTGCCTGTATAGAATGGTTAAGAAAACGAGTAATTAGCATCTGGTGGCGCTTTGAGAGGCATGGATAACCACGAGCATTAGTCAAAAAGCACTGCCAAAAATCCAGCATAAATAAATTTCAATTTAAAATCAGAATCAGCAGCACCATAATATGCACAAGCTGTATTAAATATCACAAGGTGTCCTTACATCAGTGCTTATTATAGCTGATCTAACAGGCTCCCCAAACCAGCGTCCAAGTGAGTTTGCTGATGGTAAGGTACTCCTGATAAACAAGAACATTGAGCATATCATGGCTAAAGTAAATTATGACATTGGTCCAACTGTACAACAAGCTTGACAAAATTTAACTATGATACATGATACGAGATCAAAGTACAAACAACCAGGAATAAAGGGGCTGATTCTGAACCACTCACACAATATCAAGTGCGATGGACAATTGACTATGATGCTCACAAAGAAGACGAAATGAATTCCAAGTTTCCCAAGAATCAATCTGTAAACCAGGCAAATAAAAAGCTTGAGGGAAAATTAGGCTGGCATTATAGCTTTCACAGCTAAGAAAAACTTCAACATTTAAAGATCAGATAATGTACTGCCCCAATAGTCTGATCCTAAATAAAATTATTTTTACAACTTTTCAACAACTACATATCACAAGGAACATTTCATTTCAATATAAGGCTCAAAAATTTGGTTGTCATATATGTCTAACATGCTTCTTGGTAGATAAAACACAGGCCTATCATATCGTGTGTTTAAATTTATTTTAATTAGAGGCTTAGGAATGGCTATAATGTTATGTTGTATCTCTCGCAATAATAGAACACATGATTAGCTGCCAAAATATACTACATTAAGGAACAATTCATTCAAAAGGCTAAGAATTCTCATAAAAACCAAGAACAAAGAAAGGCCGCAAGTAAAAAATAAGTTCAAAATTGATTTTTAAAATTAGAAGAGGAAGGAAGAAGTTGCAGTACAATGTGGCTCAAATAGATAAAGCTAGGCAATCTTGCAATCAGGATTTTAGAATATACTCACTGATTCAGAATCGGCACCCATGGAATCATCATCAGACATAACCAATGGAATCCTAAGAAACAGCTTTATAACAAAGTTACAGAAAAAGAGAATGTTAGTGGAGGGGAAATGACATCTAAGGAAACACAAAGAAATCAGCAAAAAAGTTGAAGGACGACTTGTACCTGCATATGATTTAGGTTTTGCAAAATTTGATTCACACATCTAGCATAATTAGCACAAGATGCTCTCTTGGGAGCTGGAAGAAGGCAAGCCTGGAGAACATCAAAACAAATTAGGATAAACACATGCAACTCAGAGCTATAAAATAACAAAAGGCAGAGATAAAGGTAGTCACAACATCAAAATATTAAACAATACTTAACCCAAAAAAAATAATAATAATAAACAATATGTCACAGAGTGACGGGCATATATTAGTCATATGCAGTCATGCACATTAATGTCCAGGTAAGATTTCATGTAAAAAAAGCATTTGAGTCACACCCTAATTTCCTAGGAAGAAGCTAATATTTTCATGCTTTATACGGAAGGAGCTACAGTAGCTAAAAAGGGAATAAAACAAGGAAGAGATAACCAAGTCATTTCTGCTAAGAAAGTGGTGGCTAGTTAAGCATAGCAGAAGTCTCAAGTGGCAAGAGTGAGCATGAGTAAATGCACAGGGTATATTAAGAAGTCAAAACCTAAAGGGCAAGCATCAATTTAAAGCTTGCCTGAAATTGGTCGTACCAAAGCTTACCTGTAAAGAGAGATGGGATGCCCAAGCTATTTCTTGTCTGAGAGTGGTTTCAGAGTCAATCCTGAGGGTTTCATCCTCTGAATCCAAATCTATCCATGAGCTAATTTTTCCTGAAGAAATGCAACAAACCATCTAATAAATTTTACCCAATCCTAAATTTACCAGACAGAAATATAAACAAGTGATGCTTCCAACACAACAAAATGCTGGTTGCAAACACATGAATGGTCTATTACAACTTACAAGAACTACACAGTTTAAAATTGATGTAACAGCCCCCACACTATGAATGCCAAACTAGACATGCCTCAAAAGAAACAGCTTCACAATGCCATTGATCAAAACAGAATACATCATGATACTTGGTTCAGGGAAAAAAAACACCAATAGGTAACTTAAATTCGTACCCACTACATGAGTACTCCACTGTGAAGGGCTCAAAACTAAGTCTGATCCAGCAAACGGAAGAACAGCAGAACCAAAACTATCCTTCTGCACTAAGCTTGGCCGATATACAGGGTCCATCTGAATTGGACCATTAAAATATACAAGTCAAAACAGACGGTGAGAAACCAGATATACATGAACACTTATATTTATAAGCCGGTTGCCGTTAATTTACAACAACCATGATTTATTAGAATTATGATAACCAAGACCGTCATCCTTCACCAGCTGATAACTCGGAATTAGCGGCGTGAGCCGCTAATTAGCCACGGCACAAATTCCACTTAACTTTTTTTAACTTCAGAATAAACTTCTCATAAAATATGCATGTATTCGATAAGGGGCACACGTGGGGAAACATAGATACAGCAAAATGCCAGTATGTTTATTCTCAATTCAATGCCGAAATAGTTAGAAATGCACAATCTACAGAACTCTCCTCCAAAGAAATATATCGATTTCTACCTATTCACGTCGATTATGTTGAAATTTAAAAGTAAAAAGTAAAGACGGCTAAGAGAGTACGCATTCGACACAAACCAGAGGAGCAACAACGAAATCGAAGTTCCCCGACACGAGATGGAGATTCAGCACGTGCGGCATGTCATCATTGAACTCCGTCTCTACACCGCAAAATCGTGATTCGGTGTTATCACCAGCCCTCTCTCCCAGCGGCATTTTCACCAACTTTCAAGAAGGAAGTATGAAAGCAACAAAGAAAACTTGAAAGGCCAAAGAAAGAAGAAGAAGAGCGAAGGGCTCTGGAAGAAATGAGCAAGAATGTAATCGAATCTCCAAAATACAACCCTCTAGCTGCCCGAATCAGTGATGCCAGCCTCACTGACTAGTTGGCAAGCTCGGTGATTAAATTAACTAAACAGTTATGTGATGAAAACAGGAAGAGAGCTAACAGTCACAGGGGATGGAACGTGTCTGAGAAGCTCGCATGCTGAGCTCAAGGCAGGAGTGAGAAGGAGGGTTTTGGTAGGGCTTTACGGGGTGGGAAAGATTGTTGTAAGAATTATAAACTCAGGACTAGGGTCTTGGGTTAAAGGGTCGGGTTAGGACCAGCCCAACAATTTTATCATGTTAAACTTTGCAGCAGTATATGAGCAGCCCAAACTGCCCAATCATCAGATACTACTATTAAGTACCGTTTGGACCACATCTCATGTTTGCAGATGACTTGTTACATTTTGGATCTGCAACTAAGCAACAAGCTATATGTATGAAGTCCTATTTAGACTGGTTTTGTGGCAATCTGGAGTAAAGATCAGCAATTGCAGGTCTTCAATTTTTTCATGTGGATGACTTTCAACAATAGATTGCCCACTAATGCTTGGAGAAGTAAGTGGTCCTCTATCTGACTTATGCTTATTTTGCAACGTGAGAAAATTATGCGTATTCTTTGAGACTGTACTTAGGTGAAAAAACCGTGACAACATTTGTTCATCCCAGATTTGTGTGATTGGTTTGCATTCAACTTTAAAAAAGATTTGGGACTTGTTGTGGGCATATATACTTCTTTCGGTACTAATTATAAAAGCACGTTGGCTTTTTTGAAGAATCCAAAAAAAATCTTAAAAAAACTAATTACATTACTTTAATATATTAAAATTTATAGTTTTCCTTTAAATTATGTTGTTTGACTTATGAGCTACTCCAATATATAATGTAATAAAATATAATATATGATATGATTAAGTAATGTAACTGGCTTTCTTAAAATTAAGGGAGAATTTCAATTTAGTCCCAATGAAGGAACTTTACGACAAAATGATCCCACAAAATCTCATATTTGCAAAAAAGTCAAACGCAAAATCGCGTAATTGCAAAAAAGTCCATAAAATTATCAATAGATCACTGAGAGTTGTTAATGACAACAAAATGTTCAAACATTTTGTTGTCATTAATAACTCTCAGTGGCCTATTGACAACAAAATGTTTGAACATTTTGTTGTCATTAACTCTCGGTGTCCTATTGACAATTTTATGGACTTTTTTGTAATTACATGATTTCGCGGGATTATTTTATTGTAAATTCTGTTGGCAGAGAGTAAAAC
>JBAGKO010000011.1:5985527-5996758 GCA_037177275.1 Acacia concinna
ACAACTAAACATTTTGTTGTCATTAACAACTCTCGGTGGCCTATTGACAATTTTATAGACTTTTTTGCAATTACACGATTTCGCGGGATTGTTTTATCATAAATTCTGTCGGCTGGGACTAAAACGCAATTTTTCTTAAAATGTTTATAAAATTATCTTAAAAAGTTGAAGGGAGTGCATGGTAAAAAAGAACTTTAACTATATTAAGAGTGTGCGTTGGATTTTGATAGGGTGGGAGTGGCCAACACGCAAGAATGGTAGTATTGAACTATCAATCACCAGTGGCCCACTCCAATCCATCATATTTATAGCCCACCCAAGGAGCCAGAGTCAGATGAAAAACCCGCCTCTTGTAATTTATTTCAGCTTCTTCATCATTTGACAATAAGTTTAAATTTTAAAATTAATACTAGCTTTGTTCTTATTGCCATCATATTCATATTGTAGTACTAGCTTCATAACGAGAAGCGTGTCCAGTGGCCATTTCACATCTCAACCAGAGACAAGTGTGCGCGATAATTTTTATGCAGATAACAAAATATTTAATAATCTTATTATCAATGCAATAAAGAAAGAGAGAGAGAATCAGTCTCACAGATCAAACGAGGCTCAAGAAAGAGCAGGAAAACCGACCGTGTGGATTGTTTGGATTAGCACACAGCAAAGCAGCTGAGGAGGGATAAGTGGGGGAGGGAGACAAACAAGCATCTTAAAGCAAACTTAAACGTTAAAGGTTTTTAGTCTGTTTTTGAATATACCTTTTGCAGATCACGTAGCTTCCAGACTCTTCTCCTAATCGCCCTTATTTCTACAGTTATCTAAAGTCGTCTTCAAAAAAAATAAACACGATTCTTTATTTTTCCAAACAAAAAATCTTCTTGTTTTATAGTTTAGTTTTACCGTTTTCTTAAATATGGTTTAACATTTAAAAGTTTTAGAATTATGAATCTGTAATTCATGTGAGTTGTAACGAGGAAAGTCTGGACTTAAAAAGAACACAGGAAAAAGGTGGATATGACTATGAGTGATTTGAGGGTGTTTCACAATTCAGTCTGCAAAGGGGCATCTGAAGACCATGGTGTGAAGGAAGGTACTTACTCAGAGGAAGGCTTTACACTCCAGCAGCACTGCTACTAGATTGTAGGAATCATTAATCTCTTTTACTCATAATTATAAAATTCAGTTAAATTTTTTTAAAAAAATAAAAGAAATAAAATAAGTAATTTAATTATAATATATATTAATTTATAAATTAAATAAAATAATATAAATAAAAACAATAAATTTCAATACTTTAGAGCAATATAATTAGTTTTATTAAAAAAAATTAATTAAACTTTATAATTAGAATAGAAAAAGAGAATATTATAATTAATTCCTACGTGACGCATACGCCCATAATTTTTCATATAAATATATATATTTAAAAAAAGTAACTACTCTGTTGCTTATGATTGCCTGCTTATTGCGCACAGGAAAAAAAAAAAAAAAAAGATGCTCCACCATAACTTCTTCTTCATGCTTCCTTGATCATTCTCCTCTTTCTCTCCACAGCTTTCCTAAGCACCATCAAATGTTTAAGCTTAACCACACCAAATCAAAAGTTTACTGCAGCTTCTCTTGTCCTTCTTTCGCGGTTCTCTCTTACTCGGTGCTTTCCGTTTGAATTTATATCATCGCATCAGTATATTTTCTTCATCTCAATATAAAGCAGTCATCAGCGGTCGCCTCCCAATTCTGAGAGGTTTAATATCAGAAGTGAACAAACACTAGAGCTCTGCCCTGTAGCTATCCAGCTTTTGATTTCTGGGGCTAATTCTAGTGCGAACCAAAGTACCTACATGTTCAGACCCAAAAACCTAAGTTGCCAAAAAGCAGGCTTGATAGTTGATCCTCAGCTCTTTTTGTATTTGTCTGGTGAAATAGTCTCTGTTTCTGGCTTATGATGGAAAGAGTGAGATATGATGGGGTTATTGTGGCCTTGTTGTGTAGTGTGGTGTTGGTGGGGATAGTGAGTGGGATTGGTGTGAACTGGGGGACACAGTCAACACACCCTTTGCCAGCATCAACAGTGGTAAAAATGTTTAAAGACAACGGGATTCAGAAGGTGAAGCTGTTTGATGCAGATTCAAATATTCTGGATGCTCTCAAGAAGTCAGGGATTCAAGTGATGGTAGGTATTCCCAATGACATGCTTGCTTCACTTGCCAACAGTGTCCAAGCTGCTGAAAAGTGGGTCTCCAAGAACGTTTCTTCTCACGTTTCTTCTGGTGGAGTAGACATCAGGTAAACTCATACCGCTTTTGCTAATCATTATTTCAACCATCGCTTCTTTGTGCTGCAACTTATAGTAACCAATCATATTCGAAGTATAATAAGAGGGGCCTTGAAGTTTCAGTTCCACTGAAGAGACACAGTGATATGAATATAGAGCAAAGCTGCAAGTGTCTGATGAGCTTTCTTACCTATTATTTCTTCTGATAATTTTCGCAAGGTATGTTGCAGTGGGGAATGAACCTTTCTTGTCAACATATAACGGCACCTTTGAAGCTACAACTCTTCCAGCCATGAAAAACATTCAATCAGCTCTCATCAAATCCGGTTTGGCCAATCAGGTTAAAGTCACCGTCCCTCTAAACGCCGACGTGTATCAGAGTTCATCGGACAAGCCTTCCGATGGGGACTTCCGGCCGGACATCCACGATCTGATGCTGCAGATTGTCAAGTTCTTGAGTGATAATGGAGCCCCATTTACAGTCAACATCTACCCATTCATCAGCCTGTACAAAGACTCAAACTTTCCAGTTGACTACGCCTTCTTCAACGGCTATCAGACTCCCATAAACGACAATGGAAAGATCTATGACAATGTGTTTGATGCCAACCACGACACACTTGCTTGGGCATTGCAGAAAAATGGGTTTGGAAACTTACCCATAATTGTGGGAGAGATTGGTTGGCCTACGGATGGAGACAGAAACGCAAATCTTCAGTATGCTCAGCGTTTCAACCAAGGTTTCATGTCTCGCTATATTGCAGGAAAAGGGTCTCCAATGAGACCTGGTCCAGTAGATGCTTACCTGTTCAGCCTCATAGATGAAGATGATAAGAGCATTCAACCTGGTAATTTTGAACGTCATTGGGGTCTGTTTTACTTCGATGGTCAGCCTAAATACCAGCTTAATATTGGATCGTCGTCTAAAGGTTTAGTGGGTGCTAGTGGTGTGCATTATCTGGAGAAGAAGTGGTGTGTGTTGAAGCCTTCAGCGAACCTAAATGATCAACAACTGCCACCAAGTGTGGCTTACGCTTGTGAGAGAGCAGATTGCACTAGTCTTGGATATGGGACTTCTTGTGGGAATTTAGATACAAAGGGTAATATATCTTATGCATTTAACAGTTACTACCAGGCACATGACCAGCTTGATAGTGCTTGCAAGTTCCCAGGCCTTTCCATTGTCACTAATCAAGACCCTTCAGTTGGAGATTGCAAGTTCAGAATCATGATTCAGACAGATAGTGCTAACCCAGATAAGAGGGTTGGGTCTTTCTCAATAGCGCTGTTTCTATTTTTGCTTTTCACTTTCCTGTAATTTAAAGTAGCTTCAGGTTTTCTTTTTAGATTATATACTTTTTTGCATCTATATACATATCTACGATCAATGAAATGCATGCTCACCCAAATCCTAGTGATCCCCACGACCGAATCCTATGCTCGTGTTTTTGTTGTTTTCTGACATTTTTCAAATTGCCAAAAGCCCAAAACTGTGTGAAAGGAAAAATTGGGTTTTCAACAACATTTCATAGCATAAACTTCAGATTACCTCTCATGAGAGCATAGACAGATGATGCTTGCTTCTCAAACATATACCAATCCTCGATCGGGTAAGGTGGGGCTAAAAGACTTTTAACAAACACTGGTGCATCATCTCTTACATATTGCTAATCTTCCAAAAGCAAACAATAGTTTCCAAGTTGTGACAAACAAAAAAAAAATATTTGTAGTTTCAAACCCCACCCAACTGCACACACTACAGCTTTCTAGGCCATCAGATCCATTCTTGAACAATATTCTCAACCGTATTCTATGTTAATACAGGAAGGACGAAAAACATAAACTTTTCCATAGGATATACATTATTTATGACGGGGCAGTCCCAGAGATACTACACACTCAGTCACTTTCTCGGTCACGTTATGGCATTCCAAACAAGATGTATCTATTAATTGTTTACAAACCTTTTAAAGACTAAAGACGCTCTAGCATTATCCTTTGGGTGTAGTCGGCCTCACATTCCTTTCCTTTTTGCAAGCTGTTTGCATATAAACTGACTGAATGGACAGGATGCCACTTTCGGCTAAATTGACAATGATGCTGTCATTTATCAGAGATGATGCTGCAACAAAGTAGCAGGGATGGTTCAAGTATTTACTGGCAAGATGATCGAACACTCATGACCAAGCTAAGATGTTCCAGCGTCCTTTTATTTGACCTTCTAATTTCATGTGCTGGTGCTATCCAAATATTTCAAGTCATCCATGACTAATATAGTGCAGGTTGACCAACAAAATCCATTCGTGTCCCTTGCTTCCAGTTATCCTGTCGAACCTTGTTATTGGCATAATCAAACCTGCCAGAATAAAGGAGCACGGGAACCAACTAATTATAAAATAGCCCATTCATAACATAATTTGTCCTCACAATGAGATAAATCAGTGCTAGAGTCAATAAAATCTGTTTCATTCAGGTTCGTGCCAGGATTATATCAGATCAAGAGATAAATTATCCGAAAGTAAAAAACTCGGGTTTCTTCCGTTATGCACCTGGATGTGAAAAAATTATGATGATTTGACCACTTAAAACATCAGGCTAGTGCACATTCAAACTATTTTAGCTCAATCAGGCGTTTAAAGTGAATACTGAATAGCAGCATACCATAGTGATGTTACATAGTACTGGCATTCATTTGAAGCTTCCGGATATAGTCTCTAGATCTAATATCAGCCTGCAGTTTAGTTGGAGATGTAAGGGCCGAATACTTCGACATTTATCCTCTATTCTATATATTTATTAACCAACTGAATGCAGAAACACTAAATCAGTCAAGCTGTAAATAGTTGGAACAGGACATTAGTAAACCTGATCTGACAAAGTTTTAAGGATCAATTAATGCACGGTCTGCAAGAGAAGACTTTGAGATGAGCTACCATACAATCTACAGAGTTATGTTTTGAGAGAACAACTTAAAAGTGAAAAAGGACGGTATCTCCCCACCACAAGTAATTTTTCCAGTAAATCCTAATAACTCAACCAAATGAGAGCTGATAATGACTCCAATGAGAAGATTTGATAAACCAAGGGTATGGGGTTGAGTGGTAAGGACTCGTCCTCCTTTAACCAAGGCTTGGAGGTTCGATCTCCACATGGGTACGATCCCCGCATGGGCATGGAAAAATGTTGAATTCCCTGGCCAGCTATTTCACCCTTTGAGATGCCTACAATTAGAGAATCCGGATTCGTCTGGGCCCACTGAGTTCCCCATGACATAGGGGCTGGCTTGGGATTCCGGGTGAGAAATCAAAGAAAAAAATTAGAAGAATTTGACAAGGGATAAAAAATTTCCACGTACTCTATCTGCTTAATGCAACCCTAGTCTTTCCCTTAAACTAGGAAGATATATGAGTTATATCCCTACAATGAATTCAGTAGATTTCTTATGCTTCCAATTTTTAAGTGGCAAAAGTTTCACCTGCCTAATAGGCTCAGGCACACGATACTTGCAAGTCATCTGGACAATTGTAATGGCAGTGGGAAGTGATATCCGATGACCAATTGAAATAAATATCGGCTTTACCGATCCCTTTGCAGATCTCATGGCCTGTGTGAATTCAGCATGCAGAGATGCCAAGCAAAAGTTCATAAGCGCATTAGGTTGTATTTTAGCAGTTTATATTAATTCAAGCTGTTTGTATTTTTCAAGCAGAAAATATCAAGATATCAAGAAGTGCATAAATACATGAAACTGAAATACTGAATTATGGCAGTTTATTTTAGTGTTGTTTTACTTGAGTTTGTCACATGTAATACTTTGTAATGGCATGTAGAAAAAAGCACACAATTATTGATAAATTATCATATCAAATGACACCAAACACCGAAACACTAATGTCTTACCGCTCCCCATGTATGTCCAGAACATCCTAACAAAGTGATAAAATCTTTAGCATGGTTTTCTTCAGCTTCTAGAAGCTGTCTCACTCTAGATTGATTAAGACCATCCACATGATGCAGCTGGAACAGGTAAAGCTCAATAAGTATTTAGGTACCACATCATAACTTAACAAGAAAAACAGATGTAATTTTCTTTCCACGAGTAAGAGGAAGGGCAGAGAGACCACTATTATGAAAGTCTATCAAATAGAGGACTGAGGAAAGAAATAATTTGGCTTTATTGAAGAATGAATTAATTGCTATTACTCTCGTTACTGACATTCTTTCCTATCCCAATTGTTGGGAGATCAGCCACAACTCCAAGATGACAAGCCAAGCCAAAGCCTGCAGAGGTTCAGGATTTAGAAACTTCTCAGAATACCGATGGGGAAAATTTTAAACCGTTTATACAAAAAACTGTGCAGGTGTTCCAATTTCTAAGACGGCTTTAGAAAAAACAACTTACCTCGAGGATGGAGTATTCCGTTTCCATCAACCAATAACAACTGTCAACAGTGTCAGCATAACCTCTTATTAAAATGATGAAGAAATCTAGTACAAACAATAAGAGCAACTAGCAAGTCCTAAATAGACAGCGATAATATAGATGCAAGGCTTTTGCTGCAGCTACTACGATCAGTACCACCAGCAATGCGATCATGTCAATAAAAGGAAAAAACTTCGGTTCATTTCCTTGGTGATATCAAATCCTTCAATGACAACTTAATACGTGGACATTTCTTACAACCAGTCGCCACTCTTTTAAGAAAGTTCCTTACCATGTCATAATTGTATTTTAAGTTTCAAAAGCACCCGAACCAAATTCATATGAAATTTTATTATAGGAGATTCATGACTTTGGTGAAACACACCACAATTACCTGTGGGTAGAAAGGATTGTTACTTGTTTTCATTTTCTCCAGAAGGTTTAGAAGAACTGGCGCCTATGACAAGAAAACAATCAGATAAAAGCTGAAATGAAAACTTAACGAGAGGTTTTGGAAGCTGAAAGGAAAAAATAGAACCTCTCTAAATGCAAGAAAGCCGGGAACGTAAGGAACATGAACAGTGACTAAAGAGAAGTCCTCGTAGACAACTTGTAAGGTTGAGAAGTCTAATACCACAAGGGTACCACATGCCATTGAAGGGTCATCCTTAGAGAAGCTTATATCAACCCCACCTACATATCTTAACACTTCCAAGGCTCCTTGTTTGCTTGTGCCAGCAGATGTGTTCAGTTTCCATGCGAAACTGTCGTCTGTGATCAGTTTAGTCCTGAGGAAATCTTGCGCGCTGGAAAGGAAGATCGAAGGGGTTAGAAAAATTAAGATACAGTTGCTTACGATTGATTGAAAAGATCTCTTGATCTCTTAAATTGGATAAGAAAATCACACACGCCATCCATTTCTGTTGATCTTGCGACGAAGTGAGTGAATCTAACGAAGCTTCTTGGGGTTGTTTCTCCATGGATTGACTTGGGCAATGAAAGCCTACCCAACCACGCTTCGCTTGCAGGAGGAGAAGTGCCAATGGAAAAGATTCTCATTACAGAAGCAAGCTGCGTGTCTCGTGAATCTAACTGTTTTGCGCCATTTTTTTTTAATTATTATTATTGAAGAAAATTATCGGCGGTATTGTAATTTTATTTTTCCAGCGACACTCAATTTAATATATTTTTTTGGGATACCAAGACTACTTTATTTACTTAAAAGTGATTAACAGACTTAAGTCAGCCCTTTCCTTGATTCAATTTTTTTAATTACAAAAGATGTCTTGAATTTTTTTGGTAAAAAGAGAAAAATTCGCACAAATAAAACATCAGTATTTGGAATAAAAATTTGTGACCATGATTTTCAAGGAATTTTCTGCATTTCTACCCACTAAAACGAGGCCCTCAAGCATCATATCAGTTTCCATTCATATGTTAGAAGCCTTTCACATGGGTTTTGGTTCAGAAGTCAGGAGCAAGGAAGGTGAAACATGATACTTTGAACTTTACATAGAGCTCGAACACAAAAGAAAGGAATAGAATGCACTATTTAATGATATAGTAGTATCTACACAAGAGTCCCTCCTAAACCACGTCACAATCACAACAAATGCGTCACTACATAAAATCCAGAATCCAGATATACAAAAGGCTGTGTTGCATTTTCGTATACCCCCACCCAATAGCAGCAACACTTGAAAACCAAAAGAACTAAAGTCTATATTATATACCCACTGATGCACTTGCATTCTTTAAAAGTTGTCAATGGAAACAAGGCCACTATTTATCAGTCTTCATCTTCTGAATCAAGCACAACAACAGTTGGAATTGCAGAATTGCGGATGGGTCTTTGTCTCAGTATTTGATTTGCTGTAAGGCCCCTGCTTTCTATAATACTCTGGCTATGAACTCCGGCAAGCCGCTTACTCTGGCGAACTCCCACTCGTACAGAAACTGCAGGATTTGTGTCTGCTTCAAAATCACCAAAATCATCATCAAAACAGAAATTATTTAGAGAGCATGCCATGTAATTTTAAGAATATTGTGCACATGTTACCGATAATTCTACTTGAGAGCGCCTGTTTGCTTTGTTTCCTTTTCAGTTGTCTTACTTTATTCTGTGGAATCGATCAACAGTTCTACGTGTCATTAATATGCAAAAAAGAGATGAGTGTTCACTTCTAAGACGTGAAAAACAATCCAGAAGAGAATTCAAATTTACCCTGTGGAGCCTTTCAAGAGAAGGTATAGCATCTCTTCGAATTTTCTTGCCCATAACAACTTCGGATGCAATATTGCTAGATGAAAATTCTTCCTGTCATTACAGTCACCAAAAAAAAAAGTTTCTTTCGTTTTTATGCAAGTAAATAAAAAGGTTCTAATCCAGGAACAGCAGTAGATATGATCTTACCGCTACTCTAGAAAATTCTTCAAGATTGGAAGCTAGCGTTTCCCATTGAGAAGTGATGGTAGGAAGTGCGCAGGAGTCGTTGCCATTAACCTCTGTATTTGAGTTCAATGTGATTATTTCCTTGTACAATCTGTGGCTTTTTGCACTTGCATCATACCTCCAATAGTAATAGACAGATCACAGACCACGGATCAATCAACAATCAGCACTAAGATTTTAAAAGACACAATTCTAGGGAATATCGTGAGATTTACCAGTAGAAAGTTCCCTTTCCATCTCCTCCAAATGCTTCTTTGCGGAAAGATGATATTTCAGTTCCTTCTTTCAAAGCATCTTTAATGTGTGACACAATATCGTCATGCTGAACAAAAACAAAGCAAAAAGAAAATATAAGTGTAAGTTCAAATTAGGAGGACCATCTTCTAGAGGTTTCTTCAAAAAAAAAACAAAGAAAGAAAGAAAGAAAGAAAGAAAAAATATTAGGAGACGATGAAAACTAATATACTCCAGCCCTAGCTTCACATAGTGCTTTTAGGAGTAACAATCGATCCAATGGATCAAGTTCCTTGTACTTGGATATCTCCTCTCTGCACAAGCAAAATGAAAGTCACTTAGTTTTAAAGCCATCAAAGCAAAGGTCCACTTACAACATTTGGTGCATTACTAATACCCTTTGGACGGCACAATTGGAATCTTCCCCTCAGCAACCTGGAAGAACAAGGAATTGTCACAGATAACTCACATCAGCAATAGAAAGGAATAAGTCAACCTCGGGGCAATTAAGCTTCTTATGACTCACCCATGGCCACCACAAAGTCAGTTTCTTACACAGTTCAGTCACCCATGCATCAGATTCACCTAGTTTTCTACTTACAGGTGGCATTCCCTGGAAAAAGTACAGAAGAAATTAGAATTCAGAAAAGGAAGTAAGGCAGATCGGAATAAGATAGGAAGTCATCAAAAGAATTTTGTGAACGAGGCGAAAGAACAACAATACTGTCAGCAAACTATGGGAACTGGAAACAGCAAAGGAATAGCATGCTCGGTTAAAAGAAATAAGCATTAACAATATTAGTGGGTATCAGCTACCTCTAGAAGTACAACATGAAGACGAGCTAGTGAAGCATCAGGCTTTATGAGCCCCAACTCTATGTCTTCAGCTGAGAGTTTCAAGTCCTGACCAATTAGTGGCCCAAAAACCTGAATCAGATCGTTACGGTGTTAGTTAGTCTATACATGGCCAACGCTGAAGCATTTGTCGCTGAAGAAGAAATACAATGACCATGCGCTATATCCAAAAACAACGCCAACCATTTGCCACTAACCAAAGCCAAAAAAGATTGTTCACCAAAGAAGTCAACAAATAAGACGATTACGTCCAAGAAAAGTCATTAACTTGTTCAAAACCCCGCAACAACGAACAACAACGTCGATCATAAACAAAAATGCCCATAGCCAAGAAAAAAGAAAGAAATGATTTTTTGGCATGAAATTCAATAAGTGCCGTGAAATCTTACGTCTAGGAAATTCAGAACAGAAGCTAGTTCCCATCGTCGGCGTAGCTCCAAAACCTCTGCTTGCAGAGGAATTTCTTGGGCGAGAGCGGTCAGCTTCTCGCCGTTCCTGTCTCCTACAGTCCCCATTAACCAACCTGCGGCTTCGCTCATGGCAAATGCAGTTCGCAGGGCCGTAGGGTTTAGTGAGAGGAACCGAACGCAGGGCGGGTAACTGAAGAACACGAAACGTTCGAGTGGGGCTAAATTGGAGAATGGGGCACCTTCCCGCCTAAATTTTTGTCTTGTTTTTTAATAATTTAATCATAATAATATTAAGTAGATAAATATCTTGCTTAATTATAGAATTATGAGTTAAGGGGTAAAAATGTATATGAACTTTTTTTATATAGGCATCTAGCACCGTAAATTTTCTTGAGGTGTAAAAATATCTATGAATTTTTTAAAATAGAGCAAAAATGTCAGAACTGTTAATATAATTGGAACCTACAATTTTATTTTTTTCAAGGTTAAGGGGCAAAATGTTGGATCATGTGTTTAGATGATTACCAAACTTATGAAGATTTGTAAAAGAATACTTTCAATTATGAGAAACTAAGGGAAATT
>JBAGKO010000011.1:6019007-6032150 GCA_037177275.1 Acacia concinna
CAAGTAATACTGCAGCGCCAGAAACAACGAAATAGAGTCCGTACACCATGCGAGGAGTATACGGTAGCAGGAATCTCTACCTTTGACCTGTATTGCTTTGTGTTATATGTTGTTTGTTGTATGTCTGTATGTTGTGTTATGGTTGTGTTAGCCTGTATGTATGAGAAGTATGACTCCCTGTTTATGCCTTAGCTATTTGTTTGAGTTTGGGTTGAGTCACGTGTAGGTTCCTAGTACACAGTATATGCCGAGAAAGATGGCACTAGAGGTAAAGTATAAGCATGACTTATAGCACGACATGCATTGCATTACATGGTTTCTGGTTATGATTCCGTTACTGAGGTTTCCCAAGAAACCTTACCCTCTCTACAATGCAGGTGAGAGTTCAGAAAGAGGCAAGACAAGGGAACGGGTTTAGAGATAGAGTTTTGTTTTCCTGTTTCTTGGCATGTAACATATAAAATATGATCTGTGTATCTTATGGATTCTGGTTTTGTGTCTCTGTTAATGAGAAAAGCTATCTCTCCGTTCGTCTGTGTCAAAATTTTTAAATTCTTTGTTTTGACATACGAACACGTCAGTGGTTCCAAAGGCCACTGTGAGGAAAGGTAAGGGTCCCGAAAAGTGGGATGTTGTAGCCAACATAACCCATGACTCAAACATAGAGATAAACATCATCATCTCTCCTCTAATTCTGTGTTTGAATCTAATGTTAACTAATCTAAACTAATATTGGATCTACTTTTTAATTTTCACTTTAGTCATTCTTACAGCTTCATATTGTTCTTCAAACTCTAAGTATATCACTTGCTAGTTAATATTAGAAAAAAGAAAAAAGAAAAAAGATGTACATGGCCACTCTGCAAGGAACAAGGCCACGAAGGCCATGCAAAACCAACACATTCTCAACTATATATCACCATACGAGTCCTCAAGCTTTCATTGCTTCAGCAGTCATATATAAGAGCAGCCACAGCTAGACTTGCTATGTAGAGCAATCTTCCAGCCCTCTCTCAGTTCAACTTAGCTACGTAAGTGCATGCTGAGCAGCACCTGAGGCATCATGGTCTGAACCATCAAATTGTTCCATATCATGCCTGTACGAGCTCGTGCCATCTTGCACGGCCCGGTGACCTAGCCAATGAAAACCTTATCAAATTTCAATTACCAACACCACTCCTCTTTCTGGGCATTTAAGCCATAAATTTTTTTGACTTGTTTGTATGCCCAGAAACTGAATATTTCTTCTGCGATCGACGATTGTTGTCTGGATCCTTTAGCAGAAAGCAAACACGGGTGGCTTCTCCATAGCTTCAACGTTATCCAAGCATCTATAAGAAGTGGGATTACTATTCTTTTTCAGTTACTTACTCCCCACAGAGGAGACTGAGCAAAGCATCACATTTTAGACATCATATATCAGAAAATTAATAGGTAAAGACAAATCATGGAAAGAAAAGAATTATAACAACACTGTGGGAGTTAGTAGAAGTCATGCAACAAATTGGGCAATAAAATAGATAAATTAAACAAAATCATGACACCCTGTTTTTGGGAAGCAAATATTCTTATTATCTTTATTTGATTTTCTTTTCATCATTCTATCCCAACTATTAAATTATAAGATAAAAAAATTTCAAAAAAATTTCATCCCAATCATTAAATTATAAGAGAAAGTCTCCCTTTTTATTTCTTTTTCATAATCCATGGAATAGTCTGAATTCGAGACATGTCGGCTTCAGTGCAAGACTGTAGGGTGTAAGCCATTTGCCTAAACCGACTTGTTGCCTCCCAAGTCTTATTCTAATCGTCCCGTTATTAGCGTAAACCTTTCCCTATAGCTTCTCTTAGGCATGAATCTCGCCTCTTGCCATGCACAACAGGATTCCGATTTGAAATTGCTTTTGTATTAGTGTCAGGGTCAGATTGGATTTGGGTCCTCCCTTTCGCCTCTATTTCTGGTTTCCCGCCGGAGCGAAAATCGGATTTCCGGTACTCAGGTTATGGATTCCCATTTTGTTGGTAATTGATTTTCGAAACTTTTAGTCTGATATCTGAAGTTGATCGGTGGGCATCGATCATGTCTATGAAATCGGCGCAATCTTTATTTCGGGATCGGACACAAGAATTTCAGAGTATTGCGGAGAGGCTAAAGAAATCATTAACTTCAGGATCAGGGATAGACGGGCCAAGCAGCAGCAGTTCGAGATCCGATGAACTGCGATCTAATGTTGCAATTCAGTCAGAGTTCAATAGGAGGGCTTCCAAGATCGGTTATGGAATACACCAGGCGTCTCAGAAGCTGGCTAAGCTAGCGAAGTGTAAGTATAAATTAAATTCGAAGAATATGTATGTCGTAATCTGATTAGACCTTTCCGCACACCCTCCTTCCGCTATCATAAACGAGCTCATTGTACTGAGGCCTCATGATCAGGAGATTGCAACTTAAACAAGTTGAATCCCCCTACCCACACACACAAATAACAAAAATAATAATGTGTTTCGAGACCTGTGTTTTGCTTGATTGTTAACTTCTGCTAAATTCACCACTACTGAATGAAAAAAACCTAGAAAAAGGTAAAGTGGCCTTTTCTCTCATAGGTGGTGAATGCTGATGCCAAATGCTGTTTGTGTAGTAATTACAATCAAAACGCGCAGATGTTGACAAATTATGTTGTGCTAATATTGATTCACAGTGGCAAAAAGGACTTCGGTTTTTGATGACCCAACAATGGAAATCCAAGAGCTTACCTCAATTATTAAGCAAGATATTACTGCATTGAACTCGGCCGTTGTGGATCTTCAGCTATTGAGCAACTCTAGAAATGAGAGTGGAAACACCTCTAGCGACACAACTAGTCATTCAACCACAGTTGTGGACGACCTTAAAAATCGATTGATGGGTGCCACGAAAGAGTTTAAAGAAGTCCTAACCTTGCGAACTGAGGTATGTTACTGATGCAATTTTGTGTTTGCTCCTGTTAACTATTTTTTCATACTGCAATGCTGTATTTTTTTTTTTGACACATTCAATTGGCTGACTTGTTTTTTTCCTTTGATTTTGTGCACATTTTACATTATGTTTGCATGTCTGATGTGTGACATTATTTGTATTTCTACGAAGAACTTGAAAGTACATGAGAACAGAAGACAGTTGTTTTCTTCCACTGCTTCAAAGGATTCTGCCAACCCGTTTGTCCGCCAACGTCCATTAGCTTCGAGGATGGCTGCTAGTGCTTCTAATGCCCTTGACCCCCCATGGGCCAGTGGGCCATCATCTTCAGCGCAGTTGGTTTCTGAGTAAGTTATAGTTTCGTTTTACATTATATTGGTTTAAGGTTAAGGATTGATGGCCGCAACACCAGTGTTCTTATCGTATGAATTATTATGACTACTTTATTCTGAACTACCTCTTTCTCTCTGATGAGACGACTTCTGAGTTATCAAAACTATAGAAGCAGAAATTCACATCGCTTAATTTCAGTGAGATCTTCATTGTCTTAATTTGATTTCTTGCCTTCAATTACTTGTATGGCAATTTGCCATGATCTGAGGCATTTTCTGTGAGTAGTATATGCTTGTGAGTTTTTTTTTAATTTTTGGATGGAATGAAATGGGGTGACATGGCAAAAGAGAGTTTTTGTTCTGTTAATCCACACTTAGTTGTGGAAAGGTTGTTCCAGGTTGTGCTGAATTGCACCTGGAATTCTAACTTCATCTTCATTAAATTTTGTGTTTTCTGTTATTGGGTTTTTGAAGTCGCCGGAAGCAGGAGGATAGGGAGCGTCAACCTTTGCTACAGCAACAGCAGTTAGTTCCATCGAAAGATAGCTACATGCAAAGTAGAGCTGGAGCTCTTCAGAATGTCGAGTCCACTATTCATGAGCTAAGCAATATTTTCAATCATTTGGCAACACTTGTTTCCCAACAAGGAGAGATTGCTGTCAGGTTTTTCTTCTTCTTGGTCAACATATTTGCCTGTGTTTTGGATCTTCACGACTTTATCTATCCCTGGTGCTTGCATTTGAAGAAGAGGTTCAAAACCCCTTTCATTCCTTCATTGGTGGTTATTGTACCTACTCTGTCTGCACTCTATGTATAAAATGTACCTTACAGGTTTACACTTCGAAGGAGTTTGATCACATTCACAAAAACCATGCTTTAGTCTTCTCTTATTGCTTTAGTTTACTCCCTTTGATCCTACTCATGTTTTTTAGTCTGTAATAGTCTTGGCATAGAATTATTTCCTCTTACTATGTGAGACTCTCATCTTTCTGTGGGAGGATACAATTGGATAATACCAATGAAGGAAATCTATGTGTTCATTTCTAGTTCATCTTCCCTTCTTTCCTTATTTATGAATATTCTTTTTTTTTTCTCACGGGTGATATATATTGAGGAAGTACTCTACTTGCAGGATTGACGAGAACATGGATGATACAGTGGCAAACGTAGAGGGGGCACAGGGCGCTTTATTAAAGTATCTGAACAGCATATCCTCTAATAGGTGGTTGATGATCAAGATTTTTTTCGTACTAATATTTTTCCTTATGGTTTTCCTATTTTTTGTGGCATAGTTATTATTATTTTTTCAATCTTATGAATACGAAGACAACTATGACGGTCTTGTTACTGTCGATAACTGATAGGCCGTCTATAAAAAGTTCTTCAGCTTTATTCGATCTTACGGTAATTTTCCTTATGGTTTTCCTTGTGACGATTATACTGTATATAGTACCCTGTATGACAATTATGATACTGGTGTTTTGTGATTAATGTAACAGGATTACGAACCACGAGGATTGGGTTTTATTTTGTGATGTTTACGATTATACACTTTCGCGTGAGGGCGGTTTTTCGTACAAGAGAATGCCAGTGTGGTGTTATTGGCCCGCTATATATACTCCCACCGTTTCTAAATAAAAGGCTCCATTGTAGACAAAGAAGTAGGTCCTATATATTTAGGAACTGAGGGAGTGTTACTCTATTATCAGTGAATTATCGGTGAGTTAGGAATAAAGGTTATAAAAATGACTTTTGTAAAAGTAAGATGTATAATCTGATATGTGATTGGAATAAATATTGTAGAATTTATTTATAAATTAGTTATGCAAAAGTTAAACTTGTTAGATTGAAATTTTCAAAAACAACTTTAGATTTGAAAAGAACCTGAAAATTATAAGAGGAAAATAAAAAATAACCTTTCAAAAAAGTTTAAAAAAAAGGGTTAAAAGACATATAATTAATAACACGATTAAATAATTTTTTATAATTCTTAAAAAAGTCAACTAAGTCTTATAATTAGGATTAGAAGGAGTATATATTACATATAAATATATTGTGATATTTATGCTATCTCCGTTCCTGATTATAAAATCCAGTTAAATTTTTTTAGAGAAGTGGGGAAGCAAAAAATGTTACTCCCTCCATTCCTAATTATAAGACCCCATTAATTTTTTGGGAGAATTCTAAGAAAATTCTAAAAGTTAATTAAATTACTTTTCATATTATATATTGTGTTTTATTACGTTAGATATTAGTTCAAAAGTCAAATAATATAAATTGAAGAAAAACGATAAACTTTAATGTCTTAAAATAATGTAATTAGCTTTCTTACGGTTTTTTTAGAATTCTCTAAAAAAAGTCAATGGGTCTTATTATTATAAGCGGGGGTAGTACTTAATTATATTATATCATATGTTATGTTTTATTATATTATATATTAGTCTATAAGTGAAACAAGATAGTTTGAAAAAAACGATAAATTTTAATACTTTAAAATAAGGTAATTAACTTTCTTATGATTTTTTAAAAAGTCAACTGACTCTTATAATTAGAACCAGAAAAAGTAAATTATAACATAAATTTTTTTAAAAAAAATTGCCCTAGCATTGCTAAAATCGGACCAAAAACACTAAATTGGTGCATATGCCAACTCACACTATTTGACTAATTGGCCATCCAAACATCAATTTTTTCTTTTCAAATACGATAATTGAAACAATGAATCGTTCGATTACAGTGATCCAAACACACTGAATATTGATTCCAATTACTTTCAATGTGTGTTTGGTTTAAATAAAGGGGATGGAAAGGGAGCTGGTGGAAGGAAGGGTTAAGAGATTACCTTATTTAGTTTGGTTGGAGGGAAAGGAATGAAAGAGGTGTTTAATGATTCTTTGTTTGGTTAAGGAGGGGATGGGAGGAGAGAAAATAATTAATTTACCATTTTACCCTCATATGTTGGATTATATTTTTACTTATATAAATAAATATATACCTTAATTTAAATAACATAATTTATGAAAATTTACTCTCATATCACCGCATTGTTTTTTTTTTATACATGAAATTTTTAGAAGGAGGTCGGGCTTACCCACGATCTAAAGGCACAGTGAAATCTACATTCCTCTTAGGTAATACTAATGTCAGGCTGGGCGAGCCGTCAATTACCCTCAGACGATAACCTAGACACCCTGAAACTAGGATGTCTCTTCAAGTGCCGCAACTGAAACAACAACTAAATGGTTTTCCTAGAGATCGAACACCACTTTATTTGTGAAAGTGTCCAACTCCCTCGCCAATTGAACCCACAGACAATGGGTCATATCACTGCATTGTTAATGTGTATAAAAAATTGATATGATGATATTTTTTATTAACATGGTAATATATTTTAATAATCAAAACTGATATGATAATATATTATTTTTGGGTGGTATTAATAAAATTGTTCAATATTTTCTTTTTTAAACTATGATTCATAAGGATTTTCCTTTACTATATCATTTACTTAAAAACAATTAAACAAGCTGTAATGAAGAATACCATAACAACGGTATCTCCCTATATTGATAATCAAAATATTCAAATAATATAATAATATCAAATCTTGTGATATGATTGGAAATATATTGCTTTCAAAACTAATTAGTTAATTTATTTAAGTAGACTTAATTCTACGAGAATATAAATTTTTTGTCACGATTTGCATTTTCATTCAACTAGTGACATAATTTAGTAAAACTCATTTTCATCCCATTAAGTTAAAAAGTGTTTAATAACTTATATTATTTTTTATATTTTCAATGAGTTGTTGAGGTACCAAGGAATAAATTTTGAGAAGAGTAGTGATTAGAAATATGACCTAGAGTTTAGGGCAGAAGGAAATTGAGGAGTTTATTAAGGGTAAATATGTAAATAAATTTGACTTCCCTCCAAAAAATCTCAATTTAAAGAGATCAAAATAAGGGGAGAGAATGGGTGGGAGAGTGGGATTCTTGCTTCCCTCCCCTTCAAGATTTCACCAAATGAGAAGAATGACTCATTTTCTCTCTCCTCCCATCCAACTAAACAAGCCTTTAGAGCCTATTAGGTTTGAAGGGAGGATGAGGGGAGGGATGGGGTGTTACCTTATTTAGTTTGATTAGGTTGGAAGGGATGAGAGGTGGAAAGTTTTTAATGATACCTTGTGTAACATTCTAATTTTTAACTCTAGAATCTAATTAATATTTGAGTGAGATTAATTATAATAATTACAATTTACATTTAATTACTCAAATGTGAGTAAATTTTCCTAAAGGAAAAAAAACACATAAATAAGATGAATTAGAACCTAATTAATATTTTTTGGTTGCTCTGGAAGCGTAGAAATACGCGGATTTTTGAAGGTAAGCTCATAACTAATGAGAGTATAAAGCACCAAGCTCATTCAATCCTTAAGGCTATCATGAAGGCACGGAAAAACCTAAAGGGAGTAAATATCAATGGGAATCTAGTTGTGAATCGATTAGGTTGTTGGAGTCTACCTCTAAAGCATTGGACTAAAATAAATGTTGATGGTTCTTTTGTGGCACCTAACAAAATTGGATGTGGAGGAAATTTTAGAAATGACTCTGGCAAGTATATTGGGGGCTTTTTGTTTAATGATAATCGAAGAGATGACTTGACTGCAGAATTGAGGGCATGCATATTAGGACTGAAGCTGACATGGGACCAAAGTCTTAGGCGAGCTATCCTTGAATATGATGCTTTAGAAGTGGTACAATTGATACAGCAAAAAGAAGACACCATTCATCTTGAATTTACACTTATCACTGAAGTTAAAGCACTTCTGGATAGTAATTGGGAAGTTGAAGTTTGGCATGTTCCTCGTCACGCGAACAAAGTTGCTAACTGTTAGCAAAACAAGCTTTATTTGCTTGGTATGTATTGCACTTATTAACTACTCCACCTATCAAATTAATTTCTATAATGGAAGAAGATTTGAGCTCTAACAATGTGCTACGCTAGAATAGTGTATGATGCCTGTTATTATATAAAAAAAAAAGAACTATTTATAATATCTTTCTAAAATTATTATATTACATTAGTTTAAATATTATGAAAGTTTATTTGAGCAACATATTCAAAACTCATCCAATTATTTAAATGGTACGAGAAAAAAAAAAGAAATTGAGGATATATATATAATAAATTATTATTATTATTAAAAAATGTTAATGGTGCACATGGCTACCCACCGTTGAAATATATATTAGGAGGAGGGATAATACCAGCGAATTCCTTCCCCAAAATTAAGAAAACCAGAGGCGCTCCTCTGTCCTTCGTCCAGGCGCGAGTGAGAGTGAAGCGAGAAGGAGAGAGGGAGCGAGCAAGTGAAGGAGATTTGTTTGGAGTTTTAAGTTGAGAAATTTTTCTTCCTTTTCCCTCATGTTCCTTAGATTCAAAAATTTTGTTTTTATGTTGGGAAATTTTTAGGGCTTGTAGGATTCTAACTTTTTAGGATATTTTAATATATTATTTAGCTTTTGGTTTTTTTTTTTTTTTTTTGCTTTCACAGGGTATCCCCAACGTAGTAGGCCAAAGACTAATCATCCGCTTATTGTAGATTTTTCTATGGAAAAAACAGCTGGCCATGAGATTTAATGCTGCTCCATACCCAAGGCCAGGGAGCTTTTGGTTATTCTATTAGTGCTAGAATAATAAGGGATAAAGTTTATTTATGCCTAAATTGTTGATTTTAGGAAGTTAATGTTAGAGTTTAGTTGAGAATTTAAGACGTGTGTCAACGTCTCTTGTAAATTTAACTTCCCATAATTCATGTTAGCTTATTGAAAGTTTTATTGATGATTAAATGTATTGTATTTGAGGTTAATAAAGCAAGATAATTATTTAAAACTTTGGGTATCTTAGAAATATTTTTGAAAATTGATTTTCTGGTTAGATAATAAGTTTAGGTGGTTTTTCTATTTATAAGGGAATTATTGTGAATTTATAAGGTATTTTTGGAATGAACAATCTAGACATTGCTTGGGTAAGGAATCATATCAATTAGAAACTATAGATGAAGAGTGTATTGTGTTTAGATTTTTATTATGATTAGATTTGATTTGAATTGCCATTAAGTATTCAAGATTCTTACTCATAAAATGAGTTTTTAGTCTAATAATAAAAATTAAGGCTTATAGACTTTCCTATAGACTTTAAAAGTAATTTGAGATTAAATAAATGACTATAAAAAGTTTAAAATTTGTGGAATTCACGTGTGAGACATGAATTGAAAATACTTGATAGAATGAATGAATCAAGTAAGTAAAAAGTAATTATAAGTTTAAACACTTGATATTGTAATTGGGACATTATAGTTTAAATTGAACATTTGTAAGTTAGTTAATGATTTTAATAAATATAATAAAGTGGATGAATAAGGAGAATATTATTAGAATGATAGAGATATTAATAATTTTTCTAAGGAATTAGTAAGTGAAGGATAATAGTTTGGTTACTAATTGTCAATTAGTTGTGTTGGTTACAATTTTATTAATGAATATTCAGGTACATTATGTAGAGTCTTTTTAATAGTTGAGCGGCGCTTCACAAGAACATTGATACTTTTATTAGTTGTGATAAGAGGTAACCACTTTCTAATTTACTTTGTATGTTTGTGAGGTGACTATAAATGTATATTGATATTTTCAAGTACTATAAATATATGTTATATTAGTTTATACATGCAAAATTTACAATGACAGTATAAAGTATGTTTATAGCAAACTTGTTAGTTAAGTGGGCTTGAGTGTTTTGTATGAATGTTGAGAATGAATGAAATTAATTATTGGTTATGAGAATAACATAGTGATATGGAATTTGTGATGCTTAGTTATTGGTCTGCATTTTGGGTTCTGTTGAATTGTGTGGAGTTGTGATTGTAGGGATTTGATGCTATTATACTATGTGGTATAGCCGCCACTTGGCGCCCAGTAACTAGCTTTTATATTCTTAGGGTCCTTGGTATCACCCGCCTTTATCAAATTAAGGGTCGGTTCAAGGAACATGTGACCCCTTTCCATGTTCTAAGGAAAGGAAACTCATGGTCTGATGTGAGTTATGTAGTTTTTGGCCAAGTTGCACCTTATTATTGAAGAGCTTTGAGTAGTCTTATTATAGAGATGGATCCTGTCATGTATTGTAGCCCATGTGTTTTGTTAGCGATTATAAGAACGATATAAAGGTGGTTGTGAGAGCCTTGTTGTCAGCAGTTATAATGATGGTTGATGGAATTTATTTAGGAAATTTCTGAAGCGTAATTAATAAAATTAAGGTTGTGAGAAATGATATAAGTCCTGTTAATAAATTGTGTTATCAAGCTTCGAGTGTCTAAGGCCTAATTATCATATTGTTGACTTATATGTGATTTTTTTTTTCGACTGAATAGAAATTCAAAGCAGAACAAAGAAAGAAAGAAAGAAAAAACTAAACTAAATGGGCAGAAGCATCAGCCCTTAAAGCTTCAAACAAAAAATTTGGCGCCTCTCGGAATGGAAAATAACCATCAGCGATAGATAATGATTAATTTACTAATATATCAGCCACGCTATTTGTATCACGAGCACACCACTCCAAATGAATCTCCCAATCACGCTTTAGAAAACTTGTAATTTCTGACAGCAATATTGCCTCCTAATGATCTTCTCCCCATCTATTTGTAATAAGATATAGAACCTCCCAACAATCAGTTTCCAGAACAACCTTATTCCAATTTGAATCCCAAGCTTTCTTCAAGCCCATCACAACTGCCCACACTTCACTTATATGTGATTTTTAAGTAATATGTTTGATACTTTTTAACGATGGTAGACTAATGTATTTATTTTTTACCATCGTTATTTATAAAGTGTTTTAGTTATACATTTTCTACTATGGTAGAATTTTAATGATTTTCTTCTTTTTCTGCTAAAGTAGTATTTAATGCTTTTATGAAATTGTTTGGAATACTTAATTATACAGTAATTAAGGAGGTTGTTACACTTTGTTTGGTTTAAGAGGGGATGGGAGGGAAAATTGATAACAATTTACCATTTTACTCTAGTCATAAAAGTATTTTTTACTTATAATAATAAATATTCATTTTAAATTAATTTTATAATAAATTTTAATATGAAAATTATATATTTTTTAAATAAAACAAAAATAAGAACTTTTCATTATAATTATATTTTTATTTAAAATTATAATATATTTTATTCATGAATATATATTTTTATTTTAAATTATTTTATAATAATATTTTAATGTGTAGAAATATAATTTTTTTCGAATTTATATCATAACAATATTTTTTTATTTAATTTATTTTAATATTAACATTAATATTATATTTTAATTATAATAATAATTTGTTATTTACATTATTTTTAATGACATATTTTGGAGAAGAAAAAAGTTAGAAGTCCCCTCCCTTCCAAAATATTTAAAAGGTTAAAGTACACTTTTTATCCTTTACATTTAGTCGAAATTATCTTTTTATCCCTTAATTTTAAAAGTGTGTTTTTAATCCCTTTAAATTAAGACCATTAACTTTACTAACAAAAAAATGCTTTAATTTTGACGGCAACTTGAACATTTATTAGGGTTTTAATTATTTTCCTATTTACACATAATTTAAATACAAGTCTACGTCAATATTTTCAATTTAAACATGCTAAGTCAGCATTTTCCATCACTAAAATTAACGACGTTAATTTAAAATGATTAAAAAGACACTTTTTAAAATTAAGAGTCTGAAAATTGTCTTTGATTAAATTTAAAGGACAAAAAAATATACTTTAGCTTATTTAAAAATAGAGGGTTCTGTTGTTTTCATTTGCATTGCATTATAATATAATATGATGACTCGATTCCGGTTTATGGAAGAATAAAGAAGCATAATATTTGACTTATGCATGGTAGTATAAAATCAGTAAATCATAGTTGATTTTAATTCGAATATTGTTTGAAATTTTATTGTTGAACCTTAAAAATATTTAGTTTTATTTGTTCAAAGAATTCTGCTTTTATTTTCAGAAATGACTTAATTTTATTTATTTTTTGATACGATGTTGGCAGCGTAGGTTCATGTTTTACCAATCAAATTTTCATTGGAATTAGAAATAAGGATAAAATGTTTTGGCACAAAATCATTAATATACAATTGGAGTTCGTACAAAAAAAAAATATACAAAGCAGAATAAAATCATTATTATTAACTGCTCACTACTTAACCCTCTTTTTTTTTTAAACCAATTTACACACTATGAAAGGTTTTGAACCTTGCCCTTGCAAGGCACTCACTACTTAATTTTACTTAGGCTGTATTTGGGATCATGTTCTGGGACACACGCGCATTTTAATAACCTAAAGTCATTTTTTTAACATATTGTGATGTTTGGATCCACATTTTTCAATTGGGTTTTTGGGGTAAAAAAACCTACTCTAAGCCGTAAGTCTGAATTTATTGTTTTTTGCTTTTTTATTGTGGAGAGAGAAGTTTATTTCATGGAGAGATAATAAATTAAATATTTTATGAAGGGTGTGTTTGGAATAACGATAAAATAAGTGACTTATTTGTAATCAACTTATGGATAAGTTAGATTATGTATGTGTGGATTGACGGTAGTATAGTAAAATGTGTTTGGTTGATATGTTAAAAAGCAACTTATTGTGGTAAATGAATGAAAGGGATATAAATATTAGTGAATATATTATACATACATACATACATACATACATATATATATATCGTAAAATTTAAAAATTATACCAGAAAAAAGAAAAATTAATTTTAACAAAAGTTAATAATAAAAGCTAAAAATATATAATTAA
>JBAGKO010000011.1:6047986-6065483 GCA_037177275.1 Acacia concinna
AAGACATAGAGAAATCTAAAGAGAATAAATATCAATGGGCATTTAGTTGTCGGTCGATTAGGTTGTTGGAGTCTATCTCCAAAGGATTAGACTAAAATTAATGTTGATGGTTCTTTTGTGGCACCTAACAAAATTGGATGTGAAGGACTTTTCAGAAATGACTCTGGCAAGTATATAGGGGGCTTTGCGTTTAATGATAATCGAGGATATAATTTAATTACATAATTGAGGGCATGCATATTAGGACTGAAGCTGGCATGAGACAAAGGTCTTAGGCGAGTTATCTTTGAATCCGATGCTTTCTGATACAGCAAAAAGAACACAACATTTATTCTAAATTTACACTCATCACTGCTCTTGGAATGGAGTGCACTTATTCTACCCCACTTGTCGAGTTAGTTTCTATAATGGACACTGCTCTTGGAATGGACTGCACTTATTCTACCTCACTTGTCAAGTTAGTTTCTATAATGGACACTGCTCTTGGAATGGACTGCACTTATTCTACTCCACTTGTCGAGTTAGTTTCTATAATGGAGGGAGATTTGGGCCGCCTGGTAATCCGACGCCAATTGGCAACCGACTAATCCGGACTTGAGGGGTAAGAGTGCCGCCCACATAAGCGGGGTTATCCCCTCTCCCAACGAGAGGGTTTTTTGGGATTCGAACACACGTTTTCATTTTTACGGGCTCAAACCCACTTACCAGTTGAGCCAATTACTCGTCGGTAGAGATAAGAGTATTTTAGTTATGAACATATTTACACTTTTTTCTTTTTCCATCCAAGCAAGAGAGGTTATACCACCTTCTCTTATACTATTTTTTTTCCCTATCAATCCAACCTAATTTTTTTCCTTCCCTCCGGAATGTTTACCTCGGTTCAGGACTTCGGGAACGGTATTTTTGTCATTTTGAAGTGCTCGCAACGGCTTTCCGTCAAGCCATATATCCAAATATTTGCCTTACATGCCCACACTACTATTTCATTTCGTCCCACCTCCGAACAGAGACAAATAATTCAAGCTCACAAAATTCGAAAGCAGAGTCCCGTTAGTAGAAGGAACAAAGCTCGACTCAACCGGCTAAATTTTAGACTGCTCTGATTTGGGTAGCCTGGAAAGGTCTTCCCTTACTCTAATGTTCGCAGGAGAGGCCAATAAAGCCAGATAGCTGGCTACCCCCACATGTTGTACATGGCTCAATACTTCGAGTTCTCCTGAATTGGTGAGGGACTGAGAAGGACAGCTTCTTAGTCCCTGTTGTATGAGCCACGACAATTTGGTGGATGTTTACGAGGGAATATGTCGAGCGTGAAAAGTTGCTGCACATTTCTTGGGATTGAGCTTCATGGTTCTTTGGCAGGCAGTAGCGGTTGTAGGAACCTCTTCCATCTGGAGACGAGGGAGTTGCCAAAAAGGGATCGTCGTAGATGTGCTATATCTGCTAAAGAAAGTAGTCCAATCAACCAAGAATTTAGGTTTTCGTATTTTTCTGGAGAAAATGTAAAGGTTTTTAGGCGATCCCTTATTTTAAGAAATGGTTCGAGATTAAAATGCATCAAGGAACCTTTTTCTCGAAGCAAGGACCTGCTTAGTTATTTGAACCCATTATGGAAAGAGGGGCTCCTTTTGATAAGGGCCTCTGTTTATACAGCCGTTATATCTGGAATATGTCTACTGGCATGGTATGGGCAGAACAAGGCCAAGGGTTTCATTGAAGCCAAGCTATTGCCTTCGGTTTGTTCAGCAATTAGTGAATACATTCAGCGTGACCTTGAGTTTGGTAAGGTTCGAAGAATATCACCGTTAGGCATTACGCTGGAGTCATGTTCATTTGGGCCACATAAAGAAGAATTTTCATGTGGCGAGGCTCCCACAGTCAAACTTCGAATTCGCCCCTTTGCAAGTCTGAGGAGGGGAAAATGGGTGATCGATGCTGTTTTGTCACAGCCTAGTGTCTTGGTAGCACAAAAGAAGGACTTTACTTGGTTAGGAATACCGATATCAGAAGGTGGTATGCAGAGACACTTATCAACTGAAGAAGGTATAGATCATAGGACAAAAATCAGGAGGCTTGCACGAGAGGAAGCAGGTGCTAACTGGACAAGAGAAAGGGATGCTGCAGCTAGGGAAGCTGCTGAGGCGGGCTACTATGTTTCTCAGTTTTTTGGTTTATCTGAGGATGATGATTTAAAGGAGATTGCAAGTCCTTCCTCTGTACCGGGGAATTCGAAATCATTTTTCTGCATGAATGAGGAGAAGCATGATCATCATTGCATGGACACTGGCGTTGATTATGATATGAAACATGCAAAGTTGGAAAAATCATTTGGGGTGAAATTTCCCGGTTCTGGGCTTAGATTTTGGTCCAGAGTAATAAAAAGGGGTAAGGCACATAAATTTAAAAGGAAGGCCAATGGGAATGACACTTGTGCATCGGGTATTGCCATCAAAAGAAGAATTTTTGAACGTAGTGCATCAGCAGCTCATGCATATTTTTCTGGTCCACATGGGAAGTTCGGGGATGCTTCATCATCACCTTCTGAATGTTTTCATTTTATGAACCATAATGAGCTTAGGGTGACCCAGGTTGACAAAAGTGCAGAATCTGTTGCCAACACTGATGACAATAGAAGCGATAATAGAAAAATAGGGACACATGTCAGTGATTTTGGAATTTGGTCTTCTGCAGTTCATGAAGATGTTAATGGTCATTCAGATTATGTCAATTGTGACCAGAATTCAACTTCAGAGATGAAGGAGAGTAAATATGACAGTTTGCAGTCTAGTGGTGATGTTGCAGAACCTGATAAAGTTAATAGTTGCACAGAGGAAAATGAGATGGGACTTGATGTTGCTGACAAACAAATTGATGATAACATGCCGGGGGTTCAAAGAGGTTTAACATCTGAAAGTCCTGGTTTTTTGCAGCCTAAGCCTAGATTAGCGACATATTTTGAAGCATCCATTAAACCTTTGATCCTGAAATCTAGCTCAGTCTCATTATTTAGAAATGTTGGGAAGTTCTTATCTTGCTTCATTTCCAGCCCCGTTCAAAATTTGAAGCCTGACTTGGGTCTGAAAGTTGAAGATATTGTTACAGAACATGTTGATGGCGTAGATGTTCATCATTCTGAAGGCATTACTAACATGCTTCCTGTTACATTGGATTCTGTTCATTTCAGAGATGCAACGGTGATGCTGCTTGCATATGGTGACAGAGAAGTTAGGTGAGCCAATCCTTCCTTATGACCCTTGGTAACTCTGAAGACGATGTGATGAAATGCCTTTCAAATAGCTCAGGATTTTAAATATTGCTTTGAAAAACTAAAAGATGTTCTGTTAAATCCGTTTTTCTTGTGGAATAACAATAAATTATATGACATGTTTGATGAGCTATCCTTACTGGCATGTAAATGAATTCAATCAATATATGTGGGTTTCATACAAAAGAGGAGATTTTATTAGAAAGAGGAATCCATACAAAGAAAAGGAAAGAATGGTATATCTATTTTGCAGACCACCCACCACCAAAAAAAGAAAAACCCTAAAATTCAAAAGTAAATATACTTCATATTATGTTGTGTTTGATAGAGAATTCTTCAATTCTTTGATACCCTGGCATGGGATATTCAAAATTCCAGGACTCGATCAATCTACTGTTTGAGGCTTGGTTTTGGTTGTTCCTGTGTGATTCTCTTGGAATCTTATAATTCATGTATTTTATAGCCATGTTAGGTCAGACTGTTGTATTTTGTAATGTCAAGGTTTGAATTGGAGAAAATTATTTTGGATTTCTTGTATTTTGATTTGACAATAGTATTAATGTGGAGTCATGGAATTTTTAAGTGAAATATTTAGGTTATAATTATATGTGAGGGCTGGGTATGAAATCCAGTTGCTGTATCCAACAAAATGCTTTTCTATTGAAGAGTAATTTTTACACTAGAAGTGCTGGGCTGCATTGAGTCAACTTTTTTTTAATATAGTTATAATTGTCAGGGAGATGGAGAATGTCAATGGGCTTGTGAAGTTCCAGAACCACTATAGTCGCATAAATGTGCAATTGAGTGGAAATTGCAAGACTTGGAGATCATCAGATATGATGTCTAATGACGGGGGCTGGTTGTCTGCCAATGTTTTTGTTGACATTATTGATCAAAAATGGCATGCTAATTTGAAAATTGACAATCTTTTTGTACCGGTAATGTATACTCTAATTTAAAATTCCAATTTATTCCTACATTGCCATTTAAGTTTGATAGACTGCTTACATTTCCTGTGTTGGGTTTGTGTTTTGTGCAGCTATTTGAAAGGCTCCTAGAAATTCCAATAACCTGGTCTAAAGGGAGAGCCAGTGGTGAGGTGCTTTTCTAACTTCTGATCCCCCGGCCCAAATTTACTGTCTGCATTAAATCTAGGATTTTGTTGTCATTTCTTATGTTGGACCCATAAATGATTCATAGTGGGAAGGGGAGGCAATGAGCCTCCCAGAAGTGAAAACGAGAGCCATCTCAACACAAAGACAAAACATTGAAATAAATATGTTTTAGAGATTACATTTTGGGGCATGTGTTAGTAGCACCCACCCTGGGATTAGCATCTCAGCCATTTTGGTGAACACCATATTTATTTGACTTCTCATCACTCTATGCCAGAAGGAAGAAGGCTCCACAGAGAACTGCCAAAGCTGTTTAGCTGCTAGGGAAATGTATCTAGATTCTAGACACCAAGTTACCTAGACTTAAACTTCATCCTCCTTTGACATGTAGCATGACCCCCAACTAACCCAATATTTCTTTTACTCACACAACTCCCATATCATGATAAATTCCTTATAATCTTTTTCTTCTGGTTGCTGCCCCAACTGGATTTTAAATGGAAGAGAGATGGTACAAAGGTCGTATTTATAATTTGGCATGGTTGAAGCCAGCTGAGCTCTACTATCCTTTATTGAATTATTAGGCTATTGGGCTTTCTGTGTTATATTTAATGCATTATTCTTAGTATTTTAACGGATGTTATTTTCAATCTGCTTTGGTAAATTGTGGAGTTAGAAATCAGAATTGTAATTGCCACCCTGTATCAATATATTTAGTAGACTGCTAGGTATTGAACTTAATGGTGATTTTAATTTGGCCTCTAATATATTTTCACGTACTTGTTATTTTGTATTTATATGCTTAGGTTCATTTGTGCATGTCAAGGGGAGAAACTCTGCCCAATCTTCACGGACAGCTAGATGTGACGGGGTTGGAGTTCCACTTATTGGATGCTCCATCATCATTTTCTGTATGTATTACTTTTATCTTTACTAGAATGCCTTCTACCATCCTTTCATTTGCCATATATTGGGTTTTCTAGATTTTGTTAATTATTATAAGAAAAAGTGGGATTGTTTTTGAAAAGAGATATGGTTACTATGTAATGCATCTATATTTCTTATCAAGTAATAAAGTATTGAGCCTAAAATATAACAGTAATAAGAAAGGTGATGTGTATATAATCTTCTGACAGTTTTAATTAAATAGCTTAAGCTATTTTGTTGATATGGACATGTCTAAGACTAAGTTCACACGATACTTCACATCATATCAAAGTCTAATGGCTGCAAGATTTGAGAACCCAAAACAGATAATGGATTTCAGGCCTCTAAGGTTCAGGAGTACAAGTTTAGGTTATAAAAAAATGAAGGTTATGACTCGAGGCTTTCGAGACTCAAAGGATACCAACTTATGCATGTAGAAAACTAAATTTAGGGGGAAAAAATGAGTATGTGGGGGATGTAAAAATAATAAGAAAGATTAACCAAGTAACTTGGTGATGTGGACAAACCCAAGTGTAAGCTATGTCTAAACAAAATGTGCTCTATGTGAAGGTGTACGAGTGGTGATCATGTAGACCATGAATAGAGAAAATCGCATTGTTGAGCTGATGCTATATGTAGATGGAGTGATATCCTTTAGGTGTCAAGCGATATTGAGAATTTTAGGAAAATGTTGTTGGTTGGTAGAAGTTTTAGCCTGATTAGAGGTGCAAGAATCAGGCACTTTCCTCATTGAAGTATTGAACTGCTGAGGCTAAATTACTACGGTTGCAAACTTTTTTGTTCTTCAACATTAATTCTAGATTTATTTAATTTCCATGAAGTTATATTTTGATTTTTTTTCTTATCCTATAAAATGCTGCAACTTTTATACTTTGTAACTAAACTTCCTGACTTACTTATGGTTGATCATATATATGCAGTGGTTAGCACGTAGTTTGTATCTAGACTAACTATTATACAGGATGGTAAGCTTGGATTTTAAATTGGTTTCCTATCTTAATTGCTCTTTTTTTCTTGGAATCTCCTTGCAGAAAATGTCAGTTAGTTTATGTTTTCGTGGCCAAAGAATATTCCTACACAACGCAAATGGCTGTTTTGGCAGTATTCCTCTAGAAGCATCAGGAGATTTTGGTATTCATCCTGAAGAAGGAGAATTCCATCTCATGTGTCAGGTGTAGTTGATGCTTGAAATGGCCATAAATTTTACGTTATTTTAGCGTTGATTCAGTATATAGATGATAGATCTTTTTAATTAAGCAATTACTTGTTCAAGAAATTATAATTTATTTCTGGTAGATATTTAGCTTACTTTGCTTATTCCATGTCTCATTCAAGTCTAGGCAGATAGTTAGAATTGTTTTCCCTTATCTTATGTTTCAACCCTATTCAAAGGGCAGACTTACAAGAGGAGGCTGAGGAAGTTGCTTGCAAATGGGAAGGGTACTTTATAAAATACTCAAGTTGACTTTTGGAACCTCCTACTATTTTGGAGCAAGAAGTTAGTTAGTAGGATGGCTATAGGTATTTAGGCTTGTCTGCTGTACTAGGTTGGTGGAGACTGTGTTGACCACTTTTTTCTCTATACTAGACATTAGATTAATGGGGAAAAGGCATGTCTTATGGAGTAGGAGTCTTTTGGCAAGGGTGCTGGGTTTCTCCTCGAAGAACCAGATCTTTGAGTGGCTGTGAGTGTTTCACCGACTGTAAACCTTCTCTCTCTCTCTCTCTCTCTCTCTCAGATACAATGGCAAGCATGAGCTTGTATGATATATATCCCTGAACACCTAAAGGGATTTTACAAACACAAAGTAGGTGACTCACCACTCAGGCTTTGATCTATCCAAAGAAACCTTTGACATCCTGGCGGAGTAAACCTCATCTTTCCCATTGAGAGAGAGGATAATTTGAATATTGTGAATCAGTGTTTTCATCATAGTTAATTGGTTGATACCTTTCATCTCATAATATTTTATATGTTTGATTGTCCAGGTTCCTAGCGTTGAAGTGAATTCCCTGATGAGAACTTTTAAGATGAGACCTCTCTTGTTCCCTGTATGTTTCTCTTCAGTTCAGTGCATTGATTTCCATAATCTAAGTTATTTGCATTTGTATGTTCTGTAATTTTGTGTTTTGCACTACTGAATTTTGAAAATAGAAATCATTAATTCCATAAACATTTTCTCAAGATTAATTTGCTTGGCCTTTTCTTTTTTGGCATCAAGTGCATTTTTATTTCTAGCTAATTATGAATAGTAGCTAATCTTTTACTAAAAAATAGCTTGGATACTTCAAAAATAGTAGGTGAAAAGACCCTTTTTACTAAATAAGGCGTTAAACCTAATTAATGAGTATTAAACAATCCGGCTCAAATTGTATAACAGGTAACCATCATAATACCAAGACTACATTTTTCATACACACTATCATGGTTAAAAAGATTAAGACCACAAATAAAACTAACCATAAAAAAAGAGTAAAAGCTAAATTCAAAATGGTCTATCATGGTTATAAAAAGTTTTGTCCATTACTTCCAATAACCTTTTGGCTAATTCAACCAGATTAACACATTGGGGTCCAAGGCACAAAACCCGCCCACAAACCCACTACAGTAACCCACATAAGATTAAGGGCACAATCAGAATAAAGTTAGAAACCCAGCTCACTAATCCACATACATAATACTGAACCCACCACAAAGGGTCTAAACAAAATAGTTTCCAACACATACAATATTGTGGATCCATCAAAATATCAGAATATGCATAATTAAAGCCTCAGGTCCCAGTAAGAAGCTAACAGTTATTCAAAATAATGTCAAAAGTATAATAAACATGATGACTCTTTAATGACAATATATAAAACAGTACAATTTCCAAAATCAAGAGGCATACAAGGCTACTAACGCCTATGCCTTTGCTTGCTTCCCTTGACCTCTAACCTAATTAGAGGTCTCGCCTGAAAAATATTAGCAGCGACAGGGCAAGACACAGAGTCCCAGTAACCAAAATCAATTTATAAAATATGTAAGAAGGATTGTAAGTCAAAGAATCATGCTTATCAATAATCATAATTATATTCTCAGTAGTAGAACAATAAATAATACTTTCAACAATTAGAAACATCCCTACTCATCTATCCTACTCCTTATATCTTCTGGTCATAATACAACCTATTAGTGCTAGTATACCCAAGTTTAGCTAGTCACTTCAAGAATACTGCCCCCTCCTATGCCACAACCGATATACTGTAATAGGGAGGTGTGCGCCCAAAACACTCAACTCAAATCCAAGCTAAGAATGAGAGAGTCGATGGGCACACAATTTCACCATATCCTTTACATACAACCCAACATATTCCATAACATAACACAATATATTCAATATAATTTTTAGAAGCATTTCACAGCAATATCATTTTATATATATCATAATCATCATAGTGGTAATAATCTCAATTATAATCACAAATCTTACATAAAAGTTAGAAAATACATTACTTCACTGAAACTAGTTAATATTCAAACATACACATGATTTTTCAACACATACACAAGTAGTATAGGTGAAATTAGAGTAAGGTTTAAAAAACACTTTACTGTCCATAACAAGCATATAAAATAAATTAACCCCGGTTACCTCAACTCTAAGCTTAACCTTAAGAGCTTTAGAAGCCAAGATCACAATTTATAATTATGGATCATAGATTAATCTATACAATACTGTAGATTCAAATTTAATACACAAATTACACAAGTTACTTGCTTACCTAACTTGAAATTTTGAATTAATTACCCAAAAATTACAATTTCACATTTTAATCCTAATTATTTGTTCTAACCTTAATTTTGCACTTTCCTCAATTCAAATAACGCATTTGAATCATAAGTTAACATCAATTACATATAATTGTACAAAATCCTCAATTTAAAATTTATATTTTCAACATAAAATTGTTATTTTATAAATCTTAAATTTTTCCAACAATCTAAATTGATTAAAACTTTAATAATACCTCTAGTACCCCAAATAAATTGTTTAACACAAATTTGATATGCCAAGAAGTCCAAAAATAATAATTTAGGATCTGTTTTTACTAAAAAATAATAATAAAATCATAAAATAAACAAATGAAAAATCTAAACCACTTAAAACTATCTATTAACATTCACTTTCATTTTTATAGTTTTATATTATCAAAACTCGAAATTTTCTCAAAACCCCAACCCTAAAAATTTACTTAAATTAGCATGAATATACTCTCCTTGGATGGAGAAAAATATGCATAACAATTTTGTGAGGGAAATTTTGTTGAAAAGAAGAGATTTGGTTATCTACATGATATTAAATGAAGAACCCTTGATCTGAAAATAGGTGAGCAGCACCGTTGGAAAAACGTGTCCTCACTTGCTTCAGTGAATAGTGTTGACTGGAAATGAAATGGGGGTGTGCATAACACCCCACGTGAAGATGGATATGGTGCCCACGTGCCCTTAATGTTTTTTTTCTTCTTTTCTTTCTTTTGTGTGTATATATATTCTAATTAATTATTACTATTTAGTTATAATAATAATAAATTGTGTACATATATATATCTATTTCTTTTTATACCACCAATTTCTTTACAAATATAAATCATTTATATACTAAACATTTTTTTGTTTTCCAACAACTACCTAATAAATTCATTTATCATAACTAGTTTTTTTCCCTTAAGTATAATTAAATCCTAAATATAAAATTTAGGATGTTACACTAGGAAGTTGCAGATGACATTGTAAGGGTTAAATGTACATTTTCTAATCTCTGTGATCAATTCAAATTCATTCCCCTTTGTTGATAAAGTGGTACTAGCGTAGCCAATATCCATTTTGGTATTCCTCAATTAAGATTTATTGGTTGCAGATTGCTGGTTCAGTAACTGCTCTATTTAATTGTCAAGGTCCGTTGGATGCTCCTGTATTTGTGGGCAGTGCAATGGTTTCTAGGACATTCTCTCAATTGCATGTTGACACCCCTACATCTGCAGCATTTGAAGTGCTTGCTAAAAGTAAAGAGGCTGGCGCATTAGCGGCATTTGATCGTGTCCCTTTCTCATATGTGTCTGCCAATTTCACTTTCAATACTGATGACTGTGTAAGCTGTGATGTTAACTAGCACAAGGCAGTTTGGTGTAGTGACACATTGCAAATGTGTCATCTTATATTCTGTTATGACTTATTATTCATGTAACAGGTTGCTGATTTATATGGAATTAGGGCAAGCCTAGTTGATGGTGGTGAAATTAGAGGGGCTGGAAATGCATGGATATGCCCAGAGGTATATAGATGCTTGTTAGAAAACCTGTATATTTTAGCTGAGTTATGAGAAACTATACCTTGGTTAAACTAACAGTTCACATATTTCTTATATTCTATTTTGGCTCTCTTAAATTGGAGGCAGTAGTGTATCATGTAAGGTTGGAATGCCATCAAGTAGGCTCCCTTATTGATGTTTTATAGGAAAAAAAGTCACTTCAAATTTATTAGGAGTATTAATGTATCCTCCTCACGAGCTTTGGTTGCAAGCACAAAATGTAGTGAATCTCGCATTCACAGATCATCCCTGATCTCGGGGTGCTGTTTGGCTGGAAAAAGTTTTACATGTGAATATCATTTCCCATTTGTCTGCCCTCCCAGATTAAAGGAGGTCATGTCTCCTATAGTTGCTTCTTCCCTCCTAATGTATACTATTTTCCTTTTCCCTTCAGGGCGAGGAGGATGAGACAGCTTTAGATGTGAACTTCTCTGGAAGTTTGGCCATTGATAAAATCTTGCTTCGCTACATACCCAGTTATTTTCATTTGATGTCTTTCAAATTGGAGGACTTAAATGGAGAGACAAAAGTTTCAGGATCTCTTTTGAAACCGTAAGAATAGCCATTTTTTATTTCTAAATTTCAATATTATTGCCTATGACATTTTTTTTCATGATCCTTCTATCAATAAATATCTTAATTTGATTTAATTTTAATGCAGGAGATTTGATATAAGATGGACTGCTGCTAAGGCAGAAGGGTCTTTTAGCAATGCTAGGGGAGACATCATTATCTCTCATGAATCCATTACCGTCAATTCTTCCTCAGCTGGATTTGATTTGTATATGAGAGTTCAAACATCTTACATTGATGATTTTCCTCTTAAAAGAGAAGAGTTTTATGCAACGAGAACCATTCCATTTACTGTTGATGGGCTTGAGTTGGATTTGCGTATGCATGGCTTTGAATTCTTCAATTTGGTTTCTCCATACACGTTTGATTCTTTAAGGCCTTTGCATCTCAAGGCAACTGGAAGGATTAAGTTTCAGGGGAAGGTCTTGAAACCTGGCACTGGTGATAAGGAACAAAAGTCTGAGGACAGGCATCAGGAACAAATGTTGGAGAGAGGAAGTACAGATGGCCTTGTTGGTGAGGTTTCAATCTCTGGTCTCAAACTGAATCAACTGATGCTGGCACCTCAGCTGTTTGGGTTGCTGAGAGTTTCTCCTGAGTGTGTCAAGGTCATTAAACTTTATCTTAAAAATCTTTCTATCTAGAGATTTTCTTAGTTTGTTATATTATACTGGACTGCTTGCCAACAGTACTAAGGACAAGTTAAAATTAAACAAGTTGGAGTTTAATATTAATTTCTGTATCATTCCTAACCATCTTTCTTGGAATACAGTTGGATGCCTCTGGCCGGCCTGATGAAAGTCTTGCATTGGAATTTGTTGGGCCACTACAGCCCAGTGGTGAAGATGGTCAACAGAGTGGAAAACTGTTGTCCATATTCCTACAGAAGGGTCATTTAAGAGCTAACATATGTTTCCAACCACTTCACTCAGCTAACTTAGAGGTATCCCAGTTTTATTTTGGGTCTTGTTTACAGTCTGCTGACTTTTTTGGTTGCAAATTTTTTATCTGCTTCATATTGGACCAAAAGATGCTATAGAAATTCACCCTTTTCTTCATCCCTCTGTGGCACGCATTAGGTACGGCATTTTCCACTTGATGAGCTGGAGCTTGCATCTCTTAGGGGTACTGTACAAAGGGTATGACTTAATGTTTTCCTACTTTAATGTTTCCTATCTTTTCCCTGCACTACTGTAATCTTGTATTCATACCTCATCTATATTGAAGTTAGTCCAACTATGTTAGGCAGAATAGAGTTTATAGGCAAGGTTCTTACTTCTCCGTCTTATCTGCCTGAGAATTGTCATATAAGAAATATATGTTGTTTTCAGCTGGTAGCTTATTTGCTTTCAGGCAGAAATCCAGCTGAATCTTCAGAAAAGAAGAGGACATGGAGTTCTATCTGTTCTTCGGCCAAAGTTCAGTGGTCTGCTTGGTGAAGCCCTTGATGTGGCTGCTAGATGGAGTGGAGATGTTGTGAGTGTCTTGACCCAATCTTTTATTTGTTGGAACCTGAATTTAAGCTACATGTTTGTTGACTTTTGGTTATCCTGGGAATCTAAGGAATAAGTTTGTTCTGCATTTCCTAAAGTTGATTGTGAATGTGAGGAGCGCGTATCAGTCTGATTTTACCAACTTTATATCTCGTCTTCATTTGCAATATGAAATGAAGTTATTTGTTTTCAATCCTTGCCTCTGGCGAAACCCATTCAAATATATCTTTGCGATTAATGGCTATATATCAAGGGACTTTAGCACCGCGTAATGAATCCAACATTTTTTATATTAATGTCGAAGCAGTGAAATGATTGCAATTTTTTTTTATTACCTTGGGCTTCTTAAATCCAACTATGAATTATTTTATTTTATCTTTAGTGTCATGATGCACAAATGAAAAATTGTGGTGTTTATGTTTGATGCCTGATTATTAGTAGATGCACTGTTGTTCAGATCACTATTGAGAAAACTGTTTTGGAACAACACTACAGTCGTTATGAACTTCAAGGTGAATATGTATTACCTGGCACCCGAGATCGAAGTCCTGTAGGCAAAAAGGGGGATGGCTTTTTGAAAAAGCTCATGTCTGGGCATCTTGGTAATGTTATATCCTCAATGGGCAGGTGGAGAATGAAGCTTGAAGTAAGTAGAGCTGAGGTTGCTGAGATGCTTCCTCTAGCTAGGCTTCTTTCTCGATTTGCAGATCCTGCTGATCATTCAAGATCAAAGGTCATTAATACTTTCTTTTCAACTAGTTATGGCATTATCTTCAACCATGCGTTCTTGTTTTGATTTTCTTAAGATCATTAGTGATAATATTATTATCTAAATCGTTGCAACTTCAGCTATCACCACCACCACCACCACCATTTCTCCCACTAAGCTTTCCTTTTTTGGGAAGACAAAAATATATGGCAGCCATAGTTAAGAGTTGGCATCAATCCAATCTGACTTTATGGAAATGATTATGTAAGTAAGAATGAATGTAAATTTTACGTGAACTTTGGAAATATGTATGTACTGTAGGATAAAACTGATGTTATAAGGATGACCTTTTTGAGATGGAGAATCTGAATATGTAGGACTTGTATATGCCCTTTTCCTCTCATTGTTCCCTACTGAACTGTTTTTTCATTATTCTCTGTCATTGTAAAATTTTTCATTATTAATGGTTTTCCTTTTTTGCCCCTTTTGACACATGCAATATAATACTGCAACTGTCAGTCATTCCTGTAAGCTGATTGTTACCCGCTATTTTATGCTTAATTGTTACAGCACGGATGCTGACTTTAAGTATTTCTGCAGTGGTTTTGTTGTTTCCTTCAACAATTAGTTTAGTGACTCTGTCTGTTTATATATTTTTGATCAAAAGTTTTGCATGTTGCTATGTAAATTATATGCAGGACATTTTTATTCAGAGTTTGCAGTCAGTTGGATTATATGCTGAAAGCCTTCAACAATTGCTTGAGGTATTTCCGAGAGATCATGAAATCTTTTTTTTCTAATAGTGGCAATACCTGTTGCATGAGTTTATGCTCATAATTTAATGCATTTGATGTTTTTCTTTCATTTCCTTCCCCCCCATAATATATTAGTTGGGAGTTTCTAGCTGGCACTGGAAAACTTGGAAGTCTCTGGTCACTGTTATGAATGGATATTTGGACTACTTGCAGGTAACAAGGGGGCACCATGCGCCATCAAATGATGTGGTTCTAGAAGATTTGGATCTCCCTGGTTTATCTGAACTTAAAGGTCGCTGGCATGGCTCTCTTGATGCTAGTGGTGGAGGAAATGGAGACACTGTGGTAAACTTTGTTCTGTTTGCATTCCTTACAGTTGGCATGAAATATTTGTGTTTGAAGATTTGCTTTCACATTCTGTCATATCAGGCAGAATTTGACTTTCATGGTGAGGACTGGGAGTGGGGAGATTACAAAACCCAGCGGGTCTTGGCAGTTGGTGCTTATAGTAATGATGATGGACTTCACCTGGAGAAAATTTTTATCCAGAAGGATAATGCCACCATTCATGCAGATGGAACTTTGTTAGGGTCTAAAACAAATTTACATTTTGCTGTCCTAAATTTTCCTGTTAGTTTGGTCCCAACTCTGGTTCAAGTCATTGAGTCTACAGCAACAGATTTTGTTCACTCCCTGCGGCAATTATTAGCACCCATAAGGGGCATATTGCATATGGAAGGAGATCTCAGAGGAAGTTTAGCAAAGCCAGAATGTGATGTGCAAGTAAGGCTCCTGGACGGTGCCATTGGTGGTATTGATCTTGGGCGAGCAGAAGTCGTTACTTCTCTTACCTCATCCAGTCGTTTTTTGTTCAATGCAAAATGTGAACCCATAACCCAAAATGGTCATGTACTCATTCAAGGAAGTATTCCTGTGACTTTTGTACAAAGTAGCACAATACAGGAAGATGTGGAATTGGATAAGAATGGGGCTACTTGGGTTCCTGACTGGGTAAAGGAGAAGAATAAGGGGAATATTGATGATGGCGGTGACAAAAAACTTTCTAGAGATAGAAATGACGAAGGTTGGAATACTCAGTTAGCAGAAAGCCTTAAAGGATTAAATTGGCAGATGTTGGATGTTGGAGAAGTCAGGGTTGATGCTGATATAAAAGATGGGGGAATGATGCTGCTGACAGCTTTATCTCCTTATGCCAATTGGCTCCAGGGTAATGCTGATGTCATGCTTGAGGTGGGTGAAGTCAATATTATTTCCTCATAATTATTTTTTTGAGTGACATATTTATGTCACAGTTCTATTTATTCAAGTTATGCTTCTCTAAAGTGCGTCCCATACTCCTATTTCCATTTTTAATAGGTCAGAGGCACAGTTGATCAACCGGTTCTTGATGGATATGCATCATTCCACAGGGCATCTATAACTTCACCAGTGCTACGAAGGCCACTCTCTAACTTTGGTGGAAATGTTTTTGTGAAATCAAACAGGTTATGCATAAATTCATTGGAGAGTAGGGTAAGCAGAAAAGGAAAACTGCTTGTAAAAGGGAGCCTTCCTCTTAGAACTAGTGAAGCAGCACTTGATGACAAGATTGAGTTGAAGTGTGAAGTTCTGGAAGTACGAGCAAAAAATATTTTGAGGTTGTTATCTTAACTTCTGCAGGAGGGTATATGAAATTAATTTGACGTTTAAATCCTTAATATTATATTTTTCTGGGAAATCTTTTCTATTATTGACGGACGGAACTGTGACTTTTTTCTTCAGAATACATGAATTTTCTTAGCATACATTCCCTGGTTTTATTTTCAGCGGTCAAGTCGACTCCCAGGTGCAAATAACTGGTTCCATATTGCAACCAAATATATCTGGGAATATTAAACTTAGCCATGGAGAGGCATATCTACCACATGATAGGGGCGGTGCTACTACCTCTAATAGATTCCCGTCAAATCAATCTATGCTTCCTGCTGGTGGTGTAAGTCAGGCAGTTGCTTCAAGATATGTTTCACGTTTTTTCAGCTCAAAATCTGATGCTTCAAGGACCAAAGTTTCTCAATCTTCTGGTAATCCTACTTTACCTAGTGATTGCTTATTTCTGTATTTGTTTCTGAATCAGAAAAGTTGAAAACAAAGAAATGAATAAAACTACAAGGAATGATCACAAGATATCCTCCTGAAAATTAAGAAGCAAAACCCATTCAGGAAAGCAAAGGCCAATCTATAAAATTGGAAAAACAGAGATGTTTCTTTCCCTACCAGATTTCTCAGCCTGCACAAACCAACGTGTTTCTCTAATCTTCCAAAGTATGAATCAACTAGTTTATTTTGAAATGGGAAGATGTACGATGACTATCGAATTGGGTTATTGGAGTGCACTTGGTCAAGATATGAACAGTTTGGTGGTGAGCAGATACGTAAACTAGCTCAAAAACACCTTGCTCAATATTCTCTTTGAACATTTAATTTTGATGTGTTTGGTTTTATCATGATGGACTTGGTTCCTGATTGTGCTTATTACTGCTGAGTGTCATATCCTTTTACTTGTATACTACCCCTACTATTTGTAACATAAAATAGGGCTATTTTGACATAAAATATATAGGGGATAGAATAGGTTTCATACATATTAAGAATGTGAGTTCATTCACCAAAAAAAAAAAAAAAAGAATGCGAGTTCTGATCCTAAAAGTAGTCTTCATAGCCTAATTCCTTCACATATTCCATGGTGTGGTCCTGTACGTCCCGAGTGAAATTGCTGATTGACAGCAAGTTACATGACAAATTTGGCACCAGAGGAACGGAATATGGGTTGAAAAACTTGAGTTGACAAATTTTATTCCTCTTGTGCCCCACCCCCAAAACACCCCCTGGTGTGTTCAGATTGAGTAGGTTCAATAGGAACTTTTGCAGGGCTTTCAGTGGAGGCAACAAAGCCTCTACCCTTCCGTTCCTTGCTTGGCTTCCAATCTGTAGACTTGCCATGGATCTTCAAACAAGTGTCTTATGTTGGCCCGAAAAGCAGCCACAGTCCTACATGGTCTACCTTTCTTATCGCTGCACTTAGGAGCACCTCTATAAATGTAGCTTTTCATGGATAATAATCAGATGATAATATTCATTGATTGTGAGAGTATTTGTAGTTACAGAGGAGAGGAGTCTATTGCAACAGATCCGCAAAGAGTGCCTATGCTAATGTACACTTTGAGAAAAAAAGTCAAAACTACCTATCTAATATTTCTCAACTAATAACAATAACAATAATTATTATAA
>JBAGKO010000011.1:6065583-6077800 GCA_037177275.1 Acacia concinna
ATGCTGATGACAAAAAAGTAATAGGACCAGTACCTTTTTGTGCCACAGAAGCTGTGGGAGGAGATGAAGTTTGAAGACTTTTGAGCACATCAAGCAGTTGATTCATTTGATCCTTAGTAATAGGTGGCAAGTCGGGCGTAGAAGAAGTCTCTGATTCAGCAAGAGTGGTATTATTTGCACGATATGATGTTGCTTCCGACGTGGTTTCCAGTCAAGAGGTTTCCCATGAAGAACCCAGCAGGCATCCTGACTATGACCAATCTTTTTGCAGTGATCACAGTATGGGCGTCCCTTGGCAGAAGAGTTTGAGTGAGAAGAAATTTTACTAACCAAACCTGATGATTCAGAGCTCGGTATCACTACAGATTGGAGGAGGGGCTTGTGTAGCATAGTCTGGCGGCGGGTCTCTTCGCGTTTCAGTTCGGAATAAACCTCACGAGGAGAGGGAAGAGAGGAATGGCTGAGGATTCTAGCACGTGCGTCATCGAGATCAGAGTTCAAACCAGCAAGAAATGAGATAATACGATCAATGTCACGATTTCGTTTAGCCTTCGTGGCATCCTCGGGAGCAACCCACTCATCATCAATCATTAAGTCTTCTTCCTGCCACAAAGCACAAAGTTCAAACCAGTACTCCTGCATACTTCGTGAGCCTTGAGATGATTTCCAGATACGACTTCGAATATCGAACAGCAGAGAGAGATCCTTCTAATCAACATAAGAGTCTCGGACGGCATCCCAGATGTCTTTGGCAGCAGGGAGATACATAAAAGTGCGACGGATTGGAGGAGACATGGCGTTGATGAGCCACGAACACACCAGAGTATTTTCCATTTCCCATTGCTGAAGTGCCGAGGATTCTGTGTCAGCGGGTTTTTTTGCTTGCCCAGTCAGAAATGAGAGCTTCCCACGACCACTGACAGCAACCTTTATAGCTTGAGCCCAGTCGGAGTAATTATGGTGAGACAATCGTTCTATAACGATGAGACCGGTATTCTCGGCACCGTTGGAGGGAAACGCAAAGGAAGGACGACTCGATGAAGAAGGGTCCAGGGATCCTACCGATGAAGATGCCATAAAAGAACGGCTGTTAGGAATAACCTGGAGATATCGAATACGGCAGAATGGTTGTGCGACGGACACTCAACCTGATGAGACCAAGATCGAGTTCCTGAGATACCGCGATTGAGTTCGGCAGAATCGTTGTGTGACTGACGATCGAGTTCCTGAGATACCGTGATCAAGGTCGGCAGAATTGTTGGGCGACTGACGCTCAACCTGGAGATGCTGAGCTCGAGTTCTGAATATGCCGAGAATGAGTTCGGCAGAAGCTGGGTGCAGCTCGAGGTCTGGATATGCCAAGAATGAGTTCAGCAGAAATTGGGTGCTATTGAAGCTTTGATACCATGTAGCTTTTCATGGATAATAATCATATGATAATATTCATTGATTGTGAGAGTATTTGTAGTTACAGAGGAGAGGAGTCTGTTGCAACAGATCCGCAAAGAGTGCCTATGCTACTGTACACTTTGAGAAAAAAAGTCAAAACTACCTATCTAATATTTCTCAACTAATAACAATAACAATAATTATTATAATTATTAAATCTATAATTACTACAATAAAAGATAGCAGAGCCTTCATGAGCAACAGCAGTGTAGATGGCCAGCATGAGTTTTGTATGACATTCTTCTCTTCTAAATTTTGACATGACAACTTTGATTGATGGCAAGGAAACTTTGATTGATGGCAAGGAATTTTAACTCAGAATTATCCCCTTTCGTTTGGTGATATGGTAAGACTCAAGAAGGATTTAAATATTTGCTCCTTCTCTCCAAGTTCTTTCCTTTGCATCTACAGGATGCTACCAAATCTGAGATTTCAAAGGGTCCAACTACTATCCAATGTAGGCGAGTGCATTATTGAGTTAGAGAAAACTTATAATTGACTACCACAACAGCCGCTACACACATTGGATAGTAGTTAATTAATTATTAGAGAAAACTTATTATTCCAACATGCGAGAATAGTGAGAAGTAGTGGGAAATGGCTGACCAGGTTGAAGTACAGGTGGGTGACAGTTATACATCTTCAGCACATTGGCCACTTATGAGTGGGTAGGATTTCAATAGTTTTGGCAATTCAGTCGTGTACTTCTCTAGTATAAATAGGTGTAGGAGGATAGAAGTAGCTGATCAGATTAAGTGTTTATGTCCTGGTCTTCAAGAAAAATCATAAACTGTAGGTGTTGAACATGTAAAAAAACTAAGCTACTTTATATCCAGAGCGCAGCTGTTGAGCCAAATCCAATATAATTGTTTAATCTTCGACACTTGTCTATGCAGTTAGTTAATTGAGCTACTTTTAATCTTTTTTTTCTGCATATCATTACAATTCTTTAGAAATCTCACAATGCAGGTAAGTCAACCCAAGTTGAAAAGGACATGGAGCAAGTGAGGATTAAACCAGATGTAGAAGCCCGTCTTAGTGATTTGAAACTTGTGCTTGGACCTGAGTTGAAGATAGTTTATCCTTTGATTCTTAATTTTGGTGTTAGTGGAGAGCTTGAATTGAATGGCCTTGCTGACCCCAAATGGATAAAACCTAGAGGCATATTGACATTTGAGAATGGTGAAGTGGATCTTGTTGCAACGCAGGTTTGTCCAATCTTTTATTTCGTAGCTCTTGTAGCATAAACTGTAACCTCTGCGAGTCCTCTTAGCTATTTTCGTACTGACTTCGATTTCAAGTCCAAAACTCGTTAATGCCGTATCATTCATTTCAAATGCAGGTGAGATTAAAACGAGAGCATCTAAATGTTGCCAAATTTGAGCCTGAATATGGACTAGACCCCATGCTGGATATAGCCTTGGTTGGATCTGAGTGGCAGTTTAGGATTCAAGGTCGAGCAAGCAATTGGCAGGACAAACTTGTGGTGACCTCAACACGTTCAGTGGAACAGGATGCATTATCACCCACTGAGGTAAAAGAAAACTGCCATCCTTCTGAAACCTTATATTTAAACCCTCCATTGTTGTAAGACAGATCCATTCTATAATTTAAAATAAGAGATGCATCAGCAAAAAGAACTAGAGGAAGAGGAGAAAAAAAAAAAGGAAAGTATTTGATAGTGAAAATAAAAGAACGTGATCAAACTATGAAAGTAAGTAACGTGGGTCATCTTAGTTGATTTTATTAGATTCACTCTGTTCTGGTTACCTAAAATCTACATATGCTGCTGGCTTTGAAATTTGCAGTCTAATCACAGTCTGTTCCATAAATAATTTCATCTGGGAAAATAGGATGTTCATGATCAGAACTCCAGGCATCATGGTGCCATAATTGTTTTCTTTATGCGCAGGCTGCCAGAAGGTTTGAGAGTCAGTTGGCTGAATCCATTTTGGAAGGGAATGGTCAGCTGGCATTTGAAAAACTCGCTACTGCAACTCTTGAAAAATTAATGCCAAGAATTGAAGGGAAGGGAGAGTTTGGACAGGCAAGGTGGAGACTAGTATATGCACCACAGATACCTAATTTTGTTTCTGTTGATCCTACAGTGGATCCTCTCAAGTCACTCGCCAGTAATATATCGTTTGGTACAGAGGTTGAAGTCCAGCTAGGGAAACGTCTTCAGGTAAGCATGATAAAGATAGTAAATCTGTCGAATTTTTGTTCACATGAATGTTTATGTTTTCTACCTTCTCAATACATAAGTAGATATCAATAGATCAGCAGTAGGGGGTAAAAGATTAGGTATAATGTTGCTTTAGGAACAAAGAACCAGTTACCACTTGTTAAATTTGAGATTATTATGGCTAAATGTCTTCTGGGATATTGTGTTCGTTTGTTGTTGTTATATAAAGCGAATGATTTTGTTGTGGTAGGCAACAATTGTGAGGCAGATGAAGGAATCAGAAATGGCAATGCGGTGGACATTGAGCTACCAGCTTACAAGTCGTTTGCGAGTGCTCTTGCAATCAGCTCCATCCAAACGCCTTCTTTTTGAGTATTCTGCTACGTCCCAGGATTAACTAACTGGACTTGTTCCTCACTACTTTGTACAATTAGGTGTAAATTAGCGCGCGCGCATTGTTCTTTTGCTCGTATTGAGCTTTCTCTATTTGTATATAATATTCAATTTCTAATAAAAGGAAATGCATCAATTTAGGCCCAAATAAAATTTATTCCCATCAACTTTCAAAATCGATTATAGATCCACAAGAAATTTTGTGAAAGATAATCCTAAGATAAGCCATTAGCTTCGTCTCCTAATGTCTTCGTTTCGACCATTCGATTCCCATCCTCGCGAAGAATTTGTTATTTTAGTTACTGTGAAATTAAAGGATTTTGTTCAGCCGTGCATGATTGGTATTAGTTGTCCAAAATCATTTACAATGAGCGTGGGGGCGTCACAGTTCCATTTCAACGCAAGCTTCTGCGCAAGTGTAGCAAAAGAGAGAGGATACTGAATGGGAACCATAAACTGATGAATTTTTACAAGTGACAACCCAAAGAATATGATACAATACTCATTTTTGGATTAATCAGAAGAATAATAAATGACTATGATAGCCTAATTAAATTATAAAAAAAATTGTGGGTGTTCACCAAAATCTCCATGGATCTTTGTACGGAGGAACATACTCTTCTGTTGGATTAACTAGACGGAAAGAGTTAACTGTCTTTTCAAGGAAACTCCCCATCTGCATCAACGAAGTCAACATTCGAGAGCTAAAATCAATTACATAAGAAATGAAGGAATATACATAAACTACTGGCAATCATGTCAGATCTTCTTAGTAACATTCAATAAGGTGAAAATTCATAACGGTGACTACATTAACTTGGACTTCAATTTATTCAGGAAATTAAAATTCGGCACCCGTGGAATTATATACTTCCAATAACTCAAGAAAACGTATAAAACTAGTTTTGCAACAAAAACTCTTCTTGCTCACAATCATTACAAAAGCATTTAATGACACAAACACAATACTTCATATTGCCAATGGGCATGTCAGGAAATACCACATAGTTAAACGACAGGGTTGGGGAGGCGTATTAAGCATGGACATCAGCAAGTTCATATTTATCATCATAAGATTGTATAGTTTTCAGCCAAAGTCCCTTTTGGTTGACATATACTCTTCCGGTCCTAAATATATGACCTAATTACAATTAATGCTCGTCCAACATTCAGAACCAGAGGTGATATCTTTTACTAGATCTTTCAATAATAAATAAATAAAGGAACGGCCAAGATTGTCTCCCTGAACTTAATTATGTCATTTCAACTAAAGAATTACAATGTTTCTCCTGGTAAAGGAAAGGAGGAAGGGTGGGACACTTTATAATCCCTCCATCAATTAGAAAGGTTAGGCTTTAATGCTAGTGGAGTAGTGGTCGATGTTTATATCCAATGAATTACATGAAAGTAAAAATGCATATCCCATGAGAGAGAGAGAGAGAGATTTACTTTTTTCCACTGTGGGCTAAGGGTTGAAGCACTCAGAGAATATAGATAACCTGTACCAGCAGAAGAGAAGTTTTAAACTGAAATAACAGGCAAGAACATATAAATTGAAGAGTTCGGCAGTTACATGAGAAGAAACAAGGTATGTCAACATCATTGATGTGTCCCACAAATTTAAAGGGATTCTTTAAAACAGAGATATTTTCTTTAATTTTCAATCACCATCCTCAATGAATAGGAGAAGCAGGAAAGAGAAAAGAAAATCATTGCCATCAACTTCTTTCATGTACCTTGTATGAACATGCAAAGGACAATCTACAAAGGGAGGAATAATCCAGACGTCCAAAATTTAAAATAGTAGACAAAATAAGAGGATTTACCATCTCTTTCTGCTGTTGAAGAAAGATAGTGCCGATATATAGATTCTTGGTCCTATATGATCACAAATCACTAATCAAATAACCATAAGAACAAAAAGAGAATAGGCTTAGGTGCACTTTCAATTTTTATAGTTGTCTCACTAAAAAAAATTTGGCCCTCTATTAGATATGATAAAGTTCTCCCTCTAGTTAGTTCATAAAAAGCAACTTAGTCCTTCCGGTTTTAGAATAATATAGACCTCTAATTACTGAATCGAATCAAGTCGAAACAATAATTGAAAAAGACAATTGATAACTTCCATTACATCAGCAAAATAACTTCAGTTATTTTCAAATACTTTTGAACTCTTCACTTATTAAAGGACATGATAGCTCTATTTATTTAAAACTAAAGGAACTAAAATGTTCAAATAAGAAAAATAAAGAGATGGGGTTGCCAGAATTGAAACTCATTAGGGCTAAATTGCTGTGCTAAACAAACTAGTGAGAGAAAATTAATGTATAATCAAGACAAGAAATTACTCACCAGCCTTGTTGGTGATTTTCGAACAAGGTATTCATAATACCAGTAACGCTTGCCATCAATCTGTGAGGTGACAAAAGATAATCTCAACATGCAAATTAACTTTCATTTAAGTATGGACGCATAGTTCTTTCTTCTTCTTTTTTAAGCTCAAAAGTATTCATTAACCTATACAAGTTTGCTAATTTTTCATTTGGAATATCTATTTATAATAAATGTCCTTAATCAAGAGAAATGTATTTATTGCAACATGCTAATAAATGTTTTCCCCTAATAACATTGGAAAAGAGAGATAGAGGTAAGTCACGGAGCTTACTTCATTAGAATGCGTATCAAGAACTGAACTCTCAGCTAAGCGCTGACTTGAGGTGACTCGCTGCAAAATGTTATAGCTATCACTTGAAAATTTAAAAAATTTCAACAGATTGCAGGAAAGGCACTTTTGTGATGCATATAGTTCAGAGCAAATAGCCGCTATTTGTAATTAGTATTAGCTTTAAAAATAACTTGCACTTGTACATGGAAAGCTCTGAACTGCCTAAGTGAGAATAGCAAGAGCAAAAAAGCTGTAAGTAATAATCAAGTGAGATTTGTTACCAGAGCAGACTTGTCAGACAAAACTGAATCAGCAACATCTTTTGCAGTCCACGTACTTTTGTCTGTTGATTTTATAAACTTTGAATTTGGAGGACCTATCTGAATAAGATAGTAATAATTGGTGTGGCCAAAAAGGGGGAAAAAATAATTGGAAGGTGATGTTTTTATAACCAAAAGTATGTGATTGAGATCATACCGTAACAGAGATTATGAGATTATCAATAATATCAACACGCTCAGACACAATGCGAAGGCGAGCATCAGCTGCATACAATTTACAAAGCAATCATAATCATTATTTTCAAGGTTTCTATTGAAAAAGCCTTGTCATTCAGATATGTTGAAGTAAAAAAAGAGTCCACTGATTAAAACAAAATTTAAGTGTTGATGGTAAGGAAGTTCAAAGTGGAATCAGCCTCAAAATTTATATTAGCCCTTATATAAAGAAGACAACACAACTTACGAGAAAGTGGTGCAGCTGAGGAATATCGTTCTGGCTTTCTGGATTCTACCCTTTAAAAATAGTTGGAGAAAAAAATTAGACTTCCAGAATTTAAGGATATAAAATTGAAATAAAATTGTCAGAGAACAAATGATCAAGGAAAATTGCCAGGGAAAAAGGGAGTTATTTAGCCAATTATAGCTGAATTTTTCATGACATGCACCAGGCAGCAGCACCTATGTTATTTCCCTATTCGCTCCAGTGAATATCAATATAAGTAACATTAAAAGTGCGAAGAGTGCAATTCTTAGAGTTCAATGTGCAATCAAGCTTATACTAAATGGATGAACCATCCAAAATAAAAAGAATGCTCATATAAGGCAGATAACTTGCATAACAAATAAATAACAATCTGTGTCAATGGCGTACCATTTGAAGAGAAACTTCTTTGACGGCAACTCCACAGGGTATAAATAAGAATAAGCATTTACTTCATCCATGAACGAAGCCATTTTCAGATCTTCATCAGCAAGAGTTGCTGAAAAAAAGGGGGAAATAAGAGTAATAGAATCGTGGTAAGGAATAATTACAAAACTAAAGTATCTATTCATCTACATGAATAGAACTGTGCACGGCACTGTTTAGTTTTCTCAATCCAACAGAAACAGATCTTGGCGCAGGATAAGCATACCAGAAAATGGCAAAGTGATGGGCACCGAAGAGAGGCCCAACACCACCAAGGCCAAATCCCTTCTGCAAATCCTCCTTTGCTGAAAGGATTCTAGAGAACAACATGAAATTTCTCGTTTACGCTGGGATACTCCTACTTTGCCTTTCTTCGGGCTTAGAATTATACTGCTACGGTTTCTGAGGAGAGCACAGTGATTTCAGAGAGGAAAGAAGACAAATTGAGGAAGAAAGCATAAAGATATGACACAGAAAAATGGAATAAACAATACGAGTACCTGAAAAAGAAGAGATTGGTAGCGCTATTACCAGTGGGGACGAAGAGACAAGGGCTCGCTGGGTGTATAGCTAAAGCCATTGCCCTCCTGCTGCTGCTTCTGTTGCTGGCTTTGCTTCTTTTCCTTATACCACTACACATCGAGTACGCACTCTGGAGTCACTCTTCCAATCTTCCATATCCACTATTTTATATTTTTATTACAAAAATTAGCTTTTATTAAATTTTTTTTTTGCCAGCTTTTAATAAGTACTGTTGCTATTAGCCAGGATAGAGCATAAAAATGTTTTTTATTTCTTTTTTTGGTGGTTTTTTTTTTTTTTTTGGGGGGGAGGGGGGTGGGGTGTTAAAAAGACATAAGATACAAACAAACAACAACAAAGCCTTAATCCCACTAAGTGGGGTCGGCTACATGGATCGCACGACGACATTGTGTTCTATCGAAAACAAAAAAGACATAAGATACATTTGATGTTTTTTTTGCCTGCACATATATACATTTGACTTTTTTTAAAGATGTTAAAAAAACTACCTAAATTATTTAATTATAAGTATATGTAGTGTATATTATTATATATTTTTATGTCCCTTATTATAGGCTTCCAATTCAAATAACTAATTTGAGTTATCAAGAAAACAGCAAAATAAGTTAAAAACAATAAACATGTAACAAAAATAAGTGTAATAAATATTGTGAGCAAAGGATAAAAAAATGTTGGTGGCAGCTCCTAAATTCCTCATGAAAATCAGTAGATCTTCCCAGTACTCTCTAGTGTCATATAAATCTGGTTGACCACAACACCTGCAAACAACAAAATTGATTCAAGTTGTGCCTAAAGAAGTTGTCATTAAGAGCTATTCCGCAACTACCGGTAGATAAAAAGCGGCACTCCTCCAAGATTAAACGAATCCTTCCTGCAAAATAGGGTGAGTAGAACTACGGAAGATAATAGAACTCAGCAAGGCTAAAAAACCAGAGGAGGAAAGAGAAGTCACTTGAAGACTCTAAAGCCTATATATCAAGTCTCGGTCTTATTCCCCTTTTATAGGCCACAAATCATCAAAGCCGTTGGGCACACTTAATCATGTTTAATGACAGTTAATTTGTCAATTAGTACACATAAATAAAATTTAATGGGCGGTTACATAGTCATGAAAGCATTTTATGATGATTAAAGATGTCAGTTACAAACATTGAAGACTCATAATTATTATTATAATAATGAATTAATTATACAGATATTTCCTATAAAGAGTGCCCACTACGGCGTTTTAAACGCGCGCACAATAAGGGGGAAATTGCCGGATTTTAACTATGTTTCTGGTGGCCCATTGTCATACAAGTGAGCATATTCCTCCTCTTAGTTTATTTACAAGCCCAAAATCACATGTTATTACTTGTGCTCCACAGCCCCATACAATATGGGACTCTTCTTTTGACACACCCACATACATTATTTACAACAAAAAATGTATAGAAAAACTTAGGTTTAAGATGCAAAAATACATATGTTATTATTCTCCAAGTGTGCTAACAGCAAATGTTTTTTTCAGAACAAAAGTAAACATGTAGTTATAAAATAGGAGTAAAAGTCATACTTTTCGTTAAAGTCAAAACGTTGACTATTAAATATAAGTTATTTTATTAATATTGATGACCTGGATGATGACTTGGCTTTGATTTATAATTTCGAAGGCCATGAATCCCCAAACCGACTTTCTCTTTCTTATCATTCCACTAACGGCCCAGTTTTGCTTTCTCCTTCCCAAATTTCAGCTCAACATGCCTTTGGATTTTCCACCCAAATTATCATCATATATATACTAAACCTCGGCCCACCTTCATCATCATCAATTTAACACGTAGTCACCTTAATTTACTCTATCATCTTACATCGCCAATGCTAAATTGCTATATTATTTATCCAATTCTGTTTATACAAGTCTATAGCCTATATGTTATATAGTGATTGGGTTCCTTCACATTAGGTCCAAGCACCACTAGAGTTTGATTCTCTCCGTTACGTAGGTTTGCCAACAAACCCTAAGAATTAACCCTTCATTTTTATTTTTTAAAGTTTCCTTCTTAGTCAGCATTTAAATATTTCAAGTCACCATCTAGGTTATCAATATTAGTCAAAAAGCTTGTATTTAACTGTTAACGTTTTGACTTTAATAGAGAGTACGATTTTTTCTCATATTTTATAACCACATGTCTATTTTTACTCTGAAAAAAAGAATTTGTTGCTGAACGCACTTGGGGAATAATCACATGTGCATACCTTAAACCAAAAACCTAAAATGGAGTATACATTTTGAAACACGAACATTCACAAATTTAAAACTTAAAACATAGGATCCATGAAATATCATTTATAATTACATCTCAATTTTTTTATCAGAATAAAAAAAGTCTAGAACCGTGACAAAAAAATAATATAATAGCAGTAGTCTTCTCCACGAGGCATTTGTCAATTGCCATTCAACGATATGTGGTCAAATCACAATAAGGAAAGAACTTCAAATGTCCGTTCTCAAAAACCCGTGATCCATATTTATGCATCGCTTGTTTGGAAATTTGGGCTTCCAATTAGATAGCTTGCTTTTTTTTATCATCTTTCTTTTTTTCCTTATTTGTGTCGTTGTCAAAAATCAATTACTCCCTCGTATTTTCAATAGGATTAAGTTACAAATTTGAGAGTAAAGGGGCGCCTAACACAATTATATTTTATTAGGTGCAATAATACATATAAAATTTTGTTAAAGGAGCAAAACTAACAAATTGTTAAATCTCCCAAACTACCATTACTTTTTTTCTCTTGTGGGATCCATGTTATTCCACCTCATCCCCTCTTTCAAAGCCCTCACTTGCTTTTATTTTTTCCCTTTTTGATTGAAACTTAATGCATCCATGGAAATACGACATTCCAGTAGCACTTATACACAACAAGATTCTTAACTTGTGAACACAAACACTTGAAATTAATAATCTTTCTCAAGATGTAGAGGACTATAAGACACCATCATTGTTGTTTTGTCGCATCTATCATTTAGCCATGACATGATGTCTTTGTAAATAGTCTCAACATTCTTTTCAGTCTCCCTAAACAGAAGAGAATGCATCATCACAAACAGAAGAGAACAGGGGCAGGAATGATAGACCAAGTAAGGGAAAATTTTACAAGAAAAGTAAGAATCTAAAGAATCGGTCATTTGGGTCTAACCTTGTTGGAGATTTTGCTATGGGTTTACACCATCTAACCCTTTTAGATTAAGGGTGGGTTTCTCTCAGAAGCTAGTTTCTCAACAGCCCTCAGAATCTCAAAATCTCATATATTCAGTTGATCCAAGGACTCACGTTACACTAGTTGTTAAAAATGAATCAATCCTGAGAATGCCTTCCTCAGCTCATCCTTCTGCGAATTCCTCAACCTTCAGCCGTTTCTCTCTCCTCTTCACATTTTGTTCCATTGGAAGTAATTATGTATTTAAAAACAATGCCTATAGAAGTTGGAAGTAATTTGTATTTCCATTTTCTTGGCTGGGTGAACAGAGAGACAAGCAACCAAGGCTTATTCCCGGATTTTATATACTTTCGTCCTTTTTCATATTGCTTATATTAAGATTGAAAAAAGCTGTGTGTACTAGCTCATGATTTTAATTTTTTACAAAGTTTTGAGTTCAGCATTATGGGTCTCTTCCCCGAGTTTCCTTCATTCAAATCAAAACACGATATAACAAAATGAATCAGTGTAACATCTCAATTTTCTGGGTAAATTCTTCATGTTATAGTAAGAGAAGATATTATTATTTTATTGTAAAATTTTTGGGGTAAATT
>JBAGKO010000011.1:6077900-6104306 GCA_037177275.1 Acacia concinna
CCCCCCCCCCCCCCCCCCCCCCCCCCCCCCCCCCCCCCCCCCCCCCCCCCCCCCCCCCCCCCATAACATTAAAGTTTTTATGTTATGTATATTTTTTATCAGATGATTTTTCATATTATAATTTTGTGAACAGGTTGACTTTTTTTATATCTGTATACTCGACTTTTAGGACAAGACTTGTATTAAGTTTCTTATAATTATTAGATTTATCATTCTAATTAGATCGTGCCGTGTAATATAAGAGAATAATATAGGTGGCAGATTTTGTTGGCACGATATATGTAATGATTTTAAAGTTTTGTTGTCATGTATTTAAGTTCAATTATCAAAATGATACTCCATAGTTGGTTACATAACAATAATATTAGTACATGAAAATCACAAGGTTACTTCAGTTGTTAATTTTATATTTGCATATGTAAGATATCGTTTTTCTTGTAATAAAAATAATATGCATGTGTGTAAGTTTTTATTATATCCCACATGGCAAAAAATAATGGAGAAACTGTCGTGAGGTCCTTAATAAAAGAATTTATATCAAAGATGTCTCTTAAATTCAACAAATTGTAATAAGGGTCTTTGAGACTTTTATGTCGCTTATTCTAATTGTATATTTATCAAAATACCATTATAGCCCATTTAGTTCAATTATATAGGGAATGATGACATGTAATGTCAATATAGTATATCAATTATGATGTTTAGTTAGGCTTACGTAATGCAAATTAGATTACAAAATGTAATTATAATTGCATCATTTAATGTAATGAGGATTACATTGCTAGAAGTTATTAATGAGAATACATGTATCTTGTAATTAAGTGAAAAGGACTTTATTGTCATTATAATTTTTAATTTTGACCAAACTGCCCATCTAAAAATATTTTTAAATATTATATAATTACTACCATTAAATATTAAAAATATTAAGTAATTATACAACATTTTTAAAAAAATATTTCTCTAATAAAAAAATTTTAAAAATATATATTCCACCATTAAAAATATTAAAATTTCACATTAAAAAATATTCTAACTATTAAATATTAAAAACCATGAACCCAACTTGTAGCGGGACATCTAACATAATATTTTCATCATTAAATATTAAAAAATTATTATAAACCCAACGTGTATCCCACAAAAATTAAAAAAGTTATTATAAACTCAAAGTGTGGCACATTATACATATATGTGTAGTTTTACCTCTGACTATATTATTCTCATATATTCTTATATAAGATGTAATCAAACTAAATGTTTTTATGTATCTGCATCACCTTTCTTTAATGACGAACTAAACAAATTTACGAAATCATCATCACATTACATTACTTTTAATTTCATAAACCATACATGCACTTTGTGTTTAGGCTCTCTCTAATTGTCAATGGACTATTCATATCCTTATTAATGGGTAGTCTTGTAAGTGTCAATGACAACCCATATAGTTTAAAAATTCGAATAATGTAATTGACAATCACACACATCACATGGTCAAATATATATTATTATATCATGATAAACAAACTATTTAATTTATGGTTTTATCATTAAAAAGAACAATTAACTATCATGTAGATAAATAGTACTTCCATGCAGCTGCAGTCATGCATCACCCAGTTGATTAGGATTGAAAATTGCTGATTAATTAAGAATTTTTGGCCTCGTCCCCATTAACCGAAAGTCCCAAACACATCATACGATAGGTGAGTTTCCAAACAAGCGCTAGCAAACATTAGTGAGTCAGTCGGCGCAGTCAAATCGGGATGCGTCGCTGATTTCCTTTTATATTTCATTTTTTATTATAATAAATAAATAAATAAATACTAGTAAATAAATAGTTATCTCCCACCAAATTGCAGTTACGCTAAAGACTTTTTTGTTACCCAAGAAGTTTCCGTTTCAATCAATCATCTGCACTTCGAGCGATCTGGAAGACAAGGCTTTAATCTCACTTCGGTGTTCCGATCTAGTTGCTTTCTTCCGATTCTTCATCGCCACTCTTGGTATTTTTTTTAATTTTCTTCGCGATGTGCTCCTGCTTGTCTGATCATAGCTATTCTAATTCATTGTTATTTTTCCGTAATCATGGCCATCGCAAAAGTAATCGAATTGGAATCCACCATGTTCCTGATCGGTGTCTCAGTGCCTTTCCTTTTATGTTCTTACTTTAACTTGTATATATTCTTTTAGAGAAAAGAGATGTTGGGATTTTTACTGAGTAGCGGATATATGAAAAATTTTATCAATTATAATCTTGAGGCATGTTTTGATTCTTTCTCGTTCGATCTACTTCTAAAATCTATGGTTATGTCGTTGAGGATGGTTTGTTCTACAATCGCCGCGCCAATCGTGCCCTATCATAGCTGATATAACATGTGATATGTAGTTCAATATGCATGGGATATCACAGCCGCAGGCTACTTCAATATGCATCAAAGTTATTGTTGTAGTAATGGTTACCAATAAAATTCGAGACCGATGTAGTTTTGATCACTAATGCAGACCACTCAATCACACGCTATATTTTGTTGTATTTGTGAATTATTTTGTCTTGAGGCACTTCGGACTTTTTATTTGTATGGCATGTTGTCTAGTTCGTTCTTTGAACTTTGGGGGCTCCGCAATACAGAAGAAATAAGAAAATTGCATTGTCTATCTGAACAAAGTCAATGAAGCCAAGAGCATCTTCTTTGAATCCATATGCGGCCTGCTATATTCCAGTTGCTAGAAGGGAGGCAGATGGTGGAACCTCTGTAGCATGCAATGATTTTAAGAGTTATGAAGGGCCTGCCGGGTTTCAGACTCCCCAGCATGCAACGCAAGATCAGCAGTGTCTTCACCTGAACACTTATGCTTCTCAAAAGCTCTCTACTTCTCAGGCATATCATGTGAAGAGCCAAATTGAGTCTAGTTCTTCCAGTTCAGCAGTGCAGGGTGCAATTCAGATGATAGATAAACAGCTACTGGATGAAGATTCTGATATGGATCTGGAATACCTTATGATGGCATTTCCTGGTATATCTGATCAATCCCTTTTTGATGTCTACATGGTCAACGGGCGTGATCTGGAAGCTGCTATTGACATGCTGAACCAGCTTGAGGTAATACTATAATTATTTGCTTATGGATTCTCGACCTATTTTCCTTCCCTTGTCATGCCGTAGATATATAGCATTACAGTTGCTTCCTGTGCCACTGGCTTTTCAAGTGACCGGAAATATTTGATTTTCCTATGCTTGCTAAATTTTTTCCGGCTGTCCACTGGATTTCTTAAGATAATACTAAATGCATGACTGCAAACCCCTGTTTGGAACCTATAGTTGGCTATTGATATTGATTATAATCAACTATCCACTAAATTGTCCTGTGTTATATTCGAAGATAATAGGTGAAGTCAAACTTCTTTTGCCTTTTCACTTATGGTTTATTGGTATCTTGATGTTCTTTTAGAATCAGCACAGTATTTTGATCAATTTTGTCAACATTAGCTGCAGTCTAAATTGAGATGTGTTGTTTTTATTATGTCCTCCTTTTTTGAGAAGTGTTGTTTGCTTACAGTTTGATGCTGTCCAGTCTTCTGAAAGTCTTCCAGAGACATTGGATATCGGTGATATTTCAGAATCTGGAAATTTTGCTGATTCTGCTTCGTTAAAGATGAAGAAAGCAGCAGCTGAAGCCAGCACTTCTTCCAGTCCCTCAGCACCAGCTACTGTCTCGTAAATTGTTCAGAAAGTCATACTACTCCTATGGTATTTTTAAGAAGTGTAAAATTAGGGAAGGACTCCTAAGGTGGGGGTGCATCTCTCATACATGCATGGTATAGTTTCATGGTTTTGTATAGTTCTCAGCTTCTTATTTTGTTGTGGCGATCAGATCTGAATTGTCCATGTTTTACTGGGTGTGCTTGTGCAATGTGCCGTGTGGAATGGTGCAGCTTTCCATTTTGATGATGATGATGATGATCTTTGTTGGGGATTGGCTTTGTGTGCCTGTACATTGTACCTTGGGCAGTAACTTCGGTTCGTTTTGCAATAGATTCCAATACAACATCTTTAGTTCACCCGTGTTTCCTTCCTTTCGTTAAGTCTAAGGACGTAAATTCCCAAGACTACTATTGATAAGCGAAAGGTCTAGAAAGATACCCTATATATATATATATATATATATCTCGTCTGAGGATGCTTAATTTGGATGTACAGCTTCTTAAAAGAGAGGCGTGGCCAAAAAAAAAAAAAGCTTCTTAAAAGAGAGGAATGCCACAACACCCATATATGCTGCGTATCAAAATTCGATGATTAACCAGTATAGTTGACGTTGGTATTCCTTGTTAATGGGAATATCATGTCACATTTTCTTCCAGGTGTAAAACTAGAGCTATATGATAGCTTGCGATAACTCATGACTTGTGACTTGTATGCATAATATTGTTCTTTGTCGCCTAATAGAAATAAGTAGGTGACATCCCCTTCTTCTTTTCTTTTCTTTTCTGTTCTTTTTTCGTGGGTACTCCAAACATTGAAAACTAACTGGAATACACACTACATAAGTCAATGACAATGAGTTTCCTCATTGGTGTCCTTTGGCTTGCAATGTAGACCACCATGTCATATCATGATCATTAATTATCAATTTTCTTTGAAGTTATATAATAATTATGTCTTAATTGCTCCGAAATTAAAATGCCCGTTGGGCAGACTGTTTAGGCATAGCTAGGGGATGCTTACTATTGCGTAGCTGCCTAGTCTCAGATTCATTGAAATTTGAATTCTGAAAGCTATATTATTTTGTAGCATAACTATTCTTGAGGTTCTTATTGTTTCCTTCAATTTTTAATCCATTATCTATGTTATTTTGTTATTGAATATTTTAATTTTATTTTTGCAACACCTTCTTTTATAATTTTACTTTTGAGCATTTTTAGCATCTGTGCGAAGTTAATTGTGCAAATATAATAAAATTAGAGGATTTAATGAGGAGAAAAAAATATATATAGATACCAAATTTATAATTGTAGAAAACTACACTTACCTTTACCTCAAGAATAGTTTTATCTTTTTTCAATATATACCTTTTGAATTTATAGAAATTGATAAGGATTAAAGGAGTATTGTTTTTATTTTATTTGGCCCTTTGGACACTAAACCGGTAATGGTAAACCCAAAAGGAAGAAAAAATAAAAATGTAAATTAAAGTTAAAGTGAGTGAGTATATACTACATACATGTTTGCCTGTTTGGGTTTGGCGATCTCATTCACTACTGTTAAAAGGACCCTCGCTTCCGGTACAACAAATATTGAAGTTTCCGCAACTCCCGCGCTTATTTATTAATTATTATATTCCATCGTTCACCTTCAGTTCTTCACCAATATCTTTCGGTCAATTAATATTCAATCCCTTCTTTCTTGATCTGTTGGAAAATCAGAATGCACGTCAAAGCTTGATACCTCATATTCAAATATATTTCTTCTGCACATTCATCAAAACACTGCAATCCATTTCTTTCCTCAATTTCCAAATTATATGCACTGAGTCCCTTCTCCAGCTACTAATTTGTAATTTGATCAGATTCTTAGGTTCTGGCTATTTTGATTGCGTCGTCTCCTTTGTCCTTTACAATCGTCATGGAACGTCAACTGTAAAGAACGATTGGATGAGGTTCTTGGGCGGAAGAAGCAGCGATTGTGTGAGCCAGAGACACATATAGGAGAAGGATCGGATTCCAGCAATTTGGGTGTTAGGATCAGATAGTAAAATTTTAGAGTTTATCTGAGAGAGAAATATAATGGGTGTGGATTACTACAATATATTGAAGGTTGATAGAAATGCTACAGACGATGATCTGAAGAAGTCGTATAGAAAGTTGGCCATGAAATGGCATCCGGACAAGAATCCTAACGACAAGAAAGAAGCTGAAGCCAAATTCAAGCAGATCTCAGAAGCCTACGAGGCAAGAATTGCTTATTAAATTCTTTTGCCCTTACCTTATATGAATGTGCGCTAAAATTTAAAAAACAAAGAAGGAAATAATTGTCCGAATTTGGATCCATTTGATAACTTCTTTAAGTGCGTCAAGTATCACAAAATCTGATAATTAAATTGAATGATCACAACGAACTTCCTACCGATAAATCACGAAAGGACCCTGCTATATAAGAAAGTCTATGGAAGAATATGGATGAATGCAAATTGACGAGTATATAAAGACTACAAGTTTGAGATGTTAGGGGAAGCTGAATGTGGAGACAAGTTTTGAAACTGTACAAAGTTGTTTTTGTCCATTCAGGTACTGAGCGACTCTCAGAAGAGGATGGTTTATGACCAGCACGGAGAGGAAGGGTTGAAAGATATTCCACCACCAGGGAGTGGACCATCAAGTGGGTTCAATCCCAGAAACGCTGAGGACATTTTTGCAGAATTCTTTGGGAGTAGCCCTTTTGGATTTGGGTCATCTGGACCAGGCAAGTCCATGAGGTACCAGTCGGAAGGACCTGGAATATACGGTGGATTTGGTGGAGGCGACAACATTTTTCGCACATACAATGAAGGTAAGCAAATGCCAAAAAAGCCACCAGCTGTGGAGAGCAGATTGCCTTGCAGCCTGGAGGAGCTATACTCAGGATCCACAAGGAAAATGAAGATCTCAAGGACTATTGATGCCAATGGGTAAGCGCAACAATCTCATTCACTATTTTCATGTTCAAGTTTAATGTCTCTTGAATCTTAATTTTCCCTGGCATGCTGAATGGTTTGTGGTATTTAAAGCATTTTCAATCCTTTGCATTGTCCACTTACATTACATTATATGAAGTTCTGGGTTGGTCAAGTGATAGATTGCTCTTCGTCAGTTTGGGCTTAAGATGTTGAGTGTCAAATGCATTGAAGAATTTTATTTCTTTTTCGCCTTTTTCCCCCTGCATCTGTACTTATTTATTCTCAGTTAATTAATCGAATATTTCTGGGTAAATAAATTCATTTAATCTTTAGTTTTCTCGTTTATACTCCTTCGAAGTTTTAAGAATTGTGCAAAAACACTTCCTTGCTTTTACATAAATTTTGATAGCCCCAAAGCATTCATTTGCCGACGAAGCTCATGGTCGTCAACCTTGATCAATTAACCTCTCTTATGTTTTAGAAAATTGTTGCAAAACATGGTGAAGGTCCGCTAACCTCTCTTTTTTTTGCCTTTAAAAAAAATGAAGACGGGCAGTTTCAGAAACAGAGATATTAACCATTGAAGTAAAACCCGGGTGGAAGAAAGGGACCAAGATCACTTTCCCAGATAAAGGGAATCAACAGCCAAATCAACTGCCAGCTGACCTTGTGTTTGTGATTGATGAAAAGCCTCATGATTTGTACACGAGAGATGGGAATGACCTGATTTTGAGCCAAAGGGTGTCACTAGCGGAGGCAATAGGCGGAACAACGGTGGATCTCACCACACTTGATGGACGAAACCTATCAGTACCGGTGACGGACATCGTGAGCCCTGGTTATGAGCTTCTTGTTCCAAAGGAAGGAATGCCAATAGCGAAGGAGCCTGGGAATAGAGGTGATTTGAAAATCAGATTTGAGGTTAAGTTCCCAACAAGGTTGACGCCAGAGCAACAAGCAGGACTTAAACGAGCATTGGGAGGTTGAGGATCCTCGTTCTTCATATGCCATGCATTCCACAATTCTGATATGGTGGGGAGACAAAATTGCCAGTCCCAATCTCTCTGTTCAGTGATGTTTACGTTCTCTTATGTGTAACTTTGTGTGATATGATGACCCATCCTATACTGTAGTTCATGTGTAAGTATCCTGACTAGATTCAAGAACATAATATTTCGAAGACAAAAACTACTGTATTAAAATAATAAAGACATTGCATAAAGCATATCTTATGTCTTTCATATTTGCTTCAATTTTTATTTTAGTTCATTCAGTTTATAAAGTGTAATTTTTTCTTTTTTTTTTCCTGACAGAAGCATTTTTTGTCTTTCAATTTTAAAACCGTTAATTTTATTTAACAAAAAATGCCTATTTATCAAGTTTAAGCAATTGTGTTATTAAATGATGACAATGCTTACATTTTACTCATAATGTCTTTGATATAAGATATATTTGGAGAATTGATCTTGATTCTATATATAAGATATAGTTTTCATATTTTTTAATTTTTTTTCTAAAATTTACTCCTATTGATACTTTTTAAGCAATAATTAAGGAGGGGAGAGAATAAAAGAATTAAAAAAGATCATTAGAATGTTTTAGAAAGTATATGTCCTATTAACTAAATTTCTTTAATATAATAAAATTAAGTATATATATTTTATATTAAGGACTTAAAGGAGTAATATTTTTAATATAATACTAGTATGTTTATATTAAAATTAAAAATAAACCAGAAAGTTTTAGTTGTGATCTTGATGACGCAGAGCATAATCTCTCTCTCTCTATACCACACAGGTTTGATGAGGATGCAGTAGGGCTAGCTTTTAGGCTATTCTTACTGCGTTAATTAGATAAAATTTCACTAACATCAGAATCCTTTAGTTTCAGTCCGTCTGTCTCAAATGGTAAATATCAAGCTTGGATCTGCGTCGCAAAGTATGTTGCCATGTGTTGAAATGCAAGCATCATCGGCTTTTAATTGCACAAATTATCACTTAAAACTTGACTAGTCAATATTTTTCATTAAATATAGCAAACAACGACGTCAAGATGGAATGATTAAAAATACACTTTATGAACTTGAGATTAAAATAAAACTTGATATAAATATAAAGAACCAAATATATACTTTATAGCTTTGCCTATTTTATTTAAAACTATTTGCCATCTACAAATATTGGAGCACGAGATTTTACTGGAGAGAGCCAGCAGCATCAAAAGAGGGCTATAGAAGGCAGTTGTCAACACCAAGATCGAAAAATATCATCAAAAATGAAATAGAATGGATAAACGGAGAATTAATAATCCATCTAAGCCAAAAAAAATAAAAAGAAAAAGAAAAAACTTTACAGAACCTATACTGCCCGCGTATACAAGGAAATTATACTATGCTATTGATCGGTCTAACTCCAACTCTGATCTCACCCCTTGGTTGGTTGAAACCTTCACCAGAGACTGATCCTGTTTGATTCCCACCAACCTCACTTTTGCAGAGAGGGCATGATGCATTAATCTTGAGCCACTTGTCTACACAGTCTTTGTGCAAAAGATGGGAGCATGGCAACTCTCTCAGCTCATCGTTATTTTCATACTTAGCCAGGCAGATGCAGCAAACCTATAGAAAACCACAGAGAAGTACAGAACCAGAGTCAAAGCCAGCAGGACAAACCAACAAAAAGAATAACAATCGCAGTCCAGGGTTGTGACAGGGGCAAACTAGATTGCAGTACATCTTCTAACACTATCAGTGAGTAATTTGTGATGATAAGTTGACCATCAGCCAATAAGTCAAAAATATAATCACTTTTATGTTAGTGAGCAATGATAAAATGGAACAAGCGCCAAATTCTGCCTACCAACCAATCAGATTGGCCTACTTACTGCATCTTCTCCAGAGATCATACGCTCATTTTCAGTTCCAGCAGCAACAATTCCACCTTCAAAAACATTTGAGTTGCTTTCATCACTGTTTTTATTACCGTTTTTACGTTTCTTCGCCTTGAACTTGTACGTTGGCAGGGCATTGATCGATTCAGAGGTTGCCCCTCTTGTTTGTGTCAGATCCTCTCTAACCCCAAGAATCGAAATTATACAGGGCAGACAACAGCAGATTGTTGCACATAGAATGAAGGGCATAGCATAGCCAATGCAGCTGAATGTCAGAAACACAATACATAACCTGCAAAGCAAAAGCAAGCAGACAGGTTCAGATTCTTCTATGAGAAAGCACCAGGTTTAAGATCTGATCCAAGACAACAATACCTATACATATTAGGAGCATCAACAGCGGACGAGTTTCCACCAAAGATCCACACATTGCCAACAACGAACCATACAGCAAAAAAGCAATCCAAGGCCATTTTGAAATATTCCACCAGCGACTTTAGTCTGTAAGACCAACTAGTTAGGCAATAGGCAGCTTCTTAAATAACTGAGATCACAACTTATATAATCATTAAAATATAAATCAACGTCATAAAATTGAAGGTAATTGTTCCAAACGGGCAACAACCCGCCAAGATTTATATGTTGAAAATCAGATAGCATGTTCAAAATTATGGTTACAAGAGGAATCATCATATAAACCACATCCAACAAGTTAGTAAATTACACATGTATTCCCAAACTGTTGTTTAGGATCTACAAAGTATTAAATCAATATTACACCACAAGTGTCATGAGATAAAGACATTTCATTTGGCAAGCACATATGCAACATTACCAAGCCCTAATCCCAAATAAAGCTGCCAAGACAACTTAAAGAGTAGCAAGTGCCTTAACTCATCTATAACTCTTATGTTGAACTTTCAGCCTTTTTCGAGTTTAATAGGAATAGAGAAGGAATATACCCATTGCAAGATGGTTTTCCGCAGGTAACGGACAAGAAGTCAATGTCAGCCAATTATACAAATTACCAATTGCTAAAGCAGGTACTTCTGTACTGTCCACAACATTGACAACTGCGTAGGGCTAAAAACTGCTTAATTACGCCCATTGTCTGCATGGGAGTTGAGTCTGGCGGCGTTTTGTTCTATGATGCGCAGACAATATGCACATATATTAGGGTTTCTATTATTTGCCTAATGAATCTAGAGAAAAACATAAGCATCATTATTCAAGATTTTAATTATCTTACAATTTTTCTTTCATATATCAAATCTACTGAATCAAGAGCTGTTAAAATATCGATTCAAATTATTCATGCACAGGAAAAGGGAATTAGCTTCAACCATTCCATCATGACAGAATCTCAGGACTCTTTTTTTTTTTTTTCTTTTGGTTTTTGTGTGTGTGTGTGTGTTGTGGTGTTGCGGGGGGTGTTTGTTGGGAGTTTCTATATTTTATGCAGACATGTATATGTGCAAGCTGGACACAAGTAGGCAGTGAATCATGACTTTGGCGGGGTCAGACATATTAGCCAACAACAAGCAGTGTGTCTGTGCATTATAAAGTGGGAAGGCTGCTGTTGCCCATTTAAAATTCAACCGTTAAGTTTTTCAAAACCTTAAACAGCATCAGGATTCTAAAAAATATCTCTCTCAGGAGGCTTCAAGCTGATGTGGCCATCATCTAATGTCAACACTCTTCTTTAAAAAGTTTGGCTGGATTTTCCTTTATGCCCTCTTATTTGTTATACACCACAAGCATGTGTACGTTAGGCTCATCATAAAACTCCAAATATCTCATTTCTGCCCATTAAGTGGCCAACACCTATTCTTGGGAAGAGGATATCTATACCACTAATACAATGATCAGTGATTTCAAACTTGTGAGGAAAAAAGATTATCACAAGGTTGTGATGAGACACAAAAAAACTCCAAATACACTTGGCATCATTCGTTCAGCCCATAGCTTCCAAATTAAGAGGAAGAAACCTATCTTTCTTCTAACCAAAGCTGCCGTTCTAACAAAATTACATTATTAAATGATAATTAAAAGAGAGCGGCTAATTATGTCTTCATGCAAGAAATTAGCTGGCAAATATCATGCACATAATTTTTAAAAAGACCCAGGGTAGTAGTTCCATCATAATGAAAAAAGTTCAGTAATATTGATTAAAACATACTTATTTAACCAAAACATAATAAACCAATACCTTGGATTCATCATTACTGAAACTTGACTGCTTCTAGAGGATGAAACAACAGCCTGATTGTCTTCCCCCCCATTAGTTCTTGAAACAGAAAGAAGTGTCCTTGAAGAAGCATTAACTCGAGGGGAAGCTTGAAGTGGTTGAGATGAATTTCGCTCTCTACTCAGGCTATGATGATAATACCTCCAACCAAGCAAGGGGATAATAGCAACGCATCCAGATGCATAACCAATAATCCATGCAAACAGTGGAGTGCGTGGATGCTCATGCCTTGACAAAGACAAAACGATAATAGATGCAACAATCTGGCTTACTGTGAGGACTAGTTCAATAGATATCCATAACCCTGAATTCAATGGACTCCTATGCCGACGGGTGTCCCCTCGTCTCACAACTGAAGAAATACTAGAATTTGTACTATTAGAAGCAACAGAAACTGAAGGCAGAGAAGCTGGTAACCTTGCATTACTAGGTCTGTCTTCATGTTGTGATGTACCTTCACCATTAAAATTTCTATCATGTGGAGAGGTAGATGTAGAAGCTTCACTGCTCCCAGCTATGTCAATAATGAACTGAGTGCCATTTGAGGGCCCAGAATTCTCCATGGACAATGAGCAAGTGTCGTGTAAACCTTTAAGTAGTTTTAGTGAGGAAACGTTCATCTAAGTCCACCAACCCAACTCACCACTAAAGAAGCATAGAATTGCAGAAAAAGCATACCATGTATAAATACACCTTGTCTTCCGAACTTGGACAAAGAAAATGCTGCTTCTTTCACTGAGGCATCTCAGCTTGAGTAAATAAAAATCTGCTTAGATGTTCGTAACCTCGTGTATGACTTAATTCACCAGATGCCACTGACAAAATTCAGAAGTATCCCCGTCTGCGAAGAAAGACAAAATAAATAATTGTTTCTCTGGAAAATTATGATAAAGATATCACTCCCCGCCCCACCGCCGGAGGTGGGGGGAGCGCCTAGAGCATATGTCTTTATTCAAGTCATAATGCATCTCTACATATACTAAAAACTGATCGGGGCGCAATCGGATTTAATGTACACTCTTGACTCTTGAGAATGTAATAAAAACACGACTAACAGAGAAAAAAGTGATTCATGCGGCTCTCCAGAAGCACTAGACATTGAGTTAACCCTAGTATCAATAATCTACTTTTCTTTTGACTCTATCTCAGTTTCTCTTCACAAAGAAATCAAATTAAAGAATTCAAGGTAACGCCCGATTTATAAGTGGATAAATGACGTCAATTCCGTCCTTCCACCAATTAAAACACGGGAAAGAAATCAAACCAAATAATCCACACGTTGACTCACATTCGAGAAAGATCCCGCACTGAAAGAATTCAAGACCAACGGCAAGATTAACAAGATCATAATCCACTAATAACGCACAAAAATCTCGATTAAAATGAGAAATGGGAAGCAACTAAACCGGAATAGAATCAGAGAGAAACCGGATTGGAGCTGCGGCTGAGCTCAACGACGGAGAGGATGGAACAGCGCCGTGGTGAGGGCGATGATCTCGGCTTGGTTCGGATGTGAGTACCGCCTAACGTTGTGGGTGGGACCCACTTGGATGACGGAGGGAAAAGAGAATGGCGTTAAACCGCTTGAAATCTTAGTCCCACCTCCTCCTTTGCTTCGTTTAGTCGCCTGAGAATATCTCTTGCTTTCGATGTTATCTTGCGATCTGACCTTTTAGCCCTCGCTGGTATTTACCCATCCATTTTTCAGTTCGCACCGGTCACTACAATGGCGAGGGTTAGGATAGGTTTTATCGCCCAAGTGTATTTCTCTGAGGCTAAAATAGGAAAGAAAAAGCATTTAAAGAGTGAGTCATTATTATTATTATTATTTTGGGTGCAATAGTGAGTCATTTATTGGTAATAGCGACGACTGTGAGTGCACCGATCACATTTTTAGCCCATAAATATAATTGACCACTGTAGATGATGGGCTATACACCATTATCCACAAAAATGGGTTATGAATTTATGAATACCTTTTTTATACAAAAATTACTAATATTAAAATTCGATAAAAAAAATATGTAATTAAATACATAAAATTATTTCATTCTCATTAATTAATATTTAGTGGGTTGCTTTATTCTTTTCTGCCTATGAATGACGATCTTTTTCATATTTTTATTATTCTTATATATTTGTACAAAGAAATTTTTCCGATAATACCAATGACTCAAAAGATACTGATCAAATTATATTTTCAAAAGAAAAATAAATAAAGGATTATTAAGGTGTAAATTTAACATATAATTGTTGCTGAGGAGCAATGTCCTCTAGTTAAAAAATTTACTGTTGTTAACAGTCAACATTAATTTTTAAACATGACAGGATAATGTTGTTATATTTTGAAACTTTTAAGGCACTATTCAATTTAAAAGAACTTTTAAAGCAACGTTCCTCTTCAACGAAAACTTTCAAGATAAATTTAGACATGGACCCGTAAATAGATGACCCTACTCCTTCTGTTTGTGAGGCAATACCAGCAACTCGTTTAGTTTGAGGTGGGGGAAGATATCTGCAGTCTTTTAGTAATTATTTATGATAGGCAGGGGGAACGTTCTTAAACAATTAATAAATAAACTAATAAAATTATAACAATACGAGTGAAATTCTTGTATTCATGTGAACAATAAAAAGTTTGGATATATGACGTAGCATTCTTCTTTGATGCATTGCCCATTTTACCAAACTTCTTCTATCTCTCAACTTAATGCATACAAATTTAAACACGTATTTCAGATGAGTTCACATGAAATGTCTGGGTTTGTTTTCTAAAAACAGGAGACGATAGATGAGTTAATATTATGTGCAAATATAAATAACTCAAGATTAAAAATGTTTAGTATAAAATTAAATATAAACCTAAATCAGTAGAAGGCTGATAAAATTAGTCTTCAAATGGATTGCTAAATTTTTAATTGATTGATTTTAATGATATTAAAAATATTTTATTACGTTAAATATTACGCTCGTTTTGCAACCGTTATTTTAATTGTCATCAAAATGTCTTTCATTTGTCATTATAGCTGCTCAATGGTCACATATTATCTGCTTATAAAAGGAAATATATATTGTGAAGCCAGTAAGGACTAAGAGTTGGATGACTTTTAGAGGACAATGAGCTCTACCCCTAGCTCGTATTCTTTTTCTTTTTCTAAGTTAGACTATTTTTTTTACAGTTTTGTCAGACCCTATCTTTTATAAGAAGTATTCATTTTATCTTGGGGAGCATCGTTTTCTAATTTATTAGAGGGTTGCTAGATATTTCCTAAGTACGGTGCCATTTAGCGTAACTCAAATTATCTCTTTTATTGAATTTCCATAGATACTACCGTGAACAATTTGTATAGTACAAGATGGTAACGCCAACAATTTGTAAGGCGTGAGGTGTTGATGCAAACATATTGTTAGTTTAGGGATTATTGAACTTTTGTGAAACTTGAATTTGAGTCACATAAGAGACAAATGTATAATACCAATATTGTTGGTATGGTATGTCAAATTCAAATTTCAAACATATGACACGTGCGAGCAACTTTAACACCAACACATGGCACTCGAATATGAAGAGAACATATAATACCATCAAACTCGTGAAACTTAACAAGTCATTAATTAAGAATCCAAATTCCTGGTGGTTGGCCAACTAAAAAATAAAAAATCCATGCTGGGCCCCACGTAACTTTATAAGAGCATAAACTTTTGGAACGGGGACTGGAAGAGGGAAAAGAAATGGAGTATAATTCAGAAGTCAAAAGTGGCCGGAGAAGTGTTACGAGTATTAGACAGCAAATCAGATAGCAGAGGACTTGCCGTGATGATGAGTATTACGAGTGTTAGACAGCAAATCAGATTGCAGGACACTTGCCAAGGGAATAGTTTGGATGATCCATCCGTTTTGAACAATATAGCCTAAACGATATTATTTTTCTGGTAATCAATTTTTCCATTAAATAAAACCACGGTTTCGATAACAACAATCCCAAACATTTTCTTTTTTCTCCGATAGAAAACTATAATTTTCCCATAAACTATTTTTTTCCCTACATTCTTAGAAGTTACTGTCTTCAGGATCTATTTCTGGTATATAGGAAGGAAACCATGCTTTTCTCACAATTTTCCCCCCCTACGTTTTAAAAGATATTCTTTTAAACCTAATCTCTTAAATCAATTTTTTTTTCCAGTAGGTTTTCTCTAAAAAATAATTCAAATACACTTTGTTAGAAATAATATAAAGAATAAGAGTAAGAGTTGTGTACCGGGTTAGGTCAGATCTAAGAGAATGTAGAGTCTAATCAGATTTTGCACAGTGCACCATATCACAAAGAAATTATGGAAGAAAATAAGAGAAAATGCAAAATAACCCAATTGCTTTGAGATTGTGATTTATACTTGGTTAGAGGCTCTATTTATAGAGATTTTTAGCTTGCACTATAAGATATAATCACCGTCAATAAATACTTAGTAATTTCCTAATCTCTTCCTACCTATCTAACAAGTTATAATCATGAAGTGATTTATTAATATATTCCAACTTGCATTTTAAATTGTTTCCTAATCAGAAGAAAATATTCCATATATATATATATGTATGTATATGTATTAATTAGCATTTTCCTAATTTAGTAGCAATTCATTTTAAAAAATAATTACGGTCAAGTCTCTTTATTTATTTATTCATTAGAATTTTATTCTGATCTGTTCGTAAAGGCAGGCTCAAACCCCAAAATCCAACACACTTAATACATACACTAATATGTGTTTAGGTTAGGTTTTGAAAAATAACTTGCCAAAAAGTGATTTCAAATAATAGAGGGGCAAAAAAGAAAATTACGCCCCTTATATAATAGAAGGAGCATAATTGTTGTAAGGCACGAGCGTGGGATTAATGGGATGAATGGGTTTTAATTATGACGGGTAAAGTAGAAGTAATGAGTCGTCTGAAATATACAAATGAGGTTGAAGTTGAGAATGAAATGATGGCATATCAAGGGGCGTGTGGTAGAGTAGTATGGGCTCTTCCACTCTTAATCTTGGTTAGGGATTCGATCCCTGACTTTGGATATAGAGCAGCGTTAAATCCCCTGATCAGCTGTCTTTCATATAGAAGAACCAACAATAAGCAGGGGATTAATATTTGATCTATTGGACTGGAGATACCTTACCCAAAAAAAAAAATGATGGCATATCTTTTGACAAAGAGATCAGAAGAAGGGTTTCTAGTTCCATTGGATTTGGATGGAGACCAGCCCAGACAGACACGCACGAGTCTGAATCATCAATCTTCATCTTTGTCTCCGTCCTTCTTTTACAGTTTCACTTTCACTCCTTCCAATCATCAATAACGCGTTGTGAAATATGATTGCCCGGTTTAAACTTTTAATGCAGCCTCTGATATTAACCATTATAATTTCATTCAATTTTAGTTTTAACAACATACTTTGGCTCAACTGCATGTTTGGATTAGTGTTTTGAAAGTATGTTTAGATAAATTGAGACGTGACCTCTTTTACATATTTATTTTGTACATGGTAAATTAAAAAAAATAGTTATTTTAATAATTAGTTATTTGATATTGATATTGTCTCAGTTTAACAATTAGTTATTTTAATGAGTTTTAGCTTTGATCTCTTTACTTAAATTCAAACCATGTCCTTGTAAAACTATAGAGACAACAACTAATTATTTACAGTTATAGGGGTTAATATTAAAATTCCCCTCATCATTTCGTACTCGTCTCTTCCCCTTTCATATTGTAATAACTGATGGTAACCTTATTTGTTGCTTCATTTTGCTCGAATTTAACACGGTGGTTTTATACTTTAAAAAATGGTAATAAAGCCTCAAGAGCTAAGGGTGTGTTTGGTTCAATGGAAGGGAGGGGAGAGAAAGGAAAAGTTTAAGAAAGATTTTGTTTTACCTCATTTAGATTGATAAAAAGGGAGGGGAGGGGAGATATTTTAATAATGTAAAAAAAGATAATCAATAATATAATAATATAATTAATAGAAAATAAGTAGACACTAATCAATATAAAAGTTTTTATATGTAGCATATAAATGAGAATTAATATTTTTCATGCAATAAAAAAAATTACCTACAACTTTCAAAATGTGTGTATTAATTTAATTTTTATTATTATAAATATGTATAAAGCGATAAAAAAATACAATATAGTATGATACTAACAATATATAACATAGATATAAAAGAGAGACAACTTAAACATATAAAAAAAGAGTAAAAATTATATGTATGTTAATTAATAAAAGCCAAAATATAATATTTTCCCTTTAAACAGAGGGAAAATAGGAGGGGGTTCCATCCCTTTCTGAAAATTGTTGTTATTCATCAAATAAAGGGAGTGAGCATAATCCCCCAATTCCCCTCCCCTCATGCCAACATAGACCCTAAACATATTAACAAAAAATCTCATGAATTTTGTTTCTAACCAAAAGATCCCAAGGGATTGTTGGGATAACACGTTTAGAAGAGAAATGATCTGTCTACCTCTGTCTTTAAATCAAATGCTAGAAGGAAAGAGAAATCCGTGCCTTTTTATGCTAAATTTTAACAACTTATGAAGCCATGATAACAATCACATGTGCGTGTTCTAACAACTTCGTAAGCACGCTTTGACAATTTGTAACACATGTATGATAAATTCACTCGGACATTTTAACAACTTATGAGGCCATAATGACAATCACATGTGCACGTTTTAACAATTTCAAAAACATGCTTTTGACAACTTATAATGCATGTTATGACAACTTGTAATGCATGTTATAACAAGTCCACATGAACATTTTAACAATTTATAAGGCCGTGATGACAATCATATGTGCACGTTTTTATAACTTTGTAAGTATGTTTTAACAAATTCGTTTTCACGTTTTGAAGAAGAAATTGTCAAAATGTGCTTACGAAATTGTTAAAACGTATTGTCATCATGGCCTTATAAATGGTTAAAATGTCTGGGTAAACATTATAATTGCGGGGCATGCGCGCTGATATGACAATGTATCAATAAAAAAAGTTTATTGATATGCTATTGAAAATTGATGATATTATCGATTTTAGTACTGGTTTATATTGTTCGGTTTCCAGGGTTCAGATCGGTCGCCATCAACTGAAAGAGACAGCTCCGATGTGCCTTTGCCCAAAATCTTTAACAGTAGCTCCGTGATTTTCATCACCATCTGAACTCCACTCTTCTCATTTTCTGCCTTGAAACTTCATTTCCTTAAACTACACCTCACGTTTCCTTTCTATCTTCCCTTTTGTTTCGGGAGGGCGGGAGTTCGAAGCTGTTGATACGAGTAGGATTCTTGGAGATGATTTAACTCCTAGTCTTCATTCTCACCTACAGTATTCCTCCTTTGCTTTACATTGTTTGGCCCCCAGAAATTTCCAAGTTTTCTTTTGATTCTTTTTTCAAAAAAATTCTAGCCAAGGTGTTGTGCGGCATCAGCAATGATCCTCGAATCCCCTCTATAATCTGGTATGTGGGTCTCAGTTTTATGTAAGCGCTCAATTTGTACTTAACTTGTGCCTGCTTCCATGAGCGAGATCTAGGGTTTAACGTCCTACCTCATGCATTCGCTTTCCTGGTTCGTCTAGAATTTTCTTATCTGTGGCCAGATTGGTTTTGCATGGGTTCCGTCTGAAGCTTTAGTAGTCCACTGGTATTAGCTTCATATCGCCATGCTCAAGCAATTCTTCAGTAAGATTCCCCGCAAATCGTCCAAATCTGATGAGGAGGAGTCATTCCGGGACCCAGTGACCGCTACGCCGCGCGTCACCAGCAGGGCTAATCGTCCGAACGGTGGGAGTTCTTCCACTCGATCCAATTCTGTGAAACGCACTTCCTCGTCGGCTGTTTTTCCGGCTAGCATCGTGTCTGGGATCGAACCCTTGGTGCCATTCAAAGATGTGCCCCAAGCCGAGAAGATGAACCTGTTTGTGAGCAAGTTGAGCCTTTGCTGCGTGACTTTCGATTTCACTGATCCCGGTAAGAATATCGTGGAAAAAGATGTCAAGAGGCGAACATTGCTTGAACTCGTTGATTTTGTCGCTTCTGGGACGACAAAATTCAGCGAACCTGCTATTCTTGCTTTGAGTAGAATGTGTGCCATTAATCTCTTCAGGGCTTTCCCGCCACCTTATCGGTCCAATGAGAGTGGTGCTGGCGGCGAGATTGATGATGATGAACCTGTATTTGACCATGCTTGGCCACATTTGCAGTCTGTGTATGAATTGTTGCTTAATTTTATTAATTCTCCGTTGCTTGATGCGAGGGTGGGGAAAAAGTATATCGATCATTCATTTATCTCGAGATTACTTGAACTGTTTGATTCAGAGGATCCAAGAGAAAGAGACTGCTTGAAGGCCATTCTGCACAGGGTTTATGGAAAGTTCATGGTGCATAGGCCTTATATTCGAAAATGTATTAACAACATATTTTACCGATTTGTGTACGAGTCTGAGAAACATAATGGCATCGCTGAGTTATTGGAGATTTCTGGGAGCATAATTTGTGGGTTTGCCTTGCCTTTGAAAGAGGAGCACAAGATCTTTTTATGGAGAGTCTTGATCCCCTTGCACAAGCCAAAATCTATGGGTGTCTATTTCCAGCAATTGTCTTATTGCGTTACACAGTTTGTAGAGAAGGAGCCGAAGCTAGCCAGCACTGTTATAAGGGGTTTGTTAAAATATTGGCCAATAACAAATAGTCAGAAAGAGGTCATGTTCTTGGGTGAGGTGGAAGAGATTTTGGAAGTTATCAGCATGATAGAGTTCCAGAGGATCATGGTCCCGTTGTTTTGGCGGATTGGTTGCTGTATTAACAGCTTACACTTTCAGGTAAATAGTTATATACTTCTTTTTTTTGTTGAATTCTCGATATTAGCTTACTCCTGTTTCTTTGTCCACTTTAAATGAACTACATGGGTACAGTACTTCCGAGATTGATAATCTATTTTGCTTTTATAACTAGTTTCTGGTATTACCATTTTGCTTTATTTTACATTGGAGGTCCATATCATCAAAATGCTTCCTTTTCAGTTGTTTTGTAGTCTCTCTAGCCCTCCTGTAGATAAATTACTAATTTCTGCTATAGCATGTTTTGGGTTGATCTACCGTTCTCTGCAATAGCACGTAACTTGATATTTTCTATGTTTGACAGTTATTATGATTTATAAGAGCTAAGAGCGTTACTGCGAAGATTGTTAAGTCATACGCACCGTCGTGTCTTCACTTTTGTGAATTGCAATAATTATCCGAAATATTCTTGGGCCTTCCATCTCTGTCAATTACTTTTGTTTACCTGCAATGGCTGTGAAGCAAGTTGGATCACCTGGGAGTTTTTGTTATTGTGAATCACGATAATGAATAATTATCAACTGCAATGAACCTTGTGTTTGGAATTTCTTCTGTGGAGGTGCTCTGTTAGATTTTTGGGTTCCTAGTAGGTTCTGAAGTAGTTTATTTTCACACCTTGGGTTCATCCATGATAATGTGAGATTAAAGAAAACCACCTTTAAAGTATTACATTATTTCTCTGGGAGTAAATATTCAAGTTCAAACCCTTTTTTTGGGGACTGAAGTCGTCCTTGCCTTGCAACATTTAGAATTGTAATCTTCTCCATCTTCAATGCATTTTTCACTTTTGCCCTATAGAGATTCTCTTGAAATTAGTTAATTCCAATCCATCGACATCCCTGCAATGTCTCCCTTTTGCTGGTGCCTGAACTATTACAAATCTAACTCAACTCGGATTGTTTCCAGGTAGCTGAAAGGGCCCTTTTCTTATGGAACAATGAACATATTGTGAACTTGATCGCAGTTAACTGTCCGGTGATCCTGCCCATCTTATTTCCTGCACTAGAGAGAAACACTAAAAGCCACTGGAGCCAAGCTGTGCTCAACTTAACTCTTAATATTAGAAAGATGTTCATAGAGATGGATGAGAAGCTCTTTCTGTCATGCCATTCTCACTTCAAGGAGGAAGAAGCTTTTTTAACCTCAGCAGCTGCCAAGCGAAAAGAAGCCTGGGAACAACTAGAGCACGTCGCCAGTCTCCAGCCTGTGATCGGAAACACAGCTGTTTTAGTGTGTCCCTTGCCGACCTGAGTTACTTACTAGATTTCCAGGTTTTTAGTTCCTCTTACTCCGCTGCTGTGGTGGAAATGGGCGTGAATGGGGGCGTTAAGGTATTTTTTTTTGGTGATATCTATATGCTTCTGCCAGCCTGATGTTGTATGCCATGGTCTTGATTGCGACTGTGTGGAATGCTAGCTAACTCATCAAAGTTATGAGAAGGACTGTGCGGTAGATCAATCGATTCGCTGCATTAGCGTTATTAACAAACAAAATATTGTTCTTAGGTAGACTATCTACTAAGCATATGTAGTCTGCAAAAGTGCAACGAGAAACAATTGTGTGGATATTTTAAGTAGAATATATTGCAAGGATCTCCTCTTCTACATACATGCTTTCTTTTTTTATTTTAAAAAAATGGTGGTGGGGCGGGGCGACTCATATCTATTTTACTCTGATTAACTATGTGGCCCTATGGGGCCATTTTAATACCAATATGCAGTCATATAATACTCTATTAATAACAAGGAAAAAGATCAGTTAATCGTGGCAGAAAATATTTGAGGGAGCTCTATTACATCTTGTGGGTCTGTGTTCATGCTTCAAGGAATATAATATGTAAGATAACGTGAATCCGTAAATTCTTGGTATTAGGTTAAATTAATTTGGGGAAGAGCAACATTAATTTAGAATGGTGTAGCTACCTTAAGAGTGGCAATAACCAAGAGAGGTATTAGTTGTGTCTCTTAATTAAATTAGTCTATAATTAAATTAGTCTAAGATACTAATTAGGGAATTAAGCCCAATAATTAGATTAGGCCCATTAGGGTTAATGATGTGATTAGGCCCAATTAATAGTGTGTTAGCCAAGCCATTATTTATGAGGCTGGCGGCATACCCGTTACCTCATTAGCATATAAATATAAAGGCTCACCCCTTTGTACAGTGTTGAATGGTGATTAATGAATAATTCAGTTTTGTTCGTGTCTCTGTCTCTCTGGTTCTCTAATTCTGTTTCTCTCTTTTGATCCTATTTGGCCTCTTTTCCTTCTACTCTTCTCTTCTTCTATCCTAAAACCAACAATGAAGATTGAATTTATAAATCTTACATCACTAATATCAGAGAATTTCTTTTCTCTGCCACACTCTTCTACTTGCATGGGCAAAACCAGATATCAAGAAAAACAAGAAATGGGTGGAGAAAGTTCAAGAATTCATATGATTGCATTCAAACCCTCGAAAAACATTTACTCACAGTAGAACAGACCCTTTAAGAATTAATGGAAGGGTTCAATTCGGGAATCGCCAGTCTGAAACAAGAAATGCAAGAAATTCGCGTGGCTGGTCAGAATCTACCCAATGGTCACCAGAATCTTGAGCAGCCTCTAGAACAACCGAACAATAGACCCCAGGATCCCCGTAATGGCTATAATCATTACTATCGGGCTACCTAATTCACTAAACTCAAATTTCCCTAGTACATGGGGGAAGATATAGATAGCTGGGTATTGCGTTGCGAGCGATATTTTGATCTCGACAACACTCCGGCATAGAACAAGATAAAAATGGCCTCAAAACACTTAGGACGATAAGACATTTAAGTGGCATCGAGCTTATGAGCGTTGCCGACTTGGTCAACTTTCAATGTGGGATGAATACGCGTTACTCCTACAAGACAATTTCGACGCACCCTTTGACGACCCAGTTGGTGAATTCACACATTTAAGGCAAACAGGATCAGTTGCAGACTTCAATGCTCACTTCGACTTGATTACAGCGAAATTGGACCTGCCGGAAGGCTACCTTATCTCGGCATACGTTGAAGCACTCCATTAAGACCTATCGAGACCCGTCCAAATGTTTCGACCCCAATCACTCACAGAAGCTCGTCAACTCGCTCGCATGCAAGAACTCATCTCAGAGCGGACCCACCCTCGCAATGTCTCCGACAAGTCCACTCGCTATTCGAATAAGCTGTCTCAAGTTCCTGGTGCCACAAAAACTCCATCTGCCACTCCTTATCGAACAGCTTTGTTAACTAGTAAGCCTTCGCTATAGGACAAACCAATGGGACCCAGCTCCAAGAATCAATCTTGGGCTTCAAAAATTGGTGCTAAGCCCATCAAGGCCCTCACGGCTGAAGAAGAAGCAGAACATAGGTCCAAGAACTTATGGTTTTTCTGTCACGCTCCATTTTCTAGAGATCATAAGTGTCCCCAGCGATAAAGGCTACACCCCCATTACATCGAGACAGAACAACCTCTGGAGGACGATCTTGACAATTTCATTGAAGAGTCTGAAACAGGGGATGACATAACTGATTCTCCCCAAATTTCCTTGCATGTACTTAATGGTGTTGACAATCTTTTTTCCATGAGAATACAGGGTTGTACTGGAAAAAGGCCAATTCAGGTCTTGATTAATAGTGCTAGTACACATGATTTTATGGATTTGCAATTAGCAAAGCTAGGCTGGGAAACTCCTGTAAATGTCTCTCCTGTCTAGGTTCCTGGTAGTAGTAAACTTTAGATCTATGGTGTTTGAAAGGGATTCAAATGGAAGATGCAAGGCCTAGAATTTATATTTGACTTTAGAATCATTGAACTTAATACATATGATCTAATTTTGGGACTCAATTGGCTTAAAAGCATAAAAAAAAAAATGCATTTTGGAATTATGATACTCTTACAATGTATCTTTGGTATGAAGGAAAATTGCAGAAAATACAAGCTGTCCCTCCCAACTTGTGGCCTAATAAGGCTAAGATAACTTCTCCCAACCAAGACCAGCTCTACTTGCTTCAAATGGTTGGGACATATAGTGATGATTGTTTATGTTTTTCACTAACTTAATATGATTTCAATGTACCAACAGAGGTTAATCAGTTTTGAGCTCATTTTCAGATGTTTTTGATGAACCTAAGTCCCTCCCTCCTTTTAGGGACAATCATAATCATCCCATAGTGCTAAAAGACAGCACTAATCCTATTAGTTTGAGACCTTATCGCTATTCGGCAGTCCAAAGGGATACTATTGAAAAATCGATTGATTAACTACTACAAGCCGGCATTATTCAACCGAGTTCATCTCCTTTTTCTACACCTATTGTCCTAATAAAGAAGAAAGATGGTACTTGGAGGATGTGCATCATTTTCATGAGTTGAATAATGCCACAATAAAAAATCAATATATCATACCACTTGTAAAAGAGCTCTTTGAAGAGCTAGGGGCTGCTAGATGGTTCACTAAGCTTGATCTATGCGCCAGATACCACCAAATAAGAATGGAACTGGAGGACATACATAAGACAACATCTAAGTCTCATTTTGGATATTTGAGTGGTTGGTTATACCATTTGCTTGACCAATGCACCGTCAACATTTCAGGGAGCTATGAATGATCTCTTTCGTTCTCATTTGTGTAAATTTGTCCTAGTGTTTTTTGATGATATCGTAATTTATAGCTCTTCCCTTGTAGATCATGCTAAGCTCTTGACTCTAGTATTGCAAATATTGAGAGACAACCACTTTTTTGTCAATCAATCTAAGTGTACTTTTGCAGCACCTCATGTGGAGTATTTGGGGCACATTATTGGTGCTAGAATTATCTCTACCGACCCTAAAAAGATTCAGGTTGTAGTTTAATGGCCTTTCCCTACCACCATTAAGCAACTGAGAGCTTTCTTAGGTCTAGCCGGCTAATACCGATGCTTCATCAGAAATTTTGGGACCATAGCTCGCCCTCTTACATCTCTCTTGAAGAAAAATGGGTTTCAATGGACTCAAATAGCTACTTATGCTTTTCATGAACTCAAGATAGCTCTAACTTTAACACCAATTCTTTCTCTCCCTGATTTTGCTAAGCAATTCGTTGTAGAGGCTGATGCATGTAGGAGTGGTATTGGGGTTGCTCTCATGCAAGAAGGGAAGCCTCTATCATACTGCAGTAGGGGATTGTTTCCTAAACATAATCAATTATCAGTTTATGAGAATGAATTGATTGTGGTAGTCCTAATGGTGCTTCATTGGCATCAATACTTGCAAAGACAAGGGTTTGTTATTCGTACAAACCATCAAAGCCTCAAATATGTCCTTGAACAACAATTAAACCTCATTCTAGATGCTATGGGTTGCTAAGCTAGCTGGTTTTGATTATGAAATTGAATATAAAAAGGGTAAGGACAATTCTGTAACTGATGCACTTTCTAGAATGCCTAAATTACAACTAATGCAAATTGTCCTAGGCACTTCCTCACCTAAATTGTCACAACAGATCAAGCAAAGTTGGGAGTAAGATGACTACTTGCAACAATTGCTTCCTAGAGTGCAAGCTAATGATGGAGCCATTAGCTATGTCACTTGGAGTAAAGATTTACTTAGAAGAAAAGGTAAATTGGTAATTGGAAATAATCTTACTCTTAAGAAAAAAAATTCTTGCTTGGTTGCACTCTAGTCCTCAAGGAGGGCATTCTGGCGTTTAAGCAACCTACCAAAGGATCAAATCTTTCTTTTG